>CM051256.1:50825113-50952613 GCA_027921565.1 Artemia sinica | reverse complement strand
TTCATGTTGGTTTTGACCTAGACTTGATTATTCATTTTAATTTTTGTTCATTTTAGAATTCATTTGTTCGTCTACAGCATTAAATATTATGTTTGTATTCAATGCGATTATTCATTGCCAAGTCTGTTCTCTTTGGGTTTTTATATACCTTTCCATTCGATAATATTTTAGCCCTGTTCATGCCACAATTGCTTCTTTACTGGTCAAAATACTAGAATTCAGCACTTTCCTGTATCGTAATTCCTTTTGTTACTTAAAAAAACAAAAGATTTTTTTTAATTTTGAGTCAAATCAACCCTCTATCAATTACCCACGACTACTGGGTCAATACAACCAGCCTTGGGGAAAGAGCAAAAATGCAAGCGTTACCATGCTTCTCAGGAAAACTAAAAAAATTCATATTTTTTTGTAATTAGTGGCTATAGGGGCTCATGCATATTGAATTTCAATGCATAATTTCTATTAAGTTACCACTTATTTTCTAAAGTATGTGAATTTTAGTATATTAATTAATTTTGATGAACAGCTTAGAAGTTAATTATTTTTCCATATTTAACATCATGTAAATGTTATATGCGGTAGATTTATCTATGGAATTTGACCTTCAATAAGTAGCAGACAGTTTTTTGGAATTTTTTTTCATCTTCCTATAAAACTTTATCATAAATTTAGCTTTTGACCTTCCCTGTTTTTCTTGTAAAGTGAGAAAATTATAGGTTAACCCCCCCCCCCCGTAACAATTTGCCTACCACTGTACATTAACAGGGATACTTCATTGTAATTTTGGTAATTTATATTTAGTGAATATACTTTTTTTTAAAAAATTGTCCAGTTAAATTCAACTTCAATAAACTGTGTTGCGTGCTCCTCAGTCCACTTTTTTACTTACAAATATCGTTTTAAAGTGTATAGCTCACGGCGCTACGATTGTGACTGTTGGGTAAAGAGTTGTGTAGTTATCTTTTAAAAGGTTTGTCAGATATTTAGCTTTGGTTCATACGAGTATGTTCTTTTGTTGCGTGAAGTGAGAAAGTATACTTTTAATTGTCCTTAAATCGAAGGGATTTCCCAAAATCCAATTCAATGTGTGAACCTCAATTGCTTATTGTATTTTATTAGTAGTTTGTATTTTAATGAATATAGGAAATTTTTCTTAGGTATGAAGCCTGCCAGAGAGTCAAGTTCATATTCAATTTGCTTTGTAACTTCTTCAGTAGAATTAAAATTTCTTCAGTAGAATTAAAATTTTTCATCTCAAAGAGATGAAAATGTTTAAAATTTAGGTTAGGTTAAGTTAGGTTAGGTTAGGTTAGGTTAGCCTACGTACGCGCGCGTACGTAGGCTAACCTAACCTAATCTAACTTAACCTAACATAACTTAATCTAGCCTAACCTAACCTAACCTTCTTTGAGAAAAATCTGAACTGAAGTGGAATCTTGCATGATGACTAGAACTTGAACTTTTCTTCACTTCATTGAGAAAAATTTAAAATTGAAGTAGAAATTTTTATCTTCCGGGAAAATATTCATAACTATGGTATAGCTTTTTCTATCTTCTACGGAAAAATTTCAAATAAAACTTTAAATTTCCTTGTGTCTTTGTGAAATTAAGAACTGAAGTGGAAGATTTTTACTTTCTTTGGAGAAATTAGAATTGAACTGTAAGTTCTTTAATAAAATTCAGAAGATAACTTGAACTTTCTATCTTCTATGAAAAAATTTGGAACAGTATTTTAAATTTTTTCATCTCTTTGAGAAAAATCTGAACTGAAGTGGAAACTTGCATGATATTGCGGCGTGTACAAAAAAAAAATCTGAACTGAAGTGGAAACTTGCATGATATTGTGGCATGCACAAAAGTTGTAAAGTAAAGTTGTGGTGAAAAGGATGGGTACCTCAACTTGTAAAATGGGTTTAGGAGGGACATTAAGAAAAGAACTTGTTCTGAAATGCCTTTTGAAAAGTATTGCTTGGTGTTGTGGGCATTCAAAAAGCTGTGAAGTATAGTTCTGGGTGAAAAAGTTGGGTACTTCAACTTGTAAAATGGGTTTAGGAGGGACATTAAGAAAAAAATTTGTAAAGTAAAGTTGTGGTGAAAAAGATGGGTACTTCAACTTATAAAATGGGTTTAGGAGGGACATTAAGAAAGGAACTTGTTCTGAAATGTCTTTTGAAAAGTATTGCTAGGTGTTGGGGCATTCAAAAAGCTGTAAAGTAAAGTTGTGGGTGAAAAGGATGGGTACTTCAACTTGTAAAATGGGTTTAGGATGGACATTATGAAAAGAACTTGTTCTGAAATGTCTTTTGAAAAGTATTGCTTGATGTTGGAGCATTCAAAAAGCTGTAAAGTATAGTTGTGGGTGAAAAGGCTAGGAACTTCAACTTGTAAAATGGGCTTAGGAAGGACATTAAGAAAATAATTTGTTCTGAAATGCCTTTGAAGAGTATTGCTTGGTGTTGTGGGCATTCAAAAAGCTGTGAAGTATAGTTCTGGGTGAAAAAGTTGGGTACTTCAACTTGTAAAATGGGTTTAGGAGGGACATTAAGAAAAAAAGTTGTAAAGTATAGTTGTGGTGAAAAGGATGAGTACTTCAACTTGTAAAATGGGTTTAGGAGGGACATTAAGAAAGGAACTTGTTGTGAAATGCCTTTTGAAAAGTATTGCTTGGTGTTGGCTGTAAAGGATGGGTACTTCAACTTGTAAAATGGGTTTAGGACGGTCACTAAGAAAAGAACTTGTTCTGAAATGTCTTTGAAAAGTATTGCTTGATGTTGGAGCATTCAAAAGGCTTTAAAGTAAAGTTGTGGGTGAAAAGGATGGGTACTTCAACTTGTAAAATGGGTTTAGGATGGACATTATGAAAAGAACTTGTTCTGAAATGTCTTTGAAAAGTATTGCATGGCATTGGCGCGTTCAAAAGAACCAAAAAGCTGTAAAGTAAAGCTGTGGGTGAAAAGGATGGATGCTTCAACTTGTAAAATGGGTCTAGGAGGGACTTTAAGAAAGGAACTTGCTCTGAAATGCCTTTTGAAAGGTATTGCTTGGTGTTGGAGCATTCAAAAAGCTGTAAAGTAAAGTTGTGGGTGAAAAGGAAGGATGCTTCAAGTTGGAAAATGGGTTTAGAAGGGACATTAAGAAAGGAACTTGCTCTGAAATGTCTTTTGAAAAGTATTTCTTGGTGTTGAGGTATCCAAAAAGCTGTAAAGTAAAGTTGTGAGTGAAAAGAATGGATGCTTCAAGTTGAAAAATGGGTTTAGAAGGGACATTAAGAAAGTAACTTGCTCTGAAATGTCTTTTGAAAAGTATTGCTTGGTGTTGAGATATCCAAAAAGCTGTAAAGTAAAGTTGTGGGTGAAAAGGATGGATGCCTCAACTTGGAAAATGGGTTTAGAAGGGACATTAACAAAGGAACTTGCTCTGAAATGTCTTTGAAAAGTATTTCTTGGTGTTGAGGTATCCAAAAAGCTGTAAAGTAAAGTTGTGGGTGAAAAGGATGGGTACTTCAAGTTGGAAAAATGGGTTTAGGAGAGACATTAAGAAAAGGAACTTGCTCTGAAATGCCTTTTGAAAGGTATTTCTTTGTGTTGAGGTATCCAAAAAACTGTAAAGTAAAGTTGTGGGTGAAAAGGATGGATGCTTCAACTTGTAAAATGGTTTTAGAAGGGACATTAAGAAAGGAACTTGCTCTGAAATGTCTTTTGAAAAGTATTGCTTGGTGTTGAGATATCCAAAAAGCTGTAAAGTAAAGTTGTGGGTGAAAAGAATGGGTACTTCAAGTTGGAAAATGGGTTTAGAAGGGACATTAAGAAAAGATGTTGCTCTGAAATGCCTTTTGAAAAGTTTTTCCTGGTGTTGGGGTATTCAAAAAGCTGTAAAGCAAAGTTGTGGGTGAAAAGGATGGGTACTTCAAGTTGGAAAATGGGTTTGGAAGGGACATTAAGAAAGGATGTTGCTCTGAAATGTCTTTTTAAAACTATTGCTTGATGTTGGGGTATTCGAAAAGCTGTAAAGTATAGTTGTGGGTGAAAAGGATGGATGCTTCAACTTGTAAAATGGGTTTAGGAGGGACATTATGAAAGGAACTTGCTCTGAAATGCCTTTTGAAAAGTTTTTCTTGGTGTTGAGGTATCCAAAAAGCTGTAAAGTAAAGTTGTGAGTGAAAAGGATGGGTACTTCAAGTTGGAAAATGGGTTTAGAAGTGACAATAAGAAAAGAAGTTGCTCTGAAATGCCTTTTGAAAGGTATTGCTTGATGTTGGAGCATTCAAAAAGCTGTAAAGCAAAGTTGTGGGTGAAAAGGATGGGTACTTCAACTTGTAAAATGGTTTTAGGATGGACATCATGAAAAGAACTTGTTCTGAAATGTCTTTGAAAAGTATTGCATGGTATTGGCGCATTCAAAAGAACCAAAAAGCTGTAAAGTAAAGTTGTGGGTGAAAAGGAAGGATGCTTCAACTTGTAAAAAGGTTTTAGAAGGGACATTAAGAAAGGAACTTGCTCTGAAATGTCGTTTGAAAAGTATTTCTTGGTGTTGAGGTATCCAAAAAGCTGTAAAGTAAAGTTGTGAGTGAAAAGGATGGATGCTTCAAGTTGGAAAATGGGTTTAGAAGGGACATTAAGAAAGTAACTTGCTCTGAAATGTCTTTTGAAAAGCATTGATTGGTGTTGAGGTATCCAAAAAGCTGTAAAGTATAGTTGTGGGTGAAAAGGATGGATGCTTCAACTTGGAAAATGGGTTTAGAAGGGACATTATGAAAGGAACTTGCTCTGAAATGTCTTTTGAAAAGTATTTCTTGGTGTTGAGGTATCCAAAAAGCTGTAAAGTAAAGTTGTGGGTGAAAAGGATGGGTACTTCAAGTTGGAAAAATGGGTTTAGGAGGGACATTAAGAAAGGAACTTGCTCTGAAATGCCTTTTGAAAGGTACTTCTTGGTGTTGAGGTATCCAAAAAGCTGTAAAGTAAAGTTGTGGGTGAAAAGGAAGGATGCTTCAAGTTGGAAAATGGGTTTAGAAGGGACATTAAGAAAGGAACTTGCTCTGAAATGTCTTTTGAAAAGTATTTCTTGGTGTTGAGGTATCCAAAAGCTGTAAAGTAAAGTTGTGGGTGAAAAGGATGGATGCTTCAACTTGTAAAAGGGGTTTAGGAGGGAAATTAAGAAAGGAACTTGCTCTGAAATGCCTTTTGAAAGGTATTTCTTGGTGTTGAGGTATCCAAAAAGCTGTAAAGTAAAGTTGTGGGTGAAAAGGATGGGTACTTCAAGTTGGAAAATGGGTTTAGAAGGGACATTAAGAAAAGAAGTTGCTCTGAAATGTCTTTTGAAAGGTGGAACTTGGTGTTGAGGTATCCAAAAAGCTGTAAAGTAAAGTTGTGGGTGAAAAGGACAGGTACTTCAAGTTGGAAAATGGGTTTAGAAGGGAAAATTAAGAAAAGAAGTTGCTCTGAAATGTCTTTTGATAACTATTGCTTGATGTTGGGGTATTCGAAAAGCTGTAAAGTAAAGTTGTGGTGAAAGGATTGGTACTTCAACTTGTAAAAATGGGTTAAGGAATGACATTATGAAAGGAACTTGTTCTGAAAAGATATAATAAAGTGTACAAAAAAGTATTAACAAAATGGGGAGGGGACTCTTTGGGGGCCCGGGGAGGGCCTTTGGGGGTCTGGGGGGTCCTAGAGGGCCAGGTGGTCCTTTGGGAACCCGGGGGACCTTTGGGGACCGGGGGAGGGCCTTTGAGGGTCTGGGGGGCCCTTGAGGGCCGGGTGGTCCTTTGGGAGCCCGGGGGACCTTTGGAGACCGGGGGCTTCCTTCGGGGTTGGGGTAGGGGGATCGGAGCCCTTTGGGGTTGGGGTAGAGGACCTCACAACACTGTTCAAATACAACTTGTGTATTATAACGACCACAGAGTTTCACCCTCAAATTCTTTTCTAAAACATCTTTTAAAATCATCTTTTAAAATGTCTTTAACTGTTTCGCCGAAATAATTCCCTAAAATGTCTAAAACGGTTTCGCCCAAATAACCCTAAACGTAATTTCTGCGTGTTCCTTTTATTTTTGGCATCCCTGCGCTGTCACACTTGAAATTACTTGGAAACTCTTTCCCGTGTTAATCTGTTCATCGCTAAGATGTTTCTTGGAGAATTGTTTCCATGGCGAAGTTTTATTAATATCTTTTGGAGTTCGACCAGTAAAATTGTTTCCGGGGCGAAGACATTAATGTCTTGAGTCTATTCCTGGAAAATCGTTTCTGTGCAAATTTTGTTAACGTCTGACAGATGATGTCATTGGTTGATTGATTTGTCCAGAAAGGGGAATTAATTTGTTGTTTCTAAGGGGAATTATTGATTCACGAAAGGGGAATTGAGGTCATTGACCCACTTCGATTATGCAATAACCACGTGGTTCTATCACGAGTTATTGTTCACCCTAGGGACTCTATGTCCATATATGGTGTACTCGTGGGAGTTAGACTAATTTGTAGATGGCAGCAGGGGTATCGTCTCGGAGCTCATGATAGGTGTCTACTGCTAGATCAATTAGAAAGTTGATCTAGCTGTGATTCAGTGACAGTTTAGAAAGGAATTTCAACCGGATATGGCAGTTCCTCAAGGAGTCCTTGATAAACAGGGAAGAAGGGGTGAGTTATATTAATTTAAAGAATGAACTAGAAGCTGCGTTAACCTAATTATTAGTAAATTAACTGTATGTATACACAGTTATAATAAAAGAAAGCTCTTAAGAATGCGTAACTTGAAAATATATTTATAAATCCCTAAGTGGTCCAGAAACACAAATATTGGGCAAAATGCTATTCTCCGCTTGGTACAAGTTTAATATTTGAGGATTTTATTCGGCAAAAATTTTCTTTGAGCAATTCATTTGGGAAACTATTTACACTTCGTGACCATGGAACGAACAGATTCCTTTGATTTCCAGAAATCATATTTTCTGTTAAGAGGCATTCTTTGCAGTTCTAACTAGATTTTCTTGCCAAAATTCAAATTTGTAACCAAGTACATGTTTAGGTATCAAGGCCTATCAGGCCTATACGTGAACACCACTTTCGAGCCATGACGACACATTCCGTGCAAATGCTTCCTGATTGGTACAAATTCCAAATTCCACATGCAGAACTCTAAAAAGGAGATCTTGACTACATAGGCACATAAATTAGGGGGCATAGTCATTCCCAAAATTCTACTTTTTGAAGTTCACCCTCCATATAAAAAGTTTGGATAGGTTTCACAGAATACCTAAGAATCCTCTTTTAGAATGCTACCATTTGGGTAACATCAATATGAAGCAGGGGCAGATCCAGGATTGTTTTAGGGGGGGGCGCAAAATATGCTGATCCGATAAACTTGCGTTAGGAGCAAGTTTAATTAAGCAAATTACACTACTTAAGACTACGCTAGGGGGCCGGCGCGCTCCCCAGGATCCACCACTGATGTGAAGCCTCTTCTCTCAAAACATCATCACTTTGCGCCAAGTCTTGCTGTAACTTGTTGCGGTCAAGCGCTAAATTTATGTGTGAATCAAAGTGTATTGTAAACTTGTAAGGATTTCAGGTACTTTTATCTTATAGCCACCCCACTCAAGATCTTATTTTGTGAACATGAGACAATAACCGGTTTTCATGGTCTTTATACCAGACAATATTAGCCTCGGCTCGGTGGGAAACTACACTGTAGCTAAATTTCAGTTAAATATTTAGTTGGTATTTTGGTTAGGTTAGTTTAGGTTATGTATTTAATATAATGCGGTCTGGGCGGTCCCCTTTCCATAATTTTTTGCTGTAGCTTTCATAATTTTGTTGATAAAGTATTATTTTCTGATCATATTTTGTTTTGTTTCATTAGCATTAACCAAACTTCACTTTTCGACAGAACTTCAGTGCGGTGGATATAAGACACAAGTACCGGATTTCATTCTCTTTGGTGTGAACGGTAGCTGCCTGGACACATTTGGTCAGGTACGTGTCAAGACAAAAATGATCTAGCTGGACAGGCATATGAATACCGCCTTAAGCAACAAATACTAAGTATTAGTGCCATGAACCATCAATTTGGCGAATCATAAAACGTTTAATATTTAAAATATATTAGTTTTTTGCTATTTTGACACCTAAATGACAATTTAGATTGTCACTAGACAACCCTGGACTAATCAAAAAATGATTTTATGCTAATAGTCAGTTTTCAATCGCTACAAAATCTTCATCACTAAACGTTTAGTCTTAATTGTATACGATAGGTATTTTTCAAACGGTTAAAACTTATTGTACTATTGACCAGCTGCTACAAACTATCCGTTATTTTTTCAGTAAATCTGACCAATACGTCCAATCCCATTAAAAGAAAAAAAAACTCTCGTAAGCTTGGAAATTTAGATACTAGCTGCTTTAAGCTTTTCCTTGATTCCTAACAGGTTGGAAACACGTTTCCTCTTCAGGTTCTACAAGGATATAGCAGTCAAGGTCACAGCAAGTCGTAAATGTCAAAGCGTAAAATATTTGACGAAATACAAGATTGATGGTGTGACTCTCCCTTACCATCAAAGGATTGGTTGTTCAGCGGAAAAATAACTTATTTTCGAAGTTTTTCTGGCGTAGGCCTGCTTCTTTTCGTCTTACTTTTTAAAGATGATTCGGCGAGCCACACTTGGTGCCACTGCGCAAAGATAAAGTACCAAGAAAGAAAATTCGTCTATTTGTGCCATATATTTTCGCATTCCAAAGCACAAAAAATTCCAGAAAGCAAAATGAAATTACGTGAAAATTATGCTAAAAGTTTCACTTTATTTCTAATTTTTCTTAAATTCAGTTCATTCATCTAACCATGAAAAACAATAGGTTAGGTTAGGTTAGGTGTAAATAAATATTAATAAATAATTAGAAACATTTCTCCATGTTTAAGTAAGGTTAGGTTAGGTTAACTTATCATGAGCGCTCATGATAAGCTAACCTAACCTAACTTAAACATGGTAAAAAGATTAAATTAGGTTAGGTTAGGCTAGATTAAGTTAGGTTAGATTAGGTTAGCCTACGTACGCGCGCGTACGTAGGCTAACCTAACCTACCTTAACCTAACCTAACTTAATCTAGCCTAACCTAATTTAATCTTTTTACCATGTTTAAGTTAGGTTAGGTTACCTTATCATGAGCGCTCATGATAAGTTAACCTAACCTAACCTAACTTAAAAATGGAGAAATGTTTCTAATTATTTATTAATATTTATTTAAACCTATCCTATCCTAACCTATTGTTTTTGATAGTTAGATGAATGAACTGAATTTAAGAAAAATTAGAAATAAAGTGAAACTTTTTATCTTCATGGAAAATAATCACAATCATAGTATAGCCATTCCTATCTTCTATGGAAAAATTTAGAATTGAACTTTAAATTTTTTATGTCTTTGAGAAATTAGGAACTGAAATGGAAGCTTTTTCATTTTCATTGGTAAATTTCAGAATTGAGCTAACTTTTTTTTCTCTTCTAAAGTTGTGGGTGAAAAGGATGGGTACTTCAACTTGTAAAATGGGTTTAGGAAGGACATTAAGAAAAGAAATTGTTCTGAAATGCCTTTTGAAAAGTATTGCTTGGTGTTGGAGCATTCAAAAAGGCTGTAAAGTAAAGTTGTGGGTGAAAAGGATGGGTACTTCAACTTGTAAAATGGGTTTAGGAAGGACGTTAAGAAAAGAACTTGTTGAGAAATGCCTTTTGAAAAGTATTGCTTGGTGTTGGAGCATTCAAAAAAGCTGTAAAGTAAAGTTGTGGGTGAAAAGGAAGGGTACTTCAATTTGTAAAATGGGTTTAGGAAGGACATTAAGAAAAGAACTTGTTCTGAAATGCCTTTTGAAAAGTATTGCTTGATCTTGGGGTGTGCAAAAAGTCGTAAAGTAAAGTTGTGGGTGAAAAGGATGGGTACTTCAATTTGTAAAATGGGTTTACGACGGTCACTAAGAAAAGAACTTGTTCTGAAATGCCTTTTGAAAAGTATTGCTTGGTGTTGGAGCATTCAAAAAGTCGTAAAGTAAAGTTGTGGGTGAGAAGGATGGGTACTTCAACTTGTAAAATGGGTTTATGAGGGACATTAAGAAAAAAACTTGTTCTGAAATGCCTTTTGAAAAGTATTGCTTGGTGTTGGAGCATTCAAAAAGCTGTAAAGTAAAGTTGTGGGTGAAATGGATGGGTTCTTCAATTTTTAAAATGGGTTTAGGAAGGACATTAAAAAAAGAACTTGTTCTGAAATGCCTTTTGAAAAGTATTGCTTGGTGTTGGGGCATTCAAAAGCTGTAAAGTAAAGTTGTGGGTGAAAAGGATGGGAACTTCAACTTGTAAAATGGGTTTAGGAAGGACATTATGAAAAGAACTTGTTATGAAATGCCCTTTGAAAAGTATTGCTTTGTGTTGGAGCATTCAAAAGGGCAGTATAGTCAAGTTGTGGGTGAAAAGGATGGGTACTTCAACTTGTAAAATGGGTTTAGGAAGGACATTAAGAAAAGAAATTGTTCTGAAATGCCTTTTGAAAAGTCTTGCTTGGTGTTGGGGCATTCAAAAGCTGTAAAGTAAAGTTGTGGGTGAAAAGGATGGGAACTTCAACTTGTAAAATGGGTTTAGGAAGGACATTAAGAAAAGACCTTGTTCTGAAATGCCTTTTGAAAAGTATTGCTTGGTGTTGGAGCATTCAAAAAGCTGTAAAGTAAAGTTGTGGGTGAAAAGGATGGGTACTTCAATTTGTAAAATGGGTTTAGGACGGTCACTAAGAAAAGAACTTGTTCTGAAATGCCTTTTGAAAAGTATTGCTTGATCTTGGGGTGTGCAAAAAGTCGTAAAGTAAAGTTGTGGGTGAGAAGGATGGGTGCTTCAACTTGTAAAATGGGTTTAGTATGGCCATTAAGAAAATAACTTGTTCTGAAAAGATATAATAAAGCCTTAAAAATTATTAAAAAATTGGAAGGGGGGCTCTTTGGGGGCCCAAGGAGCCCTTTGGGGGTCCGGGGGCCCTCGGGGGCCGGGTGGTCCTTTGGGAGCCCGGGGGCTTCCTTCGGGGTTGGGGTAGGGGGATCGGAGCCCTTTGGGTTGGGGTAGAGGACCTCACAACACTATTCAAATACAACTTGTGTATTATAATGAACTGTAAGTAAGGAGCGACCCGGCTAATTAGTAACCGAAACTCTAAAAAAACGGGATACCAATTTTGATACCAATAGATACATCAAAAGAATCAGATTTAAACGCTACCAATCAAAGTTTAGTGCTACCCATCAAAAGTTATGCGCCTGAGAAAATTTGGCTGATTTCTAAAAAAAAAAGAGGAGAAAGACCCCCTAAAAGTTATAGAACATTAATGAAAATTACACCATTAGATTCAGCGCATCAGAGAACCCTACTGTATAGATTTCAAGCTCCTATCTGCAAAAATGTAGATTTTGTATTTCTGCCAGAAGAAAGATCACAGATGCGTGTTTATTGTTTTTTTTGTTTGTTTGTTTTTTTACCCATCAAAAGTTACGCGACTGAGAAAATTTGGCTGATTTTCTAAAAAAAAAAAAAGGGGGAAAAGACCCCCTAAAAGTTACAGAACCTTAATGAAAAATCAGATTCAGCGTATCAAAGAACCCTACTGTGGAGGCTTCAAGCTCCCACCTGCAAAAATGTGGAATTTTGTGTTTTTTGCTAGAAGAAAGATCACGGATGCGTGTTTATTTGTTGTTTTTTTTCCAGGGGTGATCGTATCGACCAGGTGGTCCTAGAATATTGTGAGAGGGCTCATTGGAACGAAAACTAAAAGTTCTAGTGCCCTTTTTAAGTTACCTAAAAAATGGAGGGTAACTAGACCCCCTCCCACGCTCATTTTTTCCCAAAGTCATCCGATCAAAATTTTGAGATAGCCATTTTGTTCAGCGTGGTCAAAAATATGATAAATGTGTCTTTTAGGATGACTTGATCCCCCAAAGTCCCCAGGGGGAGGGCTGAAAGTTATGAACTTTACCCAATGTTAACATATAGCATCGGTTATTGGGATTTGGGAAGTAAACAGACATTTTTAGGGGAGATTCTTTCTGGTAGTGGGGGGGGGGGTCAGGGGTTATGTGGGAGGATCTTTTCATGGAGGGAGTTTTCATGGGGGAAGTAAAATTGCTATGAAGGGGGCGCCGGATTTCCCAGCATTGTTTTAAAAAAAGATCAGAAATTAAGTTTTAAGAAAACAAGTTTTTCAACTAAAAGAACGAGCAACATCAAAACTTAAAACGAACAGAAAATATTACGTAAATGATTGGTTTCGCCCCCTAGTCAATACCTCGCTCTTTAAGCCAAAGATTTTCAAGTACTTTCATAGGAGCTATTTATTCTAATTAACGGCCTTTGTGATTAAGGGATCATTTTTAAAGAATTGGAACAAAATTTGAACTTTAGCGTAAAGAGCGCGGTATTGACTAGGGGACGAACCCCCTAATATACGTATTAAAAATATATAAATATAGAAGTTCGGTACGTAAGTTAATTTGTAAGTTACGTATATTTATTACTAATAAAAACTTTGGTAAGTAAAATTAAACAACTTTCGAGAAACCCATTTAACCAAATAAAAGATAAAATTAATATGCAAATTTTGTTTTAATTATTTATGTACGATGAGCTAAAATCAAAACCTGCGTTAATTCAAAAACGTTCAAAAATTAAATAAAAAAAAACAGTTTTTTTTAACTGAAAGTAAGGAGCGACATAAAAACTTAAAACGAACAGAAATTATTCCGTATATGAAAAGGGCTGTCCCCTCCTCAACGCCTCACTCTTTACGCTAAAGTTTTACTTTCTCACAACTTTTTTTTTTAAATAAAAAAACTGTAGAGTAAAAGAGCGATGTAAAGAGCGATGTGGGCACAGTGTATTTTTTTTAACCAGGGCACTTCGTTTAGAAGGAGTTGTTGTATAAACTTCGAAATGGGCCCATTCGATTGGAAATTAAAACAGCTAGTGCCCTTCTTAATAGTCAAAGGTGATTGGAGGGCAACCAGCATCCTTCCCACGCCCATCATTTCCCTAAGCATATCCAATCAAAATTTTGATTGGAAGTTTGATAACCATTTTGTTCAGCGTAGTTGAAAGGTCAGGAAATTATGTCTTTGAGGATGACAACCCCATACGGCCCTCAGGGCAAGGGTTGTACGTAATACCCTGGGGGCATATAAGGTTATTAAAAGGTGGTTGTATAAACTTCAGAGTGGTCTCATTGGATTGAAATCAGAAGTTCTAGTGCCCTTTCTAAGAGTCAAAGTGATAGGAAGGCGGATACCCCTCCCCCCACACCTCATATTTTCCCCAGACGCATTTGATAAAATCTTTGAGGTAGCCATTTAATAAAATAGTCCAAAGATCACATAACACGGCCTTTGGGGTTGATACAACCCTCCAGAGTCTGGGGGCAAGGGTTGTAAATTATGCCTTGGGGACGTATACAATTTTTATGGACGTAGTGGTCGTGTGAACTTTAGAGGAGGCTCATTTGATAGTTCTAACTCCCCTTTTAAAAGTCAAAATCGATGGAGGGCAACTAGTCCCCCTCCCTGACATCATCTTTTTCCCAAACGCATCCGATCGAAATTATAAGATAGCCGTTTTGTTCACAATAATCCAAAAAGCATATAGCAATGTCTTCGGGGTGGACCCAGCCCCCCGCAGAGCCCAGGGACAAGGGTTGTAAGCTATGCCTCAGGGCATATAAGGTTTTATTGAACGGGTGGTAGAAAACTTCGGATAGGAGGAGGCTTATTTGATTGTAAGTCGGAAGTTCTAGTGCCCTTTTTAAGAGTTAAAAGAAATGGAAGGCAACCATGATCCCCCCCCCCTAAACGCATAAGATCAAAATTTAGAGTAATATTTTGTTCAGAATGTTCAACGATCCAGTAATTATGCCTTTGGGGTTTTCAACCTCCCCACAGTCCTCAAGAGAATTTATTCATTGTTTACATATAGTATATGTTATTAAGAAAGGCATGGATTTTAACCTAGGCTTCTAAAAAGACAAAGGGCATTCAGGTGAGCCTTTCAGAGAATGTTGAGTAGAGCGTTGAACTAAATCAAAACAATTCATGTGTATACGGATTGTCAAAAGGGCGTAATTCCTGAATAACTGAGTATATTAATTTGGAACTTTCAGAAATAGAGAAGGCAGATGATCAAAAAGAAAATATTTGCATGCTACCACTACTACTTAAACTATCACTACTACTGCTGCTACCATTACTACTACACTACTCCATTTCAATATTGAGGGGTAATTTGAACTAAATCAAAAGATGCAATTTTCATATACATCGTCAAAAAATTATATCTTGGGAATTTGATTTTGGGCGTTAAGTTGGAACTTTCAGAGAATACTTAAAGGGGAAGATCATCTGACCAAAAGACAAAATGTGCGCGCTACTACTAATATTACTATTACTGCTACATTTATCGCTACTACTACTTCAACTATTGCTTCTATTGCGACTACCTGTAAGGCTAAGAACGTTGAAATTAAAATTTCAAGAAGTATATGAACATCCAGGTTATCAAAAGGACATATCAGTAATGTCATGGCAATGGCTAGTTTTATTAAGTTGAAACTTCCAGGACTTGATGAGAGGGATATTCAACTGACCAAAAGGCAATACGTTAATGCTGCTTCCGCTACTAGGACTACTGCTATTACTATCAATACTACTACTAATAATACCAGTGCTACTGATGTGACTACAATTACAACTATGCCTAATGGTATGAGGGTGGAATTTTCAAGGAATAATTTTGAGGGGGGAGGTGAACTAAATCACAACATGTCATGTGTATGCAGGCTGTCAATAGGACGTAACATACATATCATAAAAACAGTTAGGTCTGTGAAATTGAAACTAACGCGGCTTGTTGTTGGGGATGTTGTAAACATTTGCATTTGCGACTACTGCTATTAAAGCTAAGGCTACTACTATTAATTCTATTGCTCCTACTATTACTGCTTCTATTGAAACTAAGGATATTAAGGCGAAAAATTTGGAATCTATTGAAACTGTATGGAGCTAAATCGAAACAGACAATGCCCAAATAGTTTGTCAAGAGGACGTATCAGAAATGCTTCAGGAACGGTTGATGGTAATAAGTTGAAATTTTCAGCGTGTGTTGAAGGGGATGTTGAAGAAACCAAAAAAGCTATGCGCATACTGCTACTTTTGCCACTACGCAAGCAGAGTATTAAGGGGAAGCTTTTAAGGAATATTTAGTAGACAGATTTTGAACTAAATCAAAAGAAACTATGATCTTGTGGGCTTTCTAAAAGGTGATAAAGCAAAATTTCAAAAACGGCTTACATTATTAAGTTAGATCTTTTAGGGTAAGTAGTGGTGGATTTTGAACAAACCAGAAGGCACAATGTGTATGCTGTTAATACTACCACTACGGTTACTGTAACTCATGATGCTAAGGGTATTAAGGTGAAACTTTTAGTGAAAGTTTAGGGGAATTTCAAGTAAACGAAAAAACTATATGCATGCAGGTTTTCAAAACGGCACATGAGAAATATCATAGGCAGCGCCGCTCCATAATAGCTACAAATATCAATAAAGCCTTTAAAAGAGTAAATTTGATTAAAAATTTGAAGTTCTCGTGCCCCTCTTAAGAGTAAAAAGAGATTGGAGGCCAAGCAGCCCTTCTCCCAAGCCCATTCATTCTCCAAACATATCCAGTCAAAATTTATACACATAATACAACATAATTTGCGCTTCACTGATTACAAAATGCATTGTAAATGTTTCCACTTTTTTACTTAAATGAGTAGAAAATAACAAAACTTTAAGTAATAAATGTCAATATAAGTATATTAAACTGACAATACACGGTCATTTGTTTGTTTTTTTTTTCAGTAAAGTGCAAATTATCTTCTGGTTTTGCGAATGTATGGTTTTTTTTTTAGCCTTACTCATTTTAAATTTTGCTTGTTTTGAGTTTGACTTGGCTATTTATTGTTATTTCTGTTCGTTTTGGAATTCATTTATTTATTGATCGTGATTTGTGGTAGTTTTAAGCTTAGAAGATTAATTACATTTATTTCTGCGCTTTTTGGCTTAATGGAGCTCTTTACATTTCCTTTGAAAAATCTGTTTTGTGGAAAGTTTTTTAAGTTAATTACTTTCAGAGGCACCTGTGTTACCTGTCGCGTTACCTGTACATTGCATTGTTTTTTTAGAGCCACAGCATTGGAAAGGGTGATCGCAGAAACTTTGGATGGGGTTCGTTCGAAGGAAATTGAAAGTTCTAATGCGCTTTTTTGGATTCAAAAGTGTTCGCAAAACAGCCAATCCCCTTTCTTGCCCTTCTCTTACAACCGGACTCATCCCTCCCCCCCCATAACCTCCAAGTTTAATGTCAACTAAGAGCCTGAGACAATTTGCCTAATTTTCAAATCAGGAAAAATACCCCGAAAAACAAAAAAACAAATGATTTTGATGAAAATGCCACCATTAAAGTAAGCATAGAAGAAAACTGGGTTGAAGAGGATTCAAACTCCTATTTACAAAAACTTGAAATTTTCCAAAAACTTGGCTATTATTATTTTGATATTGCTTTTTTTTTTAGCGTGACCTACTTTTCCTGGAACAAATTATTTCTTTAGCATTTGAAATCCCAGACACCTTACCACCCAAACTCTAGGGTCAAAATACTGAATCCTGTGCAGCAGAGTTTTTCAATTTTCAGAGACAAGTGGTAAGACCTTATCATCTTTCAGTGACTGTCCTTATCAGTGAGAAATTCAGTAATGAGCTGGTATTTGCTGTCATAACTGAAGGTACAGTATATAAGCTGTTTAGATGGGTTTATTGTGAAAAAGAATTTTCGGAGATTTTCACAAAAAAGCTTGAAATTGGCAAAAATAGCAGCGGAACAATGTGGAAAGTGCATCATTAGGATCTCAATTGTCTCTAATCCTCAACTGAACAGTCTCTTGCCTTGAACAACAAGAAAAATTACTTTTTTGCATGGGTTGGGTAGCACTGATGTGTCCTTTTTTTTCACTAGGGGTGACTATAACGAACAATTGGTCACATAATATTGGGAGAGATCTCCTTTGAACACAAATTGCAATTTCTAGTGCCTTTTTTAAGTAACAAAAGAAAACCATGATAGCAAAGTGATATTCTCTGCCGCTTTGTGCCACAAAACATCAATATTCTTCTCAAAAAGGGCCAAAATCTCAGCGAATGCAAGTTCTGAGATAGCGAGCCCATTTTTCATGGTTTAAAACTCTTGACCAAAATTTTTGAGCCCCTCATTTTCCAGGAAAATCACATTTTTGCATGGTCAACAGAGATAGTATGTCCTTTTTATTTATGTAGATTTTTTTTGCCAGGGCTATCATCAAGTGCGATTTCCCGCAAAAAATGACATTTTACGGTGTTTTTTCTGGAGCGGAAAGGTTGGGAAGTATAACAAGTAGACCCCGAAGCCGCGCCGAAAATCGGCGGCGCGCCGCCGAACTTGCATCAGCGCGCTGACGCCGCCGCTGATTCTATCGGCGGCGGCGTCACTAATACGCCGCCGTTTTTTTCTCTTTTTTGGTTATCGATATTGACCTCCGGGCTTCAACCGTCATCCCGGCTAATCTGTTTCTTAAAAATAAATACTGTCATCTTGGGCTCGCCATATATATCGGTATTTTTCTTGAAACAAAAATTCTACCTTCCACTTTAAAATTCTGTTCATTTTTCTTTCTGATTTTTCGGATGAAAAGAGGTAGGTAAAAGAGCATTAGGTAATTCAGGATGTTGTCATAGGCAGCGCAATCGAGATGTCTAAGTAAAGAACAATGTTGGCACAATGTATTATTTTTTTTTGTTTTGTTTTTTTTTTGTTTTCCATACCAGTGCAATTCGTATCGAAGGAGTTGTCGTAGAAACTTCAAAAAGGGCTCATTCGATTGGAAATTGGAATAACTAGTGCCCTTTTTAATAGTCGAAAGTGATTGGAAGGCAGCTAACATCCCTTCCACGCCCACCCTTTCCCCAAACACATACAATCAAAATTTTAAGATAGCCATTTTGTTCAGAGTAACTGATTTTCAGAGAGAAAATATGTTTTTTGAGGAGGTTACTCCCCCACAACCCTTAGGGAAAGGGTTTTGTAGTTATGCCCTGGAGGTATATAAGAACGATGTTGGCACAATGTATTATTTATTATTTTTTCCTTTAGACCAGGGCATTTCATATCGAAGAAGTTGTCGTAGAAACTTTGAAAAGGGCTCATTCAATTAGAGATTGGAGTGGCTTGTGCCCTTTTTAATAGTCGAAAATGATTGGAAGGCAACTAACACCCCTTCCACGCCCACCATTTCCCGAAACACATACAATCAAAATTTTGAGATAGCCATTTTGTTTAACGTAGTTGAAAGTTCTGGAAATTAGGTCTTAGAGGATGACAACCACCCTCACAGCCCTTAGGGTAAGGGTTGTAATTTATGCCCTGGGGGCATATACGGTGTTTATAGAAAGCGTTGTCGTAGAAACTCAAAAAGGGATCATTAGTTTGGAAATCGAAAAGCCTAGTGCCCTTTTTAATAATCGAAAGTGATTGGAAGGCTTGACATTTTTATAGTAGAGATCGATGTGGGTATAATGTATCATTTTTTTGTTGTTGTTGTTGTTTAGACAAGGGCACTTCGTATCGAAGAAGTTGTCGTAGGAACTTCGAAAAGGGCTCATTCGATTGAAAATAGAAAGGGCTGATGTCCTTTTTAATAGTCGAAAGTGATAAATTCTTACAAAAACGAAAAGATTTGAAACATGATTTTCTTTTTCCCTAAAAAGACTATGTCAATATAAAACGAACAGAAATTAATTAAAAAAAGTGTTTCCAAAAAATAAGTTTTTTCAAAGAAAAGTAAAGAACTCCATTAAACCAAAAATGAGCAAAATTAAAGTCAAATAATCTACCAAGCGTGAAACTACTACAAATCAGCATCGATAAATAAATGAAACCCAAAACGAACAGAAATTACAATAAATAACCAAGTCAAACTCAAAACGAGCAGAAATTAACATAAGTTGGGCTCAAAACCCCTATGCGTTCCCAAGGCCAGAACATAATTTGTACTTCACTGACAAAAATACAAATGAATATGCATTGTCAGTTTAATATACATATACTGATATTTAGTAATCAAAATGTTAATATTATTTGATTTATTAGTTATAAAAGTAAAAACATTTATATTTTTTCAGTAAAGTGAAAATTATGTTCTGGCCTTGGGAAGGCATAGGGGGTTTTGAGCCCAACTTATGTTAATTTCTGCTCGTTTTGAGTTTGACTCAGTTATTTATTGTTATTTTTGTTCGTTTTGGGTTTCATTTATTTATCGATGCTGATTTGCGGTAGTTTCCCGCTTGGTAGATTATCTAGAGCTAGTATAGAAATATATCTATAGAAATAAATTACATTTTTTTGCAGTTAGCAGAGCACACTGAAGTTGAAGTAGCCTTAAACTTTGACTTGAAACGTTATATATTAACCACTTCTTTCAGAAAAGAATTTCGGAGGGTTATTCCGTGTTGATAAGAAAAGAGGGTAAAGGTGCAGTTTAGTTCCTCCTGTAGTGTAGTGCGCAGGAGCCCTATGGTGAAGGTGCAGGTTTGTTCTCCCTTATAAAACAACTTATTTCAGCAGATACAAAGAAGAAGCCCATTTGCGGCATTCTGTGGGACCCCAAGGTCCAGTACTAGTATCAGATCCCGCGAGTGGCAGTTTACGCTCGTCAAGTTCTGGCTGTACCGGCCAAATTTGCCCCAGCTAAACGGCTTTTTAGCACGACAGGACTGATAGTGACTGCAGAAAGATCAATGGCTCCAGGCAGAGTGAACAAACTGACTTTTGTTACATCAATTGTAACTGAAGTGATGTAACCGCTGATTTAAAATTGTTGGTGTTGTTAAGCCATGGTATCTGATTTGTATACAGTGTTTTTTCGATGTTGTTATTTGTTGTTTTTTTTTCACTTCCTTTAACAACATAGGTTTCCCTGGGTCTAGTGGCTAAAAATGAGAATTCTACTTGGTCTGATCGACGGTGAACATAAACACTTTCCGCACGGCCCAAAAAAATCTTGTTTTGTCATATTGTTCTTGTATGTTTCTAGCCAACCATTTAAAAATCCTTCTAAAATCGAGGTTGAACGTGCTTGGTGAAGTGGAATTTTTATTATTATTTTTAATTAGAAAAATCGGCGCGCCGTGGCGCGCCGCCGGTCTAAAATCGGCGGCGCGCCGCCAAAAAAATTTCGGCGCGCCTGGCGGCGCGCCGCCGCCGATACTGAATCACACATTCGCCGCCGTCATTTCGGCGCGGCGCGGCTTCGGGGACTAATAACAAGGGTACTATTCTAATCTTCATGGTAAAATTTCCTTAAACAGATGTTTACAATCCTTCCTCATATATACTCCCCTCAAAGCCCCCTTAGTAGGGGAACCTAAATCAACACACTTAAAAAAACTGCGAAATGAAACAAATTTCTTTAACTTATTTTCATGAAAAAAAAAATACTATCAAACTTATCGTTTAAACTTATCAAACTTACCGATGATAATGCACCCTTCGAACTCTTTGCCAGTGCGACAAAGTTGCATATATCTCGTCGGATAGTTTAAGGGAAGTAAAATCTATCTTTAATGTCCTATGATTGTCTGAATTCATGTGATTTCTTCAGTTTTGTTGCATAGGCTAAATAAAGTACTTTTTCGTAAGAATTATTGCGTATATTAAAAAATAAAACAAAGAATCATTAATTTTTAAAAAGATAAGAGCAGAAATTATTGCTTTGCAAATTACATAAGATAGGCTGTGTATATCTACAAAACCAGCCAAGGGATTTTTTCCAATATTCGCGAAATTCTAAAATTAGAACTTTACTGAAAGCTAAGCTTGCTTGAGTTTTTTTACAGAATTGCCTACTCGAATCTATCGATATCATGGCCGATAGATGCTGAGAACCTTACAAATTAGTCTTATTTTGGACAGGCCACTTATGGAATTTTAAACCTAAAGGATCATCCTTTTTTTCGTTAGTTTTTTATTTTCACTAAATCTAACGTATAAAGCTAACGTAAAGCTAACGCGAACGTAAAATCTAACGTATTCTACAGACATTGGGAAATACAGCGAGCCAGTTCAACTCAGCTAGTTTAATAGAGCGAGCTAGTTTAACCATAGCGAGCTTAATAGAGCGAGCTAATTTAGCCAGATCAAACCAGCTAGTTTAATATTACGCAATAGTGTAATCTCCGAAGAAATGATTATCGTTCTTTTAAGCATAAACTCTGCCCTTTACTTTCAATTCTGCAATTTTGATATTTCCAGTGAATTCCAATTGAAAACTTAACATGGAATAAGTCTTTAAAGTTTCAAGTTTCTTAAAATCTGATTTGTGAGAAAAAAAAATTTCATTGTCCCTTTTTACTTTCAATTTCCTGTAAAAACTCCTGTGCTCTCCTTTAAAATTAGGAAAAGTGGACTTAGGCCCTTTTTGCAAAACGCTACAGAAATTTCATATAAGTGCATTATAGAACACTTAAATTCTTTGGGTGAAGAAATAAATTTTACAATGTTTTGAATCTTTTCATGCATCGAAGAAAAAATGGTCAGTTTTCAATTTATAGGAGTTTAACCAACTGCAACAGCATAGGTAATTTTTCTTTGAACCATTCCTTTCAAGCAGAGGTGTAATAATATTTTTAATTTGCACAGTTCAAAAATTATTTTCCAAGAATTATGTATAATCAGAATTTGATGTTTTTAAAAATCCAAAGAAAAACAAGGCAATTTAAAAACGATGATACTGAAAAAATATCTTATGTAGAGAAGCCGAGAATAAAGGAACAAAATTCAAAGAAGAAAAATGGATGATCTCTACCCCCTGGTTCGAGTAAAAATAAAAAAAAGTTTTAATGTATAGTCTTACTCGAACTTTTATAAATAGTCCTATTACCAGCTCATTTATAACAAAAAAAAACACAGAACTGAATGTGAATCACCCCTGAATATGTACTGAATTGGAGCATTAGGGAAATAAGCAGTGTCCCCGTCCCTCTCCAACGCAAACTGGTGAGACTCTCTGGTAAAAGATCACAGAAATATCTGAAGCATATCACATTTTAGAAAAAAGATTTGACCCAACAACATTACAGAAAACTAGTATGACTTGGTTAGGAGAAAACTAATGCATAACAATTTGTTTATCTAAACGTTAGTTTAAAAGACAAAAGTAGCCATTACATTAATTTTATTTCAAGTAAGAGTATATATTTAACAACACATAAGCACCATAGATAAATGATTGAATAATATGTGAAATTTCATGCATGTTATTCTAAATAACATTAAGCTACCGTAACCGATTCTAAAATAATCACAATTTTTCAGGCCTTTGAATTTTCAACGAGCAAATGGAAAAATATAATTATGCCAAAAATTGGCAAAAAAAAAGAAGCAAGTAATTCAATAGATATAAACGTTTAATTAAACCATGTGACACAAGTTACGTAGGCGGCGGCCCGTCAGGATATCGAAGTGCTGGTTCAAGGATGTGCGATAGTGAGTTGGCCAAAGTACAACGCCAATCGTCATTCGGTGCTGGTATAAGCGAAGCAACACCAATTAGAACGAGCATCAAGGCCTATAACAAGAAAAAAAAGATTATATAAAAAATTGAAATGTTATTACACGAATAAAGTATTTGAATTATGCCGCAAATTCCAAAACTTTCGCATATAATTTTCGACATTATGC
This sequence comes from Artemia sinica, assembly GCA_027921565.1. NCBI lineage: Eukaryota > Metazoa > Arthropoda > Branchiopoda > Anostraca > Artemiidae > Artemia > Artemia sinica. Next base: position 50,929,810 of record CM051256.1, on the reverse strand, counting down.
TTCAAATTAGCAAAGGACAGATTAAAAAGTTTCAACTGTGTTTTTTTACAAGACAGAGGAGCAGAATAAAAAGTACTCTCGGTTCAAGATTATTAAGTTTGAATGAATGAAAGAATGCGATTTTTAAAAGTTGTGTCTCTACCTTACAAAATAAAAAAAAACAAGTTTTCTTTAACTGAAAGTAAGGAGCGACATTAAAACTTAAAACGAACAGAAATTATTCCGTATATGAAACGGGCTGTCCCCTCCTCAACGCCTCAATCTTTACGCTAAAGTTTTTTTTTTTTTTAAATAGAGTTGTGAGAAAGAGTCTAACTTTAGCGTAAAGAGCGAGGCGTTGAGGAGGGGACAGCCCCTTTCATATACGGAATAATTTCTGTTCGTTTTAAGTTTTAATGTCACTCCTTACTTTCAGTTAAAAAAACTTGTTTTTTTATTTAATTTCTGATCGTTTTTTAAATAATATTGAAACAAGTTGAAATTTTTTTTTTTTAATTTCTGCTCTTTTTTTAAATAATGCTGGGAAATCCGGCGCCCCCTTCATAGCAATGTCCCTTCCCCCATGAAAACTTCCTCTATGGAAATATCCTCCCACATAACTCCCGACCTCCCCCCCCCCTCCCCACAACCAGAAAAAATCCCCCTGAAAACGTATGTATGCTTTCCAATAACCAATACCATATGTAAACATTGGGTGAAGTTCATAACTTTCAGCCCTCCCCTCGGGAACTTTGGGGGATTAAGTCATCCTAAAAGACATATTTATTTATCATATTTTCGACCATGCTGAACAAAATGGCTATCTCAAAATTTTGATCGGGTGACTTTGGGAAAAAAATGAGCGTGGGAGGGGGCCTAACTGCCCTCCAATTTTTTGGTCACTTAAAAAGGGCACTAGAACTTTTAATTTCCTTTCGAATGAGCACCCTTTTCGAAAATCAGGCAAATTTTCTCAGGCACGTAACTTTTGATGGGTAAGACTGAACTTGATGAAATTAATATATTTGAAATCAGCATTAAAGTCTGATTCTTTTGATGTGTCTATTGGTATCAAAATTTCGTTATTTAGAGTTTCGGTTACTATTGAGCCGGGTCGCTCCTTACTTACAGTTTGTTACCACGAACTGTTTGATCAGTAAATAGTTAGAAGAATTATTCTTCATTTTTTTCAAGGTAAATAAGGCAAACGAAATAAATCTGGTTTGCTTATCTGTTAAGAGCTTTTTGAAAAGCGACACTTTTATATTTGTTTTACAAATGAATTTGTCCTATACATTCGTTTTAAATGAGGGATAACGCAAAAAAAAAAAAATTTTTTATTGGAAGGGAGCAGCAGTGATAGGGTTAGAAGAGGAGTAAATGTGACAAAATTCCCCTAATAATATTTTTTAGATTTTAGCTCACACAGTGCGTAGCAAAATTTATGCTAAATAAAACATTTTAAGTAAATAAAGTAAATTTTGAGCAAATTTTTACTTGAAAGTGCGGTATTAGATGCAAATTTTCAAAATCCTTCTAAGACGGTTACTGGACCAAGTTTGGGGAGAAAAACTCCCTATTCCGTCCCCAATATGGGTAGGTATATGATTCATAAGATACAATTACGAATTCCAATTGTTATATTCCATATAAATGAAGTTTAAAGTAATAACTATAAACTGTTGTTTAATTTGTATGGCTTGTCAAATACCTTCAAGGAGGAGACGAGGCTACAATAAGTCATACCCTCAGTACAGTATTGGAGGGAGAAATGTTAAACATATATTCTTTATTACGGAGTGTATCAAAACGAACCAAGCTTAAATGACGTTTTTGTTTCATTTTGGTTGATACTGGCCCTTCATAAGGATAATGTTAAAAGAGATTGAGGGACTCGCTCGCCCAATGGAATGGGATTTAAAAGCATGTCACTTGATCCTGGTTACTTTTGAGAAACCTATAATAACAAACTTTTGTGTTATACCGATCATCCTCGATGAAAAAAAAAGAACATATAAAAATTAATCTGTATTGCCTGGTTATGCTTTTTTCCAACTAAAATGTCTCATTGGTAAAACTTCGTTTTTGTTTACATGGTTATTTTTTGGAAAAGCTCAACAAAAATAAAACAAACCGCGAGAGCTATAACTTTCATAAATGACATTTAAATATTTCCAGTGGTATTGGCAAAAATCAAGGCAATATATAAGACAAATTAAAGCAGCCACATTTCCCCAATTAGTTAAAGATTATTATCAATAAGTAAGGACATAAAAATAAACAGAAACTAACTTCTTAGAATTGCCTGGCAAACTATGGAAGGTATCATTTAAATGTCACTGCCAACAATGGTGAAAACCAGTTACTCGAAAGAAACAGCAATAAACTGCAAGAGGATAAAAATTTCAAAGATGATAACGATGAAAGCCTCAACTCTTAAGCGCTATATTCAAAAAACAAGAAAATCCCTATATTAGCCTTTAATACAGATCTTAAAAAAAAGAGTGGAATTCTTCTTGTAAGTATAAATTTTTGAATTGTTTAAGGTGGTTTGAAATATACCAATAGAAAAAAAGGCAGCAGTAGTTTCAGCCCTCTCATAGAGGGAACAGAAGGAAAACGATTGTTACAAATTTCAGGAAACAAGGTCCTAATCAGCAACTAATAAGGGAGTCAGGGAAAAAAAAAATCAAGAATGAGGACTGGGTATATTGCACGTAAAGATTTACAAAAGGCCGGCATTAAAACGCGGGGTTTACGCCCGTTCAAAGACATCTCTTCATCAGATCTATAATGGATTGTATGAGAGGAGGATAAACATACAAAATCATTCCAGATCTGTTCATAGATCGTTCCCCACTAAAGATCCGAGACATCTCTACTGACTTTTTCCTACTTTCTATGGAAAATCCACGTATTTGTAAATAGTCAGAGGTTCAAAACCATAATTAGCGTTACCACGAAAATAGCAAGCGAAGTTTGACACAGCCTATAAAACACATAGCTTAAAATAGAAGGCGTAGACGGCGTAGACGCCCGAAAATAGAAGGCGTAGACGCCCGATAAGAATCAGCGTATCTGCATTTTTAGAAGCTACTATTCATAATAGCATGCTTGAAGTGGGAGGACAGAAGTGCTACAACAGTAGTCGAATTGCAATAACATTTGCACAAGCAGAATATATGTGGCAGTCAAAAGACTATAAAAAAAAAACAAAAAAAAACTGTGCTTTAAGGTAAACTTCAAAACTGAAAAAAACAAATAGAAAATATAATAATTCAATTGTGATGTATTGGAAATAATTTTTTTATGCCTACAAAAATTGTACACACAACCTTTAATTCCTATATTTTTAATGAGCATGGAAATGTATGTTCTAAATTTGATATTAGCATTGTAAATTGCACTTAATCCAAAATATGGAGCTTAAATCAAAATAAAACTGTCGATATATCGTTGAACTAAATGTAGACTATCACCTTCTTTTCTTTTTTGGTAAAACTATGCCCCATATTAGGGTAGCAAATAAATAATGCTTTCTACATAATTAAAACATTTAAAACTTTTTTTTCTCTTTTTTCGTCTGGCTCCATTTAGCCCTACAAAATCCAAACGAAGCGACAATCATGATGTATGAATTGACATAAAAATGTCTCCTTAATGGCAGAGATAGATTTTGAATTTATAAATTTTACTTGCTTCCACTGGGGCTTATTTCCATAAAAAAAAAGAATCTTTAGCTCCAAGCTTTATTCTATTTGATAATTTGATGAGATAGAAAGAAATTTCTTACATGTAAACCCACTAAGAAATCGTGTTATTCGGTTGAGATTTTGTTTTAGTTTTACGGTGAAATAAGAACGGAACTGAAAGCTTGTTGCATTTCTCGGAGTTATTGATAATAACATGAACAAAACAATTTCTAGAAATAGGGAACTTTAATATCATGTGTTTCTATGCACCCAGAATTATTATACGTTAAAATACTTTTTAAAAATCACCATTTTGGACACATTTTTTCTATGCCTGAAACCAATTAATTTCAAGGAATGAAACTGAATTTGTTAAGGATCAAAAATTGTGACTATTATCACTATTCATTGTTTTAAAGCTACGTCTACCTATTACAACTAGAAAGTCGTCAAAAATCCTAGTTAAACCTGTGCCGATTTCTTATCTTTAGAAGGAGAGGGCGGGGTTCTATAAACACTCAAACGTTTTCTAGAAAATAAACTTATAGGATATGTACATTTTAATTAACACATTCCTCGTAACTAAGGTACACCAACAGAACACATCTCAGTCAAGACCTTATTAATACTGCTGGTGTTAATAACATCATCATTACAAGTGGCATTTAGTGATAATGATATTAAGTTGAAACCAATTTAGCCTTTAATTTTTTTGAATATTCAAAGGTGTGCTGTAATCAACTAATTTTTAATATTTTACATATCTATATTTTACTCTTTTCAGGAAAGACTAAAACCAGACCACAAGAGGTAAGTTAAAGGTAAGTTAAACTTACCACTAGAGGTAAGTTAGATTCGTTCAAGGAGGAATTGCAATAGTAAGGGACAGGTTTAGTAAAATCAGAAATTACTTCACTATTGTATCAATCCATAAAAAAATTAGTCTTCTTTAAAAAATAATCGAATTTTAGCTAAGATTCCCCATTTAAGGGTCCGGAGCATCCCCTTCCCCCACCCCCATAAAAGTCTTCCCCCACGAAAAATTGTCCCTGGAAATTCTACCCACATGTAAAATTGAGCACCAAAGCAGAATTAAGACAAATAAAAAGAATGAAAGAAAGAATGGGTTATGGAATATTCTACCTATATTCCAAAATACATGTAGAATATTGTGCAGAATCAAATAGTTTGTGGTAACCAACTGTAAGTAAGGAGTGACTCGGGCCAACAGTAACCAAAACTCTAAATAAGTAATTTGGATAATAATTATTACATCAAACGAATTGCCTTTTTATGCTGATTCCAAATACATAAAGTTCATTAAGTTTAATGTTATACATCAAACGCTGCGAGCTTGAAAAAAATTGCCTGATTGTTATGAAATGGGAGAAATACCCCCAAAAGTCAAGTGATCTTAATGAAAATCACACCATTGAATTCAGTATATTAGAGAACCCTGCTATGAAAATTTACTATCTACAAAAATGTGAAATTTTGCATTTTGATCCCAGAAGACAGCTCTCGGATGGGTGTTTATTTGTTGTTTTTCCCCTAGGGGTGATCCTGTTGAATTGATGTTCCTTGAATAACAGGAGAGGGCTCATTGGAACGAAAATTAAATATTTTAGTTCCTTCTAAGTTACCAAGAATATTGTGCCAAGGGATAGTGGCGTTTTCTGCCATTTTTATGGCACACCAAACTACAATTTTTCCCCAGGGGAGATCAAGTTGCTGTTGATTACAATTCTGAGATAGCCAATTACTGGCAAATCCATGGAGAGGGGACCCCGACCACCCCGCCCCCTCGAAGATGTTTTCTGGCATCCTCATTCCTTGTTGTTTTTTTTCCCCCATTTTTCCCTCTTTTTATAAAATAAATTTGTCAAGTTGGTCAATTATTGGCGCCCTTGTCACATTGGGCTCCCTCCCAAGATTTTGCTTATTAGTAGACAATCGATTTAGGTGTATAATTATGCATAAACTAGTATGAAGGAGGAACGTTGGGTCTTTTTGTAGGCGGAGGGAGGGGGCAGATGCCTAAAAGAGTAAATTTTAACACCTAAATATCCCACCACTGCCATTAGGAGGGGGAGGGGTAAGAGCACCATTCCATTGCAACCATCTCTTTCTATGTAGCATAAAATATTACATTCACATGTCAACCAGCACAAAGGCGGAAAAAGCCCAACGGGGCATCATGAGTCTCACCAGGACATTTCTTGAGGGGGGGGGGGGGGCGCAACTGCGACTAATATCTTTGTTTCAGCGATTTTAAATTGTAAAATTTCTCTTTGTCTGTTTATATACAAAGGTTCAATGTAGTTAAACATATGTAAACAATATATTTAACATCAGAGAGCCTTATTGTAGAAGTTACGATGACTTCAGCCGCTTGGAAGATCAAAAGTCACGAAAAATTTCGAGTCACATGGACAATCATATTCCTCTCTGTCTGCCCCAAATTCGGTAGTAAAAATATTTATAAGAACTGATTCAATAAAACTACTGCTAATCGAACATTTTGACTAAATATTCAAATTTTGCTCAGAATTTTAGTTACAATCCATCACTTTAGTTCTTAAACAGAAAAACTGAAAAAGCGGGACGCTACCAATCAATTTATAGTTATTTATATACATTATATACATAATTATTTATATACACAATTTAACAGTAAGAAATCGGGTTCATAGGGCCAGCAACCCATTTCGTGTCTTCGTTAGGCATTTCCAAGGGACGGGGGGATTTTCTGGGGGAATACGCCTAGTGCCATGTTTCAAATTATACTCCAACCTTCTTTGATGAATATATCGTCTTCTTCCAAGGCCGTATCCGAGAGAGAGGGGGGGGGGGTACCCCCCACCCCTCTCCAATCTCGTAAAAACGTAACAGCCCAACTCGTAAAAACGTAAAAAAAAAAAATGCTTTTTGACGCGTTTTTAAGGCTTTTTATTGTAGCCTCTCCCACCCCGAACAAAAAGCTGGATGCGTTCTTGTTTTCGGCATACTAAGGAAAATAGTCATTGTGTGAAATAAGTCTCAGATTTTGTCAATCAAAAGTGGTAAATAAAGTTTTAGTTCATTAATGGTACCATTAGTTGCGGCAGAAAACATATTAAATATATTTCTATGGATGTGTATTCGTAATTTTTTTTTTGATAGAATGGCCCGTGCTAATCAATGTTCCTAATTATTTTATAAAGCAAAATTTAGATAAATGGAAAAACGCATAGCCTAAAGTCCCATTCATTGTTTCAGAGGACTATATTGTAATTGCAGTCTTTTGATATCAGCAGTCTTCAGGAAAGTGAAACGGTTCTATAATCCAAAAAAAAGACCAGATAAGGTATTAGCAATGGAAAATATTAATTAACACGGAAAATGAGTTATGTAGTTGCTCCGTCTTTAGACTGTTTACTACGTGTTTTTTTTTGGCAGTGCGCTATTGGGATACAAATATACTGAAAATATTACTTTCTTATGGAAACAGCCTAGTCTTACCCCTAGATCGAACAAGAGATACGGAATAGTTAACACTTTCTGAAAATTTAGAAACTCAGATTATGACAATAATGAAAATGCATACCTGAATAGGTAAAGCAGCTTTTACTACTCGTCCTAAGAACCTATATCCTCTGCGAATTACGGTCGTATCTACCCCTTCTTCTTCATTGCCACTTTCTTCTGCATCAGCACTAGAGAAACAGAAATTAAATAATTAAATTAAATAAAATTAAATAATTAAATAAAAAATTAAATTAAATACTGGAACCAAAAAGAGATAAGGTGGAATAGAACCTGAAATGACAAAGGGAGCAATTTTCGTCTGAGAAGTAAGGCTGAGTTTCAGAGACGTTAGTTGATGCCCACAGAGCACCAAAGATTATTCTTGTGTGCGAGGCTTAGTCCTTAGAACAGAATTTGATTGTATATGATCAAAACATAACAACTAGGAAATTGGCATTTTAGTGTTTGAATTAGGGTCAAGAAAATAAATTGTTGTTTCTTGGATGTCATTAATCGATACAACACGATTGAAAATTATGTATTGTGCTTATAATTCAAAACATTGAAAAGCACACATAATGTGCTTTAATTTTGCATTTTGACATTTTAAACGGGAGCAACTCACAAACAATAAGCCCCAGCATGGGCGCAAATAAGGCAGGGGGGCAGGGGGGCTCCAGCACCCCCCTGGCTGAATGACACGCCTTATATTTTTATATTTTTGTTTTGAGATTTCTATTATACAGCACTGGAAGTGCCAATTATACCAGGTAAGTCCCCCCTAAAAAACGGCATATGGGTACCCATGACCCCATCTGCCTAAAAGAACTAAGGGCTTATAGGAAAAAGGGAAACAAGTAGTAAATAAAGATACATCAAAAGCCTTTAAAATTGCAAAGGAAACCTGAAAAAAAGAAGATACTGATGTGTAACACTAAGGTACGGACTTAGTCAACAAAATCCACTGGATCAAATGACCTGCTCAAATCAAACACAGCTATTTGAAAAATAGTTAATAACATAACATGAAGAATTGAAACTGAAAATTCAGAAGACGCTAAAATTTTAGTAATGCCTTTATAAACATTGAATTCAGTTCACGTTTTTCTTTGAACCTTTAAAAGGGGATTGCTATTACTATCTTGTAAATATTATAATCCATCCAGCACAAAGAAAAACTTAACAGATGAAATGGACATACCAAATAAGAAGTAATCTTTAAAAGCAGGGAAAAAATAAACCGAGCAAAAACTTAAAAAGATTAGGGACATAGCCTCACTATCATGGTACAAAGGCAGTTTTAGCTCAGTCTCAGAGACAGCACAAGTTAGGTTTTTTCCTACAGGCCCTGGCTTAATTATTTATCTCCTTGAATTTATCCGACTTAACTAGTCAGTCCTCTAAGAGGTAAAAATACAAATAAGGCATGTTTTACGACTTCCCGACATTTGGGGATCAAAGGGGGGGAGAGGGCTAAAACCAATGACATGCACAAGGAGGCTTTAAAACAATGATGAATTGAAATTTAAATAATAAAAAGCTACAATTAGCATAATTTTTCGATCTAGAAAAAAAAACGTGTAATAACAATATCGAAAAAATTCAAGAATATTTAACTTTCATCATTTTACTTTCATTTGTCTAATAAATCAATGTGAAGAGTGGTTAAATCGGTGACATAAGTTATGCCATTTCCATACGTTCGGAAATGGAATCTCGGCCGGGAAACCTGTCAGTAAATATGGTCAACCAGTCGGAAAAACTCCTTTCCCCCTTCCATGACAAATTTTGTCTAATGACTCCTCTTTTGGCAATATTTTCTTTGATTGATAGAAATTTGTTTGACAATTAACATCAAATTTAAAAATTCGTACAAATACAAAAAATAAGAAGTGGAATATACGTAATTATAGTTTAATAATTCGAGATTTAGCCCCCCCCCCCTCCCACCACTATATTTTAAACAGACACAGTGTGCCACGTATCTCTATGCATGACTGATAAAACCGTTATACGAGAAATAAAAAAGGGAACCTAGTTTTAACAGCAAGAATAAAATTACCTGTTGCTAGAAGCTGATGAACTTGCTGCACGCCCAACTGGTTGTTCAAGGGGCGTTTTTCTTCCACTTAACACCTAAAATAATTATTAAAGAATTTCATTATAATATGCGAACGGTTGAACAGCTGCAGAACTTTTTTGATTTTCTAAGAATCAAATTGATCGATACTTTGTTCTTCTGTCTATAGTATTCATCTACGGAATTGGAAATATATTGCGTCCTATTGGACGCAAAGACACACGATAAGCAGCCAGCACAGGTGATGTCGATAAAAGTCAATTATGTTTTATTTTAGAAAAGCTATTAATATGATAAAAGGAATGCATAAAAATTTGAAACAGGCATGTATGCAGAGTAGCTTGTCTATGCCCCTCCCCCCTCTAATAAAATCAAATACTTGTGTGGTTTTTCGTATTGTTAGTTAAATTTTTCACACCATTGAACTATTTTTGATACTCTTCTCAAAGTTGTTCCCCCACCCGAGGCAAATTTCAACGTTCGTAACTGATTTAATACATTTTGAAATTTACTCTTTGAAATTAAAAGTTTGAAAATTAAACTGACATTTTGACTAAAGAATATTTCGACTGAAACCAAATGATCTACAGGATACGAAAATCAAATTGATTAGTCAAGTTATAAGAAGAAACGGTAAACTATCCCAAATTTTATCAAAAACTGTCCCATTGTTAGAGATAGTGATAAAATTGTCAAGATTCCAAAGATCAACAAAACCTTTTTTTCAAGCGAATATTGATTAGAACACCCTTAGATAGTAGTTAATGCAAATGCACTTGGCGCGGAATCCAAAGCTTCTTTTTTAAGGAAGTTGGATATAGACATAGAAATTCTAAATTTCCTTCCGAGAGTTCCCAGGAAAGACATCCTGCAGATGTAATAAGAATGCTATACAGTCTCAGTCTCTGATTGTAACCAAGTGTCCCATGGCAAAGCAATTGATAAACAGACACACTTGGTCTCTGAACTTAATTATCTCTCTTGCTTTAAAATTAACTTTCTTTCCCATTATTATTATTATCTCCAGGAAAAAGAAACATTTAATTAGGCTTGAAATAGCCTGAAGCAATCAATATGACAAAATTATGGTCTAGAAGTAAATTATACAAGAATGAAATATTATTTGCTGGTCGTAAGGAAATAAAACTGGAATTTAAATTAAGAGTAGAAATAAGAGGGCCAGTAGACTAATAATATTAGAACAGATTTTAACGCAACGATCTACATTTACGACTTCATACATATTTTTTACTAAACGCACTAATGTACGAGGTGGGGTCGCATAATGAGACCACTAAATAATTTCATTGAGAGGCGAGAGTTATTAACTTTTGAAAGACATAGGAGACACTGGAATGGAAGTTTCCAGATGCTTACGTAAAATGCATCAAATTTGGTTTCCAAAAAAGCCCCCCCTCCCAAAAAAAAAACATACAGGAATAAAGAATCTAAACTATTTATTTACAATCTAAATAACATATAACTTCATTTTAATGAAGAAAGGTTTGTTTAGAATCTAAGTTTTATTGATTGCTATGTAAAAAGGGGAAATTTTTAAGTAGGCTCTACATACAGCTAACTACAATAACAAGATTCCTTGATCTACTTCTCACAAAATTGAATAGCTAAAAAATAAAAATACTAAATCAAGGTAAAAATTTAATTCACTTACAATCTTAAACTGCATAAAAAATATGTAAGGCATGTTGGAACTCGAAGTCTTAGTTAAGCTGAATGTGTGCATTCTAAAGCCGGGTTTCCCCAATGGAGGGGCCAAATTGAATCAACGTTCTTAAATTGACAGCATAGATACTACAATCCGAATTTTGATGAATGAGAGCACATTTGTAAAATCTCAACATACGATTCTTACAGATTAAGCCCAGATCAAGGCTAGAGCAGCCTTGGAAATGTTGGACAGGCTTTTAAAGATGGAAATAAAAGACAGGGGCGAAAACATACTGATTTGGAGCACAGCCTGTGAGAAGGAAATGATGCAGCTGCTTTCTTTGAAGAGATTGTTAAAGTTGGCAAGGAAAAAAACTACAGCGCCCCAGTTTAAAGTAATTCAATGTAAGAAGAATGCCAAATTTTTAAGTTAGAACATGGAGATAAAGAAACTAAAATAGGCCTATTGCAAAATTTGAAAAAAATGAGGAATAAGATTATTGGTTCGTTCAAAATTGTTTCTTAATTATAGTACAAACCCAATTCCTACCGGGCAAGGAAAATCTTATTCAACAAACGAGTCTGTTCATTAGCTGCAACCTAGAAAAGAGCGAATCACATCCGATAGTAAACCAAAGCTTAAAAGCACGTCTTGAAAATAATACTGTCTACTGAGAACAACATTCATTAAAACATATTTAAGAATGATAAGTATCTATATAGGTTCATCTTAAAAGTAAAAGTAAATTTTCAAAACAAATTTACAGAAATTTAGAAGAGCTCGAAAAGCCTCGATAATAGCGGCGGATCAAAATCCAAAGTGCACCATTAGAATCACTATGGAATCAAAGACTTATAAGCTTTATAACTAAACCACCTTTTATTTTAGATGTTCATTTATTTTATAATTGAAATTCTTTAAAAAGTGGCCAAAGCAGAAACTTTGAACAACATAAAAAGCGGTGAGGGTCTAACAACTTGTTAGTCTTAGGCATCTGAATAACGCGAAGTTAGCAACAACAACAAATAGTAAGTAGTAATGGGCAAATGAGTAAAATGATAAGTAGAAATAAGTAACAAGTATTCCCTTATAATTGTAATTTAGCTGATTTTTAGCAATGTTTAGCATCCCAATTTACGCTCCTTCACCTATTTCGATGATCCTCCTGTTCATTTCCATGATTATGTAGTCAAATCCAATTAAGCAATTGAAGAAGAAACGTATCAGTATAACACGCCCCATCCAAATATCTGCAGTATCCTCTAATGAGAAAAATCATCTCCATGAGCATAATGAGCTTTAAATGCCAGTGATTTTCTTGCACATGACAGAACAAATCCGAGCTTGTTTCCTAATCCGTGGTTCAGCTCCAATAAAACTAATCAATCCCAGGGAGAACCACAGTCTGCTGATTTGGCTTATTTAGACAACGATGCGCTTTAATGACTAAAGTGACAACCCACAACGAAAAAGCGAAAGATTTATGATCTGACGGAGAATCGTAACTTATAAGAACATTTAAACGAGTAAGAAGTTAAAAGTATCTGAGAAGATGCCAGAGGTCGCAAACAAATTCCATCTTAAAAAAAAATGCAAAATTGAACGATTTTTTCCAAATTTCACCGATAGCTGGAACTTAAGAGAGAGCGAAACACGGTTACTGATTACAATAAAATTAAAAGAAACATTGTGAATAAATTATATGGTTAGGTTAGGGGAAAAATTTCTAATGGTTATTTATTTAGAACCAGCAACATTTACACGAATGCCATTTTATAAAATTTATTGTCAGAAAAAGAGAGTTCCGAGCACTTTAAAGGAGCCTAAAATTCCTTGGAAATGGCATCAAAAAAAAAAAAAAAAAAAAAAAAAAAAAAAAAAAAAAAACGGAATTGTCAACAATCCTTTACCAAGAGTTTATAATAATCATCTTAAAAAAATTGTATTTTAGTATGGTAATGCTGATCTGTCTTCATTTCATCACCGCTAACAGCCTACTGGATGGTCGTATAGTTGCAATTAGAGGCTCATTCGAGAGATACTTTGTTTCCTATTCAAGTAGGCTATCTGAAGAAAGAGCAATATAGTTGGATAAAATAGCTATTTTGCCAATTTTTGGTGCAATATCCAGCGTTATTAAGATTAGAAGATGAGTTAGACCCTCTTTAGAGAGGTCTTGCCAAGAAGAATCTTTAGTATAAACGTTAAATAGATTGGTATCTTGTGGATAGTTCAAGACGCACCACCCAATCGGAATCGAGCTTTATTATCTCTTGAACCATAGAAGCTTAGGGGGCTGGAAAAATTATGATTATTTAAGGTGTGCACCGATCACTATAGTCTATTCGATCAGCTTGGCGCAGGTTAAAGCAATCTGTAGATGACACCTGTTAGATGGAAAGGATAGAAGGGCTCGTCAGGACTTTGATAGGAAAACAAGCTCAAAATACCAGACCGGTCCCTTGACTTTGAAAGACATGGTCACTCCTTTTCTTGGGCGCAAAAGTTATTGTTGAATTAATTAAATGACAAACGATAAAATTAATAACATAAAATGATGCTTATATTTATTCTGCAATATGACAATAGCCTATATATAGTTTCTTTTATTTTTATTATTCTAATTGCCTCTGTTGAAGTCTTTACAACATTATTTTACATGTTATTACAACTGGTCAACCAAACTTTGGCCTTTCCTTCCAAGCAACATTGGGCAAAAAATCAGGCACAAATGCCCACATGATTAAGTAAAGGTTCATCATAATTTTAAAGCCTAAAATTGAATATTCCCTTGATATATAGTTTTACTGCCCGGCATTTCCAATTATATTTCGTAATAATAACATACTAAATAAACAAATTGCCAGTAGTTACTATTTCGTGTTTTTAGTAAAGCAAATTTGATCATTAAGCTGTGAAAGTGAAAGGCTGAATTTCATAAGTGAGGGTGTCCCCTTTCATTTATGGGAAGGAATAATGATTAGATTTACGTGAAAAATTAAAAACATACCCCCAATTAAAGAGAAAAAAAAATAAAACCTTTAAATTCAAGTGAAAAGCGATGATAAAATTTAGTGCCAGCGAAATTTGCCTGGGACAGGATAAGGATATAGCCCCCTCAACCCTTTACTAAACACTTGCTAGAATACAGCAAATACCCAATTGCTATTTACAAATGCTTTGCAGATTTTTCACAAAATATAACCATTTTAATGTTTTCAACGAAAGTATGAAAATGTGCTGTTTTTTTTGTAAATCACAAGCAACTAGTTGAAAGATTGAAGATGTGAAGGGGAAAAACTTAAGGGAATGACAGACCCCTCCCATTCAAGATGATTTTTGCTCGTTTCTAGCTCTGGTGTTTCTTCTTACTTGTAGGCCTACTAGAAAGCACTTTTTTTTAAATATAATTTCATAAAGGGCATATAATCGATGGCTTTAAGCGTTAATTAAATACAACTTAAATCCTTGATAATTTGATATTATAGTTTTGAGGTAAAAATTGAGTTTTTGCCAGTCTATTTTTTACACTTTTAAAATTACTTTATTAGATAAGTACGCCATTCACTCTGAACTTTGTACGCTTTTACAGATATTCTCTGAAGATACCGATTAGCTATAAAACAAATCACAGAAATTACTTTGGCCATCGAATGTTAAACATTTTTAAAGCCAATTAATTCATACCCCGATAAGCTTAAACACATCGTTTACCCTCAAACACACAATGTTTGAGGGTATGTTTCTCTGATGTTTCTTCTTACTTGTAGGCCTACTAGAAAGCACTTTTTTTTAAATACAATTTCATAAAGGGCATATAATCGATGGCTTTAAGCGTTAATTAAATACAACTTAAATCCTTGATAATTTGATATTATAGTTTTGAGGTAAAAATTGAGTTTTTGCCAGTCTATTTTTTACACTTTTAAAATTACTTTATTAGGGAAGTACGCCATTCACTCTGAACTTTGTACGCTTTTACAGATATTCTCTGAAGATACCGATTAGCTATAAACCAAATCACAGAAATTTCTTTGGCCATCGAATGCTAAATGTTTTTAAAGCCAATTAATTCATACCCTGATAAGATTAAACACATCGTTTACCCTCAAACACACAATGTTTGAGGGTATGTTTCTCTGATGTTTCTTCTTACTTGTAGGCCTACTAGATAGCACTTTTTTTAAAAATATAATTTCATAAAGGGCATATAATCGATGGCTTTCAGGAATAATTAAATACAACTTAAACCGTTGATAATTCGATATTATAGTTTTGAGGTAAAAATTGAGTTTTGCCAGTCTATTTTTTACGCTTTTAAAATTATTTTATTAGGGAAGTGCGCCATTCACTCTGAACTTTGTACGCTTTTACAGATATTCTCTGAAGATACCGATTAGCTATAAACCAAATCACAGAAATTTCTTTGGCCATCGAATGCTAAATGTTTTTAAAGCCAATTAATTCATACCCTGATAAGATTAAACACATCGTTTACCCTCAAACACACAATGTTTGAGGGTATGTTTCTCTGATGTTTCTTCTTACTTGTAGGCCTACTAGATAGCACTTTTTTTAAAAATATAATTTCATAAAGGGCATATAATCGATGGCTTTCAGGAATAATTAAATACAACTTAAACCGTTGATAATTCGATATTATAGTTTTGAGGTAAAAATTGAGTTTTGCCAGTCTATTTTTTACGCTTTTAAAATTATTTTATTAGGGAAGTGCGCCATTCACTCTGAACTTTGTACGCTTTTACAGATATTCTCTGAAGATACCGATTAGCTATAAAACAAATCACAGAAATTACTTTGGCCATCGAATGTTAAACATTTTTAAAGCCAATTAATTTATACCCCGATAAGCTTAAACACATCGTTTACCCTCAAACACACAATATTTGAGGGTATGTTTCTCTGATGTTTCTTCTTACTTGTAGGCCTACTAGAAAGCACTTTTTTTTTAAATATAATTTCATAAAGGGCATATAATCGATGGCTTTCAGGAATAATTAAATACAACTTAAACCGTTGATAATTCGATATTATAGTTTTGAGGTAAAAATTGAGTTTTGCCAGTCTATTTTTTACGCTTTTAAAATTATTTTATTAGGGAAGTACGCCATTCACTCTGAACTTTGTACGCTTTTACAGATATTCTCTGAAGATGCCGATTAGCTATAAACCAAGTCACAGAAATTACTTTGGCCATCGAATGTTAAACGTTTTTAAAGCCAATTAATTCATACCCCGATAAGATTAAACACATCGTTTACCCTCAAACACACAAATATTACTCCAAGAAATACAGAAAATGTATTTACCCAGATGTTTGGTACATTGAAATCAAAACCAGCATCATGTCTTTTTTTTAATTTTTCTCATATTTTTTTCCCATAAACTTGGCTACATATCCTCAAAAAATGTTTTTAAATGGAATGGGGAATGTTGGCTATTCTGAGATCTTCATGCAGATAGGCGTTGCTGGGAAAGTATGAATGACTCTCTAATATTTATATTGGAAAGGAAATCAAGAGTCATTTAACATCTGGCTACACAAGCCATGGAAAGTAATGCCCAGAGGGATAAGCACAATAATGAAAGATTTTTTGGTAGAAAACTTAGGTCTTTTTTTTAAAACAGTTCATCGAAGCAAAAATAAGGTAGTAATCTTCTAATTCTCCAACTTTTTTTTCTTCGAGTTTATGTAAGGTTTTTAAATTGTCAATTAAAGATATGAAACGCAATACCAAATCAGCCTGGATAACTTTTATCCTTCAAGAATTTAATACACATGTACAAGTATCTTTTATTTCAGTTACCGTAAATTTCTGCTTTATGTTCCTCTTCGGTATAGGAATCGAAAAACAGTAAAGATTTTTCACCAGCCAAATATTATTGATAAATTGAATAATCAATACAATAGGCTGTCAGATAAGACGTATCAGTGCTTGTCACTTCAACATGGTTTAATTTCCCTTTTTTACTCTTTTTCTTAATTTACTCAGCTACATAGCTTTTTGGTAATAAATAAATATATATCTTCGTAATAAATAAATATTACTACTGTATCATAATATCATTGTTATTATTATACTCATTAACCCCCCTGTGTTTAGGAAAAAATGAGAAGGTATATTTTCAAGCAATGATGAAAGTCAAACTTGAAAATAGTTTAAATCAAAATCTGTAAAATAATGGGTACTTAAATACCGACAAAGTAGACCAAAATATTTTAGCTCGAACCCACACATAGAGCATTTTATGCTTTCATTAATTGTGAGCCCTAATGAACCAGGAAATTAAACAGTTTTTCGATACTATGATGCAAGTGAAGTCAACGAGAATGTAACAAAGCGAGGGGTTCGATGACTTAATACGTCAGCCATGTGAATATTCCCTTGAAATAAACAGTTCAACTTTGGGTATATCTTTTTTCTGGCTTGTCAAAAGTAACTTTAAATGTACTACTAGATGGCCAAAAAGGAACCGCATGAACTAGAAATTTCTAGTCTCTTAGAATTACATAGAATCTGACCTTATCTTTGGCCACTACAAGCATAGCTTATATGTACATGAAATATTTAAATATAATTTAATTATTGATAGAAAGCTAGCGCAATTTAAGCAGATATCTTCGGATATCCCTTAACAGCCTTAAGTAATTATGAGCGATATCATTAGAAGAAAGTAATCATGGATAGAATTCCTCAATAAATTATTTTTGCTGACAAAAACTTAAAAAAAAAAAATTCAAGCAGCGTCTAATGCGTAGGGTCCACAACCCCATGCTACGCAACTAAATGCAGGTCAATTGCAGTATACTGTGGTTTTAATATAAAAGAAGAAATCCAGTCCCACAAGAGTTCCACCATTCCAAACTGTGTTGGAAGAGAGAGATAAAAAGAAGAAACCTCAGCTTTCACATAGAATCCGGAACTTGACTCTTGTTTAGAAGAGATTGAAGCGACAATCCGATTGTGACGGGAAATCTAATTATCTATTCTTTCTGGCAACTGGAGTAAATATATTCTGAATCGGAAGGAAACACTGCAGAGGAAATAGGTATTTTTTTTTTAATAGAATGAAATTGAAATGTTTCTTGAATCATGGATATACTAACAGGATCAATATGCATTTTTCATTCTTTTTTCGTATTTTCACTAAGGCAAAACATATAGGTCTTCTTTACATGTGCTGAATTTTTAGAGACAAATACATTGTTTTGTGCTAACAAAGATTCAGTTTTTCAGAAGAAATTATATGGAAAAATTACCCAACAGTTATGCCCTTTAAATTACAATATGGCTATTTTAACGGATATAGAACATGTAAAAAAAAAACAAACAATACTACGACTACGAATACTACGGCTACTAAGGCTAAGGGTATTGAGGAGCAAATTGTAGGGTATGTTGAGAGGATATTAAACTAAATCGAAACATACTACTTGCATTCAGATTTGGAATCAGATTTTCTGATTTGCATTCGGATTTTTTCTGGCGTTCTCATTCCTTGTTATTTTTTTTTATACTCTTTTTTCAGAATAAATTTGTCAATTTGGTCAATTATTAGCATCTTTGTCACATTGCCCCCCCCCCCAAGATCTTGCTCATTGGCGCCCTTGTCACATTGGGCCTCCCCCAGGATTTTGCTCTATATCCGTCCCTATTCTGAATGCCTTTAACATGAAATGGTGAGTACAATATGGTAATTGTAAAATAAACTATGGCATAAGAGCAAGGGTGCATTTGCTAGCAAGCTAGCATAGGATGCAGCTAGTATAGGGTGTCATACAAAAGTACAAATGGAATATATGTAAGTTTTGGTAGACCTTTACGGACTACGAAACCTTTTAAAAAGAATCGATTACAACACTAAAAAGTACTGCTTGTACATCATTAGATAATAAAAATAAACCAAAGCTTGAACCTAAATCTCTTAGTACCAAGGACATCAAATTAAAACATTTTGCCACCCCCTGGAATCATCTTTGGTCTATTAATACCTAAAAACAGCGATTTTCAAAGACTTTTCTTTCAGTTGTTTCAAAATTATGAAGCTATTGATCTGTATCAAATTTTCTTCAGCGTTGCAACATAAACTGAGAATAAAAGCAATGAAAACAAGTGAGTTAAAAATAATGACACTTTTCATGCTACACCTTCTTAAGCTATGTGATGCTATTTGTCTTTGGCTTTTTTATTTCGCGCCCATCACTAACAAAAGTAGATAATTGCGTTTCTGCATATAGTTTTTTTTCATTAAAAATTGAATTACCAATTTTTTCTATTATTTTAAAACACATATGGTTGCGTAAATACTATTCACTTAACCAATTAATAAAATCACTTTTCATTTTCTTTGTCCTTAGTACATGCTTTACCTTTTCAATATTCAGCAGAACGTTCTTTAAGGTTAGGTCTATTTACATTATTATTCATTAGGCTACTTACACCATGGCTTGGCGGCATGCACTTTCTATATATTTTTTGAAAAATACAGTGAAAAGTCCTACTAAAAGCTATTTCTGTTAACTTTTAATGGAGATGGCCCATTTTTGTTAACCAAGATCAAACCCCTCTGATTGAATGGTACACATTTCATCGACGTAATTCATTTAGAATTCAGCGAGCATAATTCAGTTAGCAAGTAAAGTGATGAATATTAGAAACAACGTAGCCAAAGACTATAAGCATAAAGCAATACAGTAATCCTACATAGTATAAGGTAAATAGACGTTAACACCTTAACGTCTCTACCTAAACGACGTTATCAACCTAAGAAAAAGTTCGGTCGCTTCCTAACTATATTCTCAATGCTGTTACTTGCTCTCAATGCTATCACGGAATTATCACCACTGTTTTTTTTTTTTTTTTTTTTTTTTTTTTTTTTTTTTTTTTTTTTTTTTTTTTTTTCTGGGTGAAAAGAGGTAATTGAAATCTGCATCCATTTCTATGGAAGGGTTTTCTAGTTTGCGGTTGAGATAATTTATTTTCCAAGCTGTTGTATAGCACCGCTGAATCTAAACGTGGTGAACATAGTAAACTATCGAAAAACTTGTAATTCACAAAAAATTATCACTGATCAGAAAGCATAGAATAACATAATTCAATGTTCCAATTTTACCCTATTAGAAAAAAAACTATCTGATGCTATATTGTTAAATTCTACAGTTTATTTTTCCTAAGACTGTTTGATACATCGTGCTAAACAACAGATTACTTTTCTCATAGTTTCGAATAGTTTCGTTGCGTAGCTGAAAAATTATGCGTAGCTATGTTGTCTTTGTCACTAGGATCAGCTATAAATATTATTTGGAAAAAAGAGATGAAAAGGAAAAGGAAAAAGGAAAAGTTTACCATTTTATAGAGATACTTGGTTCTAGCATATCCTATAAACAAGGTAGGACGGAGGAGTGTTTTTCGTGTGTCTGCAATAGGCGGCCTAGTACTACAACACCTTCATAGCAGTAAATTGATTCCTCATTATCCATGCCCTTTCTCGGTTCTTTCTACAAATGGCTTTAGCAAAAAAAAATATGCAAATTTTCACCAACAGAAAATTTTCGCATACTTTAAAAATCCAACCCTCTATCTTTTAATTAATTTTCTGGTACTTATTGGTCTTATTCTGACCATAGACGTCTTTTGAGGTAAAATACCATTTGATACCCCTAACCAGTGAATTAAGAAACAACTATTTCCCCAGCAATAGTTGGAAACTCACTGGATAAAAATAGAAAAAAAAATTATACCGACATTCCTGGCAACAATAAGCTAGCGACATGTTAATTTTCCTAGAACGTAAAAATACGCTACTGCCGACTGATAACAAATCATTACAGCAGAAAGCAGCTCGAGGTCAACACAGAAGAGCCATGTCAGTTTCTTGGCTACAGTTTCCGCAAGAGTCGCCACCCCTCAAGGTAGAAGACGTTTTTGCAGGGAGGATAAATCACAATTCTGGAGTTTTCAGGCAATGTTTCATTCACTGCGTCGTACACTATCCACTTCACTGCACAGAAAAGACTTGTTTGCAAAAAGGAAGGCTAAAAAATTACCTGCTCTGAGAGAGACACAACTGTAGGTTTTGCTGGTCTTTCCTTTAATGCGCTTTCCAGTGTTCTGCAATAAGTAGCTGCTAATGCAAGTACTGCGGAAAGACGTTCCGAAAGAAGTTGTAGCTGCATTTTAAGAGATCCACTTTCAGGATCATCTGACTCGGCGAACAATTGCTCTGTAGCTTCACGAAGAGAAGCAACTCTCGGCTCGCACCGTTCCACTTCATTCCTCACCTCCTGTAAAAAAAATACATTTTTACAAAACGAGGCACAAATCTTTAAGAAAAGGTTGAGCTTTCTATACTAATTAAGCCCAACCTTCGAGTAACTGTTTATAAAGAGGTAGCTTTTTATGAGTAGGGCAAGGCAATGGGCAGTTGCCTCTCTCATTAAATTACCAAAATTTGGTTTCTTTTGATTAACGGAGAATGGCAAAAAATATTTCAATATCCTAATACGATATGACACTTAAGAGACAAAATAACCATATTCCTAAGTCTTAACTACTCCATGGTTATACTAAATGGTTAATATTCAATACTTTCCTTTTTTAGGGGATTGAGAGGGGATGGGTGGTTGACCGTTTTGTCTGTGCTCTATTTTTCGATTAAACGACAATGCAAATCATAACAGTTATGTATAGGCCCAAACTGAATTATCTGTCAACGACATATTTCTGTAATCCTACTAAGAAAAAATATAAAGAACATAGTTAGTAAGAAATTAGAGCCTATCTTTCGAGAGATACACAAATTATTTCCGCACAAGGCAAAGAAAGAAATTACCTGAAACTTTGACAACTGCTTCTTCAGTACAGACGGCTTGGCAGTTAGGTCCAGCGGCTCTATGGATTTGATGTCCATTTCAGTTTTGTCAAGCCAAATTAAAAGAGCTTTAATAATGTCTCTAAATTCTTTGTTCTAAAAAAAAGATACTACTAATTAGAGAAAGACAGCAAGAAGACAAGCATCCAAGATCTATGACTGCTTAGTTTGCCATATCTACCCTTCTAAGTTAAGAGACCTCGTGCTCAACATCACAGCTTTGAGAAACCTGACTTCAGAAGATTTCCATTCGCAAAAAATACGCTTGTCGTAACGTACTGCTTATTGGTACATTAAAGACAAACAAATCTCATTTAATAAGCAAGCAAGGAACATTTTTAAAAATGCAAGCAAGGAACATGTATAATAAATCATAAATCTCCTTTAATGAGCAAGCTCATTAAAGGAACAATTGAGGGTACAGCGCAGCAATCATTTTCTCTATTACTTCAATATGGACTACAGATATGGCGTTTTTACCATATATTTTTACTACGTACATACGTTGCAGGTCTTGTTCTCCGAAAATTTTAATCGATACATATTTATAACTAAAAAATCGGCGCTTAGATCTTGTTTACTCATCCCGATAGCACATTTAACATCAGAGTTTCACCAGCAAATGGAACTAATTCACCTGTCGAAAACATTACTTTAACACAAAAGGAATAAGACAATATTTTATTGCATGGAAAGTCTCAAACATTACTCGGCAAACAACTCTCAATTGCTGGACAAGCATGATTGATAAAAAATATCCTATTTTTCTACAAATATATGAGCAAAAAAGTAACCATATTTTGAGACAACTTTTTCTTTTTTTTAATCCGACTTCATTTTAGCTTCAATCCATGCAAATATAAACTTTTTTCAGCATGGTGGTTAGACAGAGCTGGAAGACACGGAAGTGGCAAGAAAACAAACCATAGCTTTATTATTAATTTGATGCAGTTTTCCAATCGTCCTTTAGTTTTAATCATCCATCGCATCGGCTGACTGAAGGTAAGGATTACGCACGAAACAATCAAGCACGAGGACAGAGGATACTTTCCTTATTCAAGAAAATCCAAAAAAGAAAACATAATTAGGGACAACGAGTTCCTTTGGGAGCTATAAGCTTTACAAAACTCTCTTAGGATATTTTACAGAACAAAACCATAGATTTAATAGCTTAAAAAATACATCAGCAAATGATAGGCCATCCTTTTCCTTTACAGAGAATAGCTCTTAATTAAAAAGAAAATCCTTGGAACGGCATTTTCGACAAAAAAGGAGTTTCTGTTTTGATAGTTTGCTCCCGACACGTGCACAGGAATTTATTGTGGACGAGGGGCGGAGAGACAATTCGTAAAAAAAAAACAATCGTAAATTGTAATCATATACAGAAAAAAAAACATATCTCAGTGGATGGCCCGATTCTGAGGCCGTCTCTCCTGTGTGCTCACATAGTATGTTCAGTAGGTGAACTCCATATATTCACCATAAAATATACATCTAATCAGAAATGACTTCAAAAAAAAAAAAAAAAAAAAAAAAAAAAAAAAATCAAATTTAGCTTTCAAAGAATGTTGACATTACCATGGTTAAACATAGGTCAAATTATTGTAGGAAGGGGGTCGACAAAACAATTCTTTGTCTAGAATGAATGAAAATAGATTGAAATGGTGAATCAGACATATTTTACAGGAGGGGAACGGATTCATCTATAACATGTCTCCGAGCCTAATTCCATTCTCCAGAGGAGTGGAGGGGGGGATCTAAGTAAGGGGCAAAATATTAACTTCAATAATAATTTATCTAATAGTAAGGATACAGAAACTGTATGATTTTACAAGATCCAATTTTTTTTTAGACAGAAAGTATAAAACAATAGTTCAAATAAAGGAGGAACGGCGCAAATTCTAGATCCAGATTTTCCAAATTTTCTCCAGACTCAATCGGTTTCAGCATACTCTTAAGAGACAAACTTTTTGTCCTTCCAACTGAGACTCCAACGCATAAACTGAGGATTCGTTAGAGAACGGAATACACATTTTTATGCATATAAATTTTGCCTCCTAGAATACTAGTAATCATGAGATGGACTCTCAACTGGAAACCAGGAAAATGTGCCAATTAAAAGTGTAATCTCTCTTTGGAGATTATCTTATTATCCTTCCATCTTGTCTCCTTTTGCTTATAGTGTAAGTGATGTTTCACATTATACAAGAAGCTGGCTAGAAAGTGATCAAAACATTCCCTCCTTAATTAACCCTCCTTAGGAAATTTTCCTTCCTTAGAAAAAACAGCTAGCAACAGTAGAAAAGATGAATAGAGATTAATATTTTTCTCTTTACTTAATCCATCTTAGTATATTAAAGCTTACCTAAATTTTATTTCAGTCTAACAATCTTTCCTCTCTTTCTATTTTTGTAATTATTATGGAGTAAAAAAAAATTATCTTCTTGATAAGAAAAAGAAATAAGCTAAAACTAAACTAATCAAGCTAGAAGCCAGTAAAATTAACGAAGAATTATTGATAAACCATGCGGATGGACAAAGTTAACAAAAAAAATGTGACTTGATGAATGAGCGTGTGAAGGGCTAAGGGCCTGACTTGCCAACCATAGTGAGTAACGGGAAGAGACTTAGGACCGTATTTGCAATCTCAACAGCAATTCCCAAAACATACCGACAATTCTTTTAGCCTTTGCACATCCCTGTATCATCGTAAAATCAATATCGAAGAGGGCAAATAGCCGATCGCTAAGGTACAAAGGCAGGAAAAGCGATAGTATTCGATCCCTGGGTAAGGCGTATAAGCTTCTCAGGCACACGATTTTTCCACACCACGACCCTTATGCCATCTCTTATGATCGAGTCGAAGGCTGCTAAAAATTCTGTAGAGACAATTCTAACAATTGGTTGTGGTAGTTGCAACTTCAAACAATTGCAAGCCCTGATCTCGAGTCAAATAACAGTTGTCTAACGTAGCCCTTGAGGATTATTAACCACTATGATGTTGAGTCTAGAAGAAACTGATTTGTTTGTGCATTTTAATAAATATAGTAACTTTCAGTGAGTGTATTATTTAAAAAACGTTGATGGATGTATTTGTTTAATTTTTCGTTTTGTTTCTCCCGTTTTTTCAGGAAAAAACTTACGGGGGAAACTAAGTTGAAGTATTTTGTTGTTTTGTATGTAAAATACTGTGAATTTTGCTAAATATTTATATATTTCTTGTTTGTTTTCTTTTTCAGTAAATTCAATTCAATTTAATTATTCAGAAAATTTATATTTTTGTTTGGCCTCAAACAAATTGTGTGCAGGCATATCCATATGAACTACTATTAACAAAACCACACTCGAGCTTAAAAAGGGAAGGGGGTAACATAAGTTGGAACAAAACACATTTCTAGAGTTTAAAGCTACCTGTAATAAAGTTTTCTGGAGCCGTTCCTGCAGAAGTCGAGCGTCAGCACAGACGACATCCCATCTGGCGTTTAGTTTTCCAAGTCCTTCGTTCAGTTGGTTAACATCGGCTTTCATGGAAAAGGGGGCATGCTCTTTTAGATGAGTACCAACAATATTCAAACTGACAATTAAGCTTTTATGGCTATCCAAGTCAAGTAGCAATTCCTATAATGAAAGACGTTGGCATTTATAATAGTGATTGCTCTTAAAGTTAAGGGAATGAAACTGAATCGTTCATTTTCGGTTATCATTTGGCAGAATTTTTTTGCAAGTGAAAGCACAATAGCTAGGCTATTCTTTAAAATCTTAAGGCTTTAATAAAAAATTTTGTTTCATAGTTAGAGTTTAACACACATCGTGCAAATGATTTGAAATTACACCGTCTAAAATCATCTGTCTTTATTGATCTTGTTTAATTAAAAAAGGGTATCTATTAAAACTTATATAAAAAATAAGTTTTGTTAATAGGGCCAGAACATTTTTTTGACAAGCTTTTTGTAATGACTATTCATAAGTTATAAACCTTTAAAATGGATTAAGAACTAGACATCTGGTGACAATATTTCATCAAGGGTTGCAGCAGCTATGACCCGTGGGAGGGACAAACTATAAAGGGAGGAAGGGTTAATTTGATCGGACTTACCCCCAACATACCCCTAAATGCTGAATTAAAGCCTAACTACTACTTTCGTTTAGATTCAAAACACGTTCTACACACCGTCTCAACACCTCTCATTCCCAGACAACTATGGTCCCCCACAAGGCACAGCTAGGTCTTCCCAAAATGGAAAGTATATACTTAATTCTCACCAAATTTGGCTGATATACGAATTTCTTCTGTTAGATATTTGAGAAAACAATTTAACCCCCCCCCCCCACCCTAGGCTGGATTCCGTGTGGGCTAACAAAAGGCATCGCTAAGGCACTAGCCTCCTTACCTCCCGGTTTGGTTGATATTTGACAATATAAATCACTTTTAGGTTAAGCTGAGACAGAGAACATAAAAACAAACGGATTTTGTTCACTGTCACAATGAGCAATGCTTCGATGGTCATATATTTAAGATCATATATTTTAGGTACCTCCAATAACTGCTGAAATATCTTGGTCAGGGTATTTATTTATCATTTTTCTATGTAAGTAAGATCTGCTATTTTTTATCTCAAAGATGATGATTTTTTGTCACTTTAGCTGAAGATCTTCATTAACTTTAATAGCATTTTTTCAGAAAAGAAATACTGAAGAATCTTTATTCATTTTTAAACTGGGTTTATAAGAAGACCTAAAAGGGATTCAATAACAGGTTAGAAAGAATGTTGCTACTGGGGCAAAGTTTCTCATTACTAGTTTCAAAACATGTTTACACTGGTGACTTGGGAGATCAAACATCACATTGGTTTCTAATTCAATTTCTCAGGGAATCAATTGCCAAGAAAAAGGAAAATACAGCAATTAAAAAATTGCTATTCAGACATCTTGAGTTAGCTACTACGATATTTCACCCTTGTCAATGTAAAAGACGTATCTTAATAATAAGTGAGTGTTTTATTAATTAGCTTGACACTTTCGCTTATTTATGCATGCCAACGTTTTTCTTATATGGTAATTTGAGGCTATCCTTACTAATCCTATAGGTTAAATTAATAAGAAAAGAATCAGCAAGCTTATTTGAGACACATATATTACAGTAGCCAAAATCATGATTGTAGCGTAATTTATATATGATATGAAAATTTAATTACGCAAAATTGCCTTTGTAAACTCACCTTATTCACTTCGGTTTAACATCATAGCACTGGCGGTACATTTGACACACAAGGCTGTATCTGGGGGTGGGGTGGGGGGGGGGGGGGGGTGGGGGTGGGGGGGGGGGGGGGTTAAGGGGTCTGATTTGAGCCCCCCTCCCCCCGAAATGTTTGTCTGACTCGTAAAAACCGTAACTTTGACGCGTTTTTCTTGTAATCCCCCCCCAAAAAAAAAATCCTGGATACAGCCCTGTTGACACGCGACATTATTCTTTAGTAAAAAACATGCCATACGATATAACTACAGACGTGTTTCAGGGCTCTATCTTTTCGCAAAAGGTTCCTAAGCACGTTTTTATACAAATACTAATCAATGTCTAAACATTCCACTTTCATATCCGTAAACCATTATCAAGGGAAATAAAGGGGGACCAAAAAAGCTAGATTTAAAGTTAACAAATACTAAAATGTAACATAAAAAGAAGAGAAAGAGACACAAACACAACACAAAGAAAAAGAAAAATGAAAGGAGCTCTCATCTGCTAAACTATGGCTGTTGTTTTTAAAACAAGTCCGAGATGGCAATAAAACATAGGAACAAGGCACGGAAACTAACATTATATCTATATTAGGCAAAAACCAGGGACACACACAAAACAATATAGCACTTTCCCTGCCTCATGCCTGTTTTATTATTTCAACATCAGATTGCTTCTAAATAAAGTAATCATAGTTTATCATATGTGAGTTTTTTTTTATTCTCCTTTGTATTGTGTTTGCCGTTTTTTTAATCTCTTTTTCTCCTGTTGATAAAGGCCTCTGGATATACAGCCAGAATACACTGACATTTATTAGCATTTACACTGAAATATTTTGTTGCTTTCGAAGCACGCTTTCTTACCTAAACGTTTTACCTTTTTTTTGTATTCTTATTTCATTTCACTTTTGAGGACCAAAAGTGTTATAAATATTCTCCTTAAGAAGGAGCATATTTATATTGTTCTGTTAAGAAGAATATAAAACAAAGTTTTTTTTTAATATCCTAAGAAGCAAAACATAAAAAATGAAAGAAAAAGATGTATGTCTGACCTTGCAGAGAAGTATTAACCTGGTTGAAAAAAATAACCCGATTTTTTTTTACATCTCTATAGGCAGACTCAGATTGGTGGGTCGCAAAGTCAGGGATGAAGACTATTCTGCTTCCCCTATCCCCAAATTTTTTAGGGTTTCTCAGAATTTCTCCAGAAAAAAAATTAGGTTCTTCAAAATCACCCTGAAAATTAAGGTCAATTAATTTAGGACCTGCATTTTGCGTAATTGTTTGTAATAACGATCGTTAATTTTAGGAGATTTTGGAGCACGCAATTTTCTCTCAGTGAAATACGTAAAAACCTCGAAAAAACCGCGGATAGGCGAAGCACTATATAAGAAGAATAAATTTTCTTTTGGAGAACCACATACAACTCCCTTTGCAAATACAATCGCGCGAGTGATTAAGGGCAACCTTGGGTCAAGATACAGATATGTTAAACTAACAAACGATTACATAAATACTCTAGGTTACTAACTCTTTGGTCTTGTATGGCATCTTCGAGTTGTTCCATTGTGCTAAAATTATTTTTGGAGCTCTGTTCTAATCGACTCTCAGCTACTTCAATCCATCTTTCTAGTCTCCACATGTCATGCTCATGTTGTTTCCATGTTCGCCTTGAAGAGAAAAGAAATACTTAAAAAAAAAAAAAAAAAAAGTCCCTTAAGATGCCCGTAGAATCTCTTCAAAAGCCTCAAGATCCAAAATCAAATATTATCACAGATTTTATTTTATTTTTATCAAAAGTGGACGGCTGCCTCATCTTTGAAAATCCTAATAAAAACCCTAAGTCTATCAAACCAACGAAATTCACCTTTCCGTAATAAAGGGCGTCCACTTCCCACAGGAAGCCCTTCTTGCAGCGGCTATTCCTTACCATCTCTCGATCATTTTTCTAATTGCGGCCCCTTCTCTCTCAAAAAAAAGAAAAAAAACACAATCATCATTATACCTTTCTTTTACAAAAACATCATATACAAAAAAAAGGACAAAACATCAAAGGGAAGCTGTAAGGATAGCACACTTTTTAGATTTACTTTCTCCCTTTTCTTTTACACTATCGGTACGCGTCGACTACTATTTAAACTAACCCCCCCCCCCCCAAAAAAAAAAAAAAAATACTACTTGCAGAAACAGGCAATGTTGTTTCACTCAATCGTGCTCTTACACACAAAACCCATTTTATTTTTTAAATATGTATTTCAATAAAATTTTCAACAACAGACTTCATCAGCTCAGTTCGTTCTTTCCAGCTGTCACTCTCACTTACACACACTATCATTCTCCTACATTAAAAACCAAACATACTCAATTCCATCCTTTCTCTCCTTTTCTTTTCTTTCCTAACACACTCACATAATCTCATAACCATCAACGCAACAGCTCGCTCCCTCACTTCACCTCATCGAACCACCACATTCAATTTAATCAACCTAATCTTACGTTCCCCAGAATTAAAAACCGCTCCATAGTCAGATAACGTACTGAAACATTTGCTTACAAGTTCATCATTATATTTACGATCAAAGAATTGGTATTTCAGACCATTTGTTCCTTCTTCACCATACAATTTACATTTTGGGCCTTCATCTGGAGCAAAACTAAGCACATGGTCTTGGATTGGATATACGGTTATGAAAACATTCTTCATAGCTTGACTAGATGGCACACTAAAGGGCTCCTTTATTTTCACAAGATTCTATTTGTTCTTTTTTTTTCTCTAAATATTCCATCCACTACCTTTTTCTCTCGACTGCTTTTTAAATCGTCACTCAATACCCTGGATTTTCCATCTTCCGGATGCACCACATTACCTCATGAATTTTCTAAGGCACATCACTTATCATTTTTTGTTTTGCAAGTTCTTCTTCCTCGTTATTTATAAGCGCTAGAGCCCATCCTTCCGAATTTTCCCTTTGAGCAGATCATTTCACAAACATTTCTTATTCTCAATGATATAGACACCTTTCCGAAATATAAGACCCAGGCCCCCTTATAGTTATGGATGCCCTTAATTTTCCAGGCGTTTGTTTTAAGCGTATCGTGTGCTTTTGAAATTGTTTATGTCAAAATTTATTCCAAGATTTTTCTCTAGCCAGTTTTTATTCATTTTGCGCTTGATTCTTTTGCTTTGCTCTACTTGGTAAGGTTTACTATACGTTTGTTTCTCATCTGTGGTTTATTTTTTCTATTGATCTTTTGCGTGCCATATAAAGCCCTATTTTGGATAATAAATCTTCTATTACATAATTGTTTAATTTTTCATGATACTGCAATTGCACCTTTAAATAAGGGAAAACTTAAGAAAAATTATATGAACAAATGCTACACCGTCGAATTTTTCTTTGCTTGAATGTACAACGCTGGTTTTTTTCAACTAAATTAACTTTTAACCTTGGCCCGAATTAGTTTAAAGTTCGTGCAGGATAGCATGTAAAAGCACATCTCCACCTTTTCAAAGTGAAACTCAACAGTGATCATCCTGAATATGATCAGAACAGAATATCAAAGTTTCCTCGGCATAACATCCCGGGATTAAAATGTCTGACTAAATGTTTCTGAGGAAGTCCATCCATAAGACCAAGGTTCCCAAGAGAATACAATCACATTACAAAACTTCGAAAAAGGAACCTTTTACCATGCGTTCCTGTACTTAAGTGTTATTTTAACACAAGCGTCAACGACTACTACCATTACTCTAAAATCCTCGCAGTCTTTAGCCGTGTTAGACAAGGCAGTGGCAAACATTCAGTGTCTATCCAATGTCTTTTTAAAACTCATAAAGATTACTCAAAGATTTTACAGGAAAAACAAACAATTTTACAGCAAAAATAGCAGAAAATTTTTTCTCAACAGCCTAAATGGTAAGTTGATGCTACCATTATTTTGTGTTATCTATAAGAGTATCCCTTAAGAGTGCCAAATTTGTGAATCAGCATTTCTGCGATCGAAATGATCTTTTAACTGTGTCAAAATTGGTGAGAAATAGTCTGCGCAACCCTAGCAAAGCATGTAGACCCGAACTGATGTGTCGCAAAAGTGACAAAGTCACCTTATGCAAGTATGGAAAAAAATAATGTTTGGTAGAAATCAAAGCAACGACTGCTGTGCAGTTAATCTTAGCAGATGCCTCAAAATAGACCAACAAAAATCGGTAAATTTTTACCAAATCATATTATTGACTTACGACTAAAGTGAATATACCACTCGATGCCTTTTTTATGCTCTTTAAGAATATAATAATCACTTTTGTCGGAAATGAATTTTACCCCCACCCCGATGTATACCAATTCGGGTGCATATTTGCACATTAGGTGGGGGGGGGGGGGGGTAAATTTTAAACTTACCTCCCATTTACATCAGAAATAAAATATCCCCCCACCCCCCAAATGTGCAATTATATACCCTGAATTGGTATATATAAGGGTGGGGGTAAAATTCATTTCCGAGAAAAATGATTTTATATTCGTAAAGAGCATACAAAAAGGCATCGAGTGGTATATTCACTTTAGTCGTAAGTCAATAATATGATTTGGTAAAAATTTACCCAAAAATCTGTCCAAATCCATTTCAAGGCAGAGTTGTTGAGCTCAATTCTTCCCAATCAGCCAATCAGGGTTTCTTGTTTGTGATGCGGTAATTTGATCACCGCAATCCTATTCCAACTGTTGTGTGCGCATCTCGTATTACTGATTTATTACATATTCAAACTCAACTCCTCTAACTTTTCCCTCAAACCAACCCCTAAATGCTCCTTTCACCTTTTTTGCATAATTCTCTTAAAGATTGAAAGCCTATGACATCTAAAACACCAGTAGGAGGGTGTATGTGCTTATACACGCTATTCGTTGAGAGACTTACACAAAATGTATTCTTTGGCCAAGTTATCAAGAAACTCAACTGTGTATGCTCTTCCGACAAATTTTTCACATAAATCATTTTGTAAAAGGTATATCTAGAACATTTATTGACTAAGCTTCCTAAGCCCAAATGCTATCGTCCAACCATATGGTCTTACCTATATTAAACAACTGGTTCTCTTTTCTATTTATTTTTACATGAAAGTGCACCATATACCAACTGAACCCTCTCACACCTTCCAGCAGATCGGCCACACTTCCAGTGAGAAAGGACCCATCATTTTTTAAATGCTAGTGATTTTAACAAAATATTTGGTGTTGTGGGAATTCTCTGAATTTGCTGTTGGATATGCTTGAAAAGTGGTTCCACGCAAAGTTCAAACAGATTAGGGGCACCAGGATCACCTAATTGCACAGCCCCTCAAAGGTGCAATTTGTTGCCATTTATGGTCACTACCATCACCGAGTTCTTCTATAGATATTCATACCATTTTGCAAACCGTTTATCAAACCCAACATTCTCCATCATTATTATACAGAATATAGATATTATAACTGGCTGATACGCTTTGAATACCATTCAAAAAATGGAAAACCTAGAATGACAAAAATCTTATTTTTGCCAGTTCATCGTAACACATACTGAGTCTTCTTTCCTCGAATATCCCCAAATTGATATCCCCCAAAGCGTATTAATTAAGAGGATTATTGTAGAAAATTGCCACTGCCTTATAGTTATTATCACACACACTATTGATAATAGCAGTCAGATGACTTAATGCATGGTCTGTTGTTCTTTTCTTCAAAAGAAAAGTATATTTTCTTTATCGACAATTTCAGCAATTATTCGACTTGGAAACATGTCTATCATAAACAGCAGAATAATAAATATGATACTAGATACAAAGTAATGCTAGAAATATAGCTTGATTCGCACAGAGACCCACATGAGTGATAAAAGAGAGTTTATAAAACATCATCAAGACATTAGGGTTTCATCAAAGATAGTTTTTGCAGCTTGGGTGAATTTATTCTGCTAGCGAGGTTTTGATACGGTGCTACTGATTGATTATTTATGAGCTTATCAACAGAATAGCCTTTGTTAGCCTATATAGGCTTCCTTTCTATTTTAACTTCTCTTTCATCCTCAATGAAAAGTCCATTATAACAATTTACAACGACTAATAAAAGTGTCTCATTTTCCGACTTCATATCACAAAAGACGAACGTGCGGTGTACTAATAGGTAAAAACACCAATGAATTTAATGAAATTTAAACTAAAAAAAGGAGTCTAGGCGTGAGGAGTATCACGTGAACAGTATCACGTGAACAGGCTTTTAGAATTAAATTTCATTCCCGAAGATAAACACAAGCCTTTCTTCAAACCCTTTTCGTCTATCAAGATATCGCTCAGCAAATATCACGTACCCGTTTACAGGCACTATGGCTTTTGGTTTTCACCAAAAAGTGACGGGTAATTCTATGGGCATTGATTGTTTCAAAGAGAGAAGGTAATGGTCTTACAAGTGAGAATCGTTCAAATATGAATCGTTAGAATAAAGCTTGAACGGTCAAAACTCCATTACAACATTTACTAAAGACTAAAAAGAGTAAATTCCAAATATTAAAAAAAACTTCCATCTCCAAATATACTATAAAAAAAAAATTTCCTAGTATCTCGGATAATTTAAACATTTTAAGAATGAAATTCAATGCAAGGGGCGGTTAGGAAATAAAATTTTTCTCGAATAACTAATTAAAAAACTCGCCAAAACAACCCCACACTCTCATTTTTGGTGTGACAAAAAATTCGATATTTCCTGGTAGCAGGGCAAACAAAAAATGTGCTCTGAAAATAAAAGCGATTTTTGAGGTTTATTTTCCTATTTCTTGTCTTTGTCTTGGCGTGGTTCCACTATTATTATTTTAAAGAGTAGTATTTCCACACAAACATCACAAGTGATTGTGTGTATCCTTGGTATTATTTTTCGCTCTAGCCTGTGAATAAAATAATCCATCACACGCAGTGGTGGATCCAGGGGGGCAGGCGAGGGCCCCCCTAACATAGTCTAAAATAGTGTAATTTACTTAATTAACGCAAGTTTGTGTTAATTAAACTTGCTCCTAACGCAAGATTATCGGATCAGCCTATTTTGCGCCCCCCCCCCCCTAAAAATATCCTAGATCCACCAATGATCACATGTTTATTCGAACTCTACTGCAAAATATTTCGTTTACTCTTTAAAACTCATTTGTTACATTCATTCATAATCTCTTGATTTATCGTGCAACGAAACTAACTAGTGGTTGGGAGCATCACTAGCAATGAAGTGAGCAAAAAATAAAATAAAACCGCTGTAGGTAGAAAGTAAGTTTAACGTTTCAAAAGAAAGTTATGAAATCTCAAAAGGCATTTTTATTTTCCTACCCAAAGAGTATGGGTTACTTACAAGAAGGTAAACTGGCACTAATATCAACAAGAAAAATATCAACGCCATCTAGCGTTTAGCGACATTAGGCATTTTTTTTTAGTAAATTAATAAGAACAATTAGTTTAATTTATGCAGTCAGCAAAATTAGTTTAGTAATAAGTGTCTAATCTCAGTTCCTGACAGGAAAACGATTACAAACTATGAAAAAAATGCCAAGTGTTACCAAACGCTAGATGGCTATGCCGACACTACCGCCAGTTTCCACGCTTATAAGTTGCCCATATTCTTTATTCCTACAATTATAAAAGTATGTGAGCCCTAACCATTTTTAAGAAAGTTGAAACAGTCAAGAAACTTATTATGCGAACCTGTCTTCCAACTCCTAGTATCCTGTTACTTGAGTCACAGCCTTGACTCGATTTTGCAAGTCCGCCCTTAATGTTGCTTAGTTGAACAAACCTATTAGTCACTAAAAAACCTCGATATTGAAAATATTCCTCACCCAAATCACAATTATCCTTTACATCTCCCTCTCCCAAAAAAGGGTCAGACGGTCTCTCTTCTCATAAATTAAGTATCGCTTATACAGCTTAAAAGAAAACAATAGGCTAGGAGAAAGAATAAAGTACTATTTAATGGTAGCATTATAAAAGCAAACAAAACTTTACAATCACTGCGTTCAAACTAGGGATTGAAACCTAAGGTTTAAAAAAGGCAAAAGAATGATTATTTATTGAAGCGAATCAGTGATTGTTTACTAACACTTAGAGATTGCGATTGAGAAAAGAGTCGACTTAGAATTTTCCAAATAGAAAACTGTATCTTTAAGAAAAAATGGTTGCTTACGTGTTGCACTGTGGGCATGAACTCTTATCAATTGCCTCACTTTGTACTTTCTTAGACTTAAGCTTCTTCTTATTCTTGGCTTTTCTTGGAATTCCATTAGATGGTGAAATGGACCGAGTGACATCACTGTCTGAAGGATGGTCAGAAGCCAAGCCAACACTACATAAAAGCATGCATTTGAAAATAAAATAAATCATAAAACAGTGCAATCATGCAATTACGCAGAAATTCATTGGGGGGGGGGGGGATATTACGGGTGGAGAGTCAAATTTTTTTAATTTACAAAAAAAAGAGTTAAACACGAATTTTATATCAAATATAGATACTAATAAAAAATAGCAAGGAGAACACAAGGTTTAGCTAAGAGCTGTGATGACTAAAAAGTTTAAAGAGGCATTAGCAAGGTTTTAACAACCATCTTCCGCTATGTTTCACTTTCTGTTTTATTAAGAAAGGATTATGCAAACATATAAAGCATTTACATTTGCTACATACAAAAGTACATTGTTTAACACCTTGTTTCAGTTTTATCCTATTAAAGACTAATTTCCCATTAGGCTACAAAAAACTTTCTAAACTGAATTATTTTAACCATAAGTAAAGCATGTACTTAGGAAAAAACCGATGCTGCAAATTTCTCTGATCTTCCCATCTGTTATTCTGTGTAATTGAAGGCATGGCCATTCCCGAAATTTTTCTCAAGAGACGAGCAAAACCATCAAGGGTGCATTCAGGTTTTTTTCTTAAATGGAGGTGGGGGGCTATAAAAATAACTCTAAAACACATAAAAAAAATTGTTTGTATGCAATTTTTTATGTTTTTACGAGCCGGGAAAAAATTTAGAGGGAGAGGGTTCAAATCATCTAACCCGCCCCCTTGATGAGGCCTTGAAAACCATCAAGGATTTTTATTAATGGGCCATTCCAAAAATATGGCTCTCTTATACCCCCTTTTAAGAAATCCTTTACTTTGATTTCGGCTCTAGAAAGCAGAAAGTCACTCCATTTCCCCTCACACCCTTACTTTTATGGCAATGACGGTTTTAAATGTACAATTTTGTAACCTGAACCGTATAAACTATTTAACTCGTTTTAATACTTGCCTGGAGTTCCTTTTTTGAAAGTTTGTAGTTTGCGCTTACCTAATTTCAGTTCTTGGTAAGTTTGCAGTTTTAGCAACGACTTCTAGCTCACTAAATAGTTTCTCAAGTTTGAAAGCTTCGGTGATAAGCTTTTGATTTCATCGTACTCTCTACTGCTCATTTCTTGGGTCAATAGGTAATCAGTTAAGTACTTGGACAACCGGCTCATCTCTTCTCGTGAAATCTGACAACTGTTCACCAAATGACTCTGGAAACGAAATCGGGAAATATTTATCGAAAATTCTAAAATGCAACTCAAAAATGCAATTCTATTAAGCTATTATTAAGCAAAGATATCCATATTAACTCTGTTTGATTGATTTGGTTGAAATACTAGGAGTACATTATAAATTATCAACTGAATCTCAAAGTCATTAGCTTTTTACAATGCTTCAACTACCAACACAAATTTATTCTGAATTGTTTAGAATAGAACAAATTTATTGGGATCTCGCTAGGATGAATGTCCTCATTGGCAAATGCAAAGAAAATTACTCTATCTTGCACAGCCCGACAATCGTTTTTTATAGATTAATAATATGTCAAAGGCGTTACATAAAATATTTCAAATTTAATGGGAGCCGTACAAAATTTATGAGACATGTCTACAATGTCAATTCTATGCTGACAGTATGATTGTTAATTAATTTGATCCAAAATAAGTTGAAAACAGGCAACCAAAAACATTCAATGATAATTTTTTGTTTTTTTTTTACTGAAAAAAATTGAAAAAAAAAGTAGGCTGTAGTATAGGTTGTCTCTTTGAAATCAAAACATGTGGAACAAATATGTAGATCATTTGTAAATATCTTCTGCAGTTGCCGCTTTGGAACCGCAAACGGTACATTTCGAGTAGATATGGCGTTTTTGATATTTTTTTCAAAAATAGACCAACTTATTCCGTAAGCGGCGAGAAAATATTGCCGACTTTCCACTTAACTGTATGGCTTAATTGTGTTGCTTATGTAGCTAAGATGTTTTTTTTTTATTTGTTTTTTTTTAGTTGTTTCTTGTTTATTATTTCCGTCTTTATTTTGTTTTCTGTATCTTTGTACTCCTCCAAGTGCATTCCACGTATGTAAAGAGGGTTGAAATAAATCATTATTATTATTTTACAAAACAAAATGTGAGAACAGATAGTGTGATTTGCACACTATCTGATTTGCAAACATGTACTGTTTACAAAATACATTAACGTTTTAAATTTATGTTTTTTGACCCAATATATACGCCTTAAATTGTATAAACCTAATACGTTAACTGTGCGCTTGAATTTCACAAAGTACATCAAATTCAGTATCAATAATATTGATTATAACGGTTAGTAGATTTGAGCCCTAGATCAGCGGTTGATGGGATTTAAAAAATGTTCATTATTAGTTTGCAGGAAATATATTTACTTCAAATTAAATTTGCTATAATATTGCTAAAATTATATTGCTAGATATTGCATAAATACTGCTATAAATATTGAGAGACATAGGAAGAAAATAAAAAGGGAGTAGGAAAGAGAAGGAAAAGGTGAGGGTGCTATGTGGCACTTAAACGTTGTGGTATCAGTAGTGATTTGCAAAAAAATACACGGAAGTTAGTATTAGCTGTTATTTGAGCATGTAAGATTTGGGAGGAGATGTAAAAAGAAGGAAGATATATGAGTTACCCATGCAAAAATAAGATTTTTTTTTTCTCAAGATGAAGGACAGTGAAGACCTGGTTAGCGATCTTTGGCGATATTTATTTCAATTGTTTTTTTTTTTTTTTTTTTTTTTTTTTTTTTTTTTTTTTTTTTTTTTTTTTGCCTTAGATCTGACCTAGGGTGACATCCTATCATGAAGAAGTGAAAATAACCATTTTTTATACAACTCTGAAAAGGCTATGCCAGCTTTGCCTCTCACAGTGACTGTCTGTCTCTGTCTTGGCCTTACTATAATTAGGCTTTCAAGTCTTTGATCACTTTGACCAAATTTTTAACTTGGACCGGACCGGATTTATTTATTTTTATCTATTTTTTTTTGCATTTTGTTTGAGGGGCTTCATTTTCTTTTTCGCAACTCTCGAAATTTTGTTATCGTGCTTACAAATTTCTGTTCAGTTGAATCTGGGTAAAAGTTGCTATTCCAGATTTACCGTCAATTGAAAATTATTTCCCACCTAACCAGACAATTTATTTTCTTATATTTTTTTTAAAGCTTATTATGGGCCGAGCTTTGTTCTCTACTAAATTGCAGTTACTGCTGCAACCATATAGTATTGTTCAACTTGGATATTAGCTGAGTAACTGAAAATAACATCAGCTTACCACTTCAGTAAATCCATGTTGTTGATCCGGTGAATCTAATAACTTTAAAGCTTGGTTTAGATCATCCATTTTCTGTCTAAATTGTTGTGTGTATACCACTAATTGAGAAGCAACACCTCGTCTTGTCTCGACCAAACTTGTTGAAGGTTCTTCTTCAGGCAATGGCACCGCGTAGGAAGAGACTATTGACTCAGGTAAAGTGCTAGCTGCAACAGCGGCATAGCTTCTTTTTTCTTTGATTTTTGTAAAAGGGCCCACAGTTGTGCTTTGACTTCCTGGCGATTGAGAGGGGTCAAACATTGTGCTAGATTGACTTTCAATAGGTGTCGACGTTCTTTGGACACACAAATTTTCGACAAGGTCTGGCACAGCAAGTTGTTCAGTGTGCTCGATCTAAAATAAAAATTCATGTTTGAAAGAGTAAAATTTTCAAGATCTCTCTACTGAGGCCAAATTGTAAGTTATAACTTGTAACTTTTACTGCAAACAAGTTTACTAGAAAATCAAACCTAGACATTATGTACGGTTCATTAAAAAAAGTATGGTTAAAACTAAATAAAAGACCACTAAAACTTATATTATTTAAAGTTATTATAATTTCTGTTTCCTTGCGCCGACAATCATTGACACACCAATTGAGGAACGGACATGTAACGCCTTGCTGAAAGCTGTGTCGTTTAAGAATTCTTGAATCTCTTGTTCATGATTCAAGGGTCCAAAGTGAGGCCCCTCCGTGCAAACGCCCATTATCCAATTTCCGTTGGTCAACAGTAAGTATTCTCCGTCTCTGAGGCCCTTTGGTAAACATTGCGGACGCTCTGCCTTCGATCTGTATAGTCGGTATAGATCTGTAAAATCTGAATCAACGAACTACAAATTTCACAAACGGTTTTCACTTCCATCGAAGTCACTATTCGAGGGTTTCTGAGCTTGTTGATTATAGACTTGAGACTACTTTTACCGCATTGAAAATCAAAGTCAAAACACATTAAGTATGTTTTTCCCACATGAAGGTTAATTTTCACTAAAGCACGTATTTAAGGATTTCTTAAGTTCTTAATTACAAATCCGAGGGTAATTGTTACAGTGTATAAAGTCGAAAATCAAATCAAACTACATAAATGCTCCACAATTATTATTTCGTTTTCACCTAAGCTGATATTTAAGGTTTTAATAGTTGTTTAAAACATAGTAAGAGCAACAGCTTTTCACCTTCATCAAAGCTGGTATATAAGGAATTTTAGATTGTTGATTGCATAATTTTAGGTTATATACCAATATTAAAGTCGAAAATTCGAACTTTAAATAAATGATCAACAGCTTGTGTTGAATTTTCACCCAAGTTTGTTACGCAGTACGTAGTGCATTGAAACTCAATGCACTATGAAAATTCAGCATAGGTACTTTAACATAATCACATAGTGCTGCATCCTGAGAAGCTATTTCTGCTTCACCTACTTTATCTTTATAAATTAACTTTTTTTTAAGGACGTATGGCTAAGGAGCATGTATCTGAAAGTACAGAACTGAATTGTATAAGAAACTTAATGTTCACTTCACAAGCACTCACGTCAGACTAATAAATTAACTTTTTAATATGGTTAATCAGGGAATAAATAAATTCATCACTTTTGAAAAAAAAAATTCAGATAGAGAGAGGTTAATTTAAAAAGATTATTTCGTAACAACTTCGAGTGGCTGGAAATTTTAATTCTAATTAAAATTCAATGTTTCAGTTCTTAAACGACATTCGTCATGTGACAATTAATCAGAACAAAATCGATACTACTTCCTCAGAATCGGCATCGAAATTCCTAGACTCTCAAAACACTTGCCCCATCAAATTTTATTTTTAAAATAAAGATAACGTGATCTTAGTTTCCAATTCATGTGCATATATGTCCTTTATTTTCACTTCCAATAAGTTTCTGACTTAACAATATATTGATTTTCTGATAAATACTAATAGTTCATTGCTTCTTCTTCATGAATGAGGTTTACCATGACAAATTTGCGGGCAATCGTAGTGTAAACAAGATTAGGGTAGCCTCTGTCACATTACAAAATTGGTCCTCTAAGTCAGGAATTTAATTCGATTTATTATTTTAGCCTACAGATTTCACTGAGAGGGTAAAACTAATCATTTACCCCACGTTCAACACTGTACTGCAATTAATTGCAATAAATTATTGAAGAAGCGTAATTATTGTGCTATATTGAACTCCATTTGAACCTCAAATTGAATTTCTTGCAAAAAAAGAAAAAAGATCTTGCAACCTCTAAAACTAATCACAGCCACTGTTATCTTTGCCATCTGTAAAAGGGCGAATTGCAGCCTATTGAACTCTGAAGCACATTAGGTAAATAATAAATTCTAATAGGTTTCAATAATTGCTTTTGAATGCAATTCAACAATTGAACGCCAATTGCCTATTTGAACGCCAAAAATCACAAAATCGATAGCAGTAAGCTTAGAACGAAGGTTTATTTTAAAAATTCAAATTTTAAAGTAACAAAGAAATTAAAATATTGCTTAACTTAGTAAGCTTAAGTGCCTTTCTTTTCATTCTTTTAAAATAGGCGTTTTAGTCTACTTTGTGTAGGAAATTATATTTTCAAATGTTCAGCCTCCAACATGAACATATAAATTTATCTAGAAGGGAATATGTTTTTCAATTTATATAAGAGGGAATATATAAACAAAAGTTCAAATAGGGATAAAATCCTTTCAATAGACAGTGATAAAGTTCACGAATAGTGATAAATTACACAAAAATACTAGATATTTCGGTCACATATGCATCGACCGTCATCAGTGGTAAAACTTTTACTACTGATGACAGCCACTGCATATGTGACCGAAATATCTAGTATTTTTGTTAAATTTATCACTGTTCGTGAAATTTATCACTGTCTATTAAAAGGATTCTATCCCTATTTGAACTTTTATTTATCGTCATGGAAATGCAGTGTGGTCGCCGAAATTATCTACGTCATATTTACGTCATATCTACGTCATATATATGTTTGGGAAATATTTCCCAAACACATTCATATTACTCTTTTCATGGCATTTCTTTGAGGGAGTTGAACCTTGTTTTTTATAAAGTTATTCTTAGTGTGAATTCACCTTCAAAACCATGCATATCGACTAAACTGGTGTAATCATGGGACTTCAAACCCCGCTAATTGTTGACAATTACATCATATTCCCACGTAAGTTACTTTTTAAATTGCCCTAAGATTACTTCAAGCAACTTTGAATTTAGCATCGTGCCATCTAACACACACTGAAATTCCATTCCAACCAATGTTAGCCTAAAATATGCTTTTGTTTTTCTTCAAGGCTCAAGCATATTTTACCCCCTAATATTTTCTTCTTTGTTTTTATTTAAGTGAAGCCTAATCTAATTGCAGCCCCTTGGCTAATTTGTGATTTTCCTTCCTGGTCAACTCCTACTTCACACCCCCATTTCCTTGCTCTTTCTCCAATTTTTCTCCCTTCCCGCAATTTCTCTCTTCCTGCATTTTTTCATGCGATACATGGATTTTTATATTTCTCTCTGTGATTACTGCCAGAGATGAGTAATTGATTTTTCAAATACTATTAAGCATATAAGCATGAAAATCGATAAAAGTTAGAAAGTAAAACTGAGACCGAATGAGAGGTGAAAATGCAAAATGTGTGTATGTATAGTTTTCTAATAAAGAGAAAAAGAAACAGAACTTAAACAAATAAACAATGACTTAAACAAAAGATACGACTTATTTTGACAAATGAAGCGCCCTTTATTAAGAGGGGGCAATCAAACATCTCAGCCTTTCATTTACTGTATATACATTGATAATATAGCAAATTCAATCAGAGTAAGAATTAGAAGCGACAGTGTGGTGAAATGGGTATCAGAATTAGGAAGAACTGTAGTATTGTCCCATCACTTCAAACATTAAAAAAAAAAAAAAATACTAATATTCCTACCGTTAGTAAATACCAAATATACATGTAAATGAATTGAAAAAGGAACAACAATCAAATTTAAAAAAAAAAATATCAACCCTTGTTTGTGATAATTTCTATTCGGTTGTAAATTTGACTTACTACCTGAAAGTTTCTGCCCACGTCAGATATTAGCATTGCTACTCCCTATTCTTAATATAGTTTTTCAATGTATTTTTATTCGTTTTCAGGTGAAGAGAAAAGAAATTATGTCTAAACTTAATTTAAAGAACAAATGATTATTTAACTTGCCTCCAAAATGTTTAAGTTGCCTTCACTTCTATGATAAGTATATAGGTTTACAATCAGAATAGAAAATAAGACAGAATTAGGGAAAAAATGAACTATTAATTAAGAAAAAATTAGAAATAGCTGAGTTTCATACCGGCTCAGAGGCAGCCGTTGAATGGACCGTCTTAAGACTGACTAAAAACTCTTCAATGCCATCTTCATATTCCTTCAATTGCTTCTTAAGGCATTCTGCAGCATTTTCAGTGCAATTTGTCAATAATAGCTGACACTGTCTATCAACTTCTTCCCTTACATACATCAGACCATCCCATTGATTCTGAATTTCAAGAAGTGTATATTTTGCCTCCTCTTTAGGCATTGATTGAACTCTAGAAATTTGAGCTTTCGCTTGGATCAGCCAGAGCATTACTTGTTCAAAATGTCTATCCAGTTCACGTCTTGAATGTATTAATTCTTCAGCGTTCTGTAAAAGTTTGCGGATGGAAGATTTTTGATCATCAACATCTTTTATTGCTTTCATTTTTAAGGTTGATATTTTTCCAGACCGATCAAGTTTTGATTCTCTTGCAATAGTCAGGTACAGATCTTGAAGTTGATTTAGAAGGTCATTAGATTGAAGATTTTGAGCCATTTCTTTTAGCTTGTTCATTCCAGCCTCAATATTTTGGACAGAGTCTGAACTAAGGTCAGTGGAAAGTGCTTCTTCAATTACAAGCTCATTCTCTAAAAGTAAAACGTTCAATTTGTTGCAACAATCTTTATATTGCTGCCACAGTGGTCTAACAGATAGAATATTTTCTTTTCTAAGCTTTATAAGATCACAGAGCACAATCCATCGCTTTTCAACTGACTTAACTATGGAATATATTTCGTCCAAATCTTTTAAACTGAACTCATTATCATTTAAAGCTGTTTTCGAAAGTCTTAACAATAAGTCAATAGATTCACCTTTGCCAACGATATCTCTTTCCAAAGCAGTAACTTCACAAATACTATTTTCAACTTCTTCATCAGAAAAGTCAATAAGCTTGAAAGGACTAAATACACACAATTCCATTCGATCCAGCCATACAAGTAGCGACGTGTACTGGTTTTGGATAGTAGGCAGTGCAGACTCAATCTCTTTTAACTTGTTTATCCTTAAACTCCATAGTTGTCTCAGATGTGAGTACTGGTTATAAGCCCTATTGACATCTTTCACTGCAGGGCAATCACTAACATTGATGCTTAGCAAATCAGCAACGTGCTTTGCTTGAGACTGTAGATCAGACAACTCCGATTCTTTTGAGTTTAGTTCACTGCAAAATGTTAAGGTGTACGACTGGATTAAATCTGTGAGGTTCAACGTGTAAATACCCGAATTCAAGCGAGTTTCAAAAGACTGAAGCCACAATTCAAACTTATCCAACCTGAAAATGGAAGTCACTATTATTTACTTTTATTATTGCTAATATTTTCACATTAAAGCAAGTAATAAAATTTGAAAAATTAATTTCACACTTCTTTGTTTTACTTTTAATATTATTTTCAACATTTATCATCTTTTTTCAGCGCATAGACGGCTAGGGATAGGGTACAGAGGAATTTCTCTCAGCTAATTCGAATGCCTTGTCTAAAATCTCATTTTTAATACTTCAGATGGTCATGGGAAAATCTTCTTACCCATCCCTCCCCATAGAAGACGGGCAGTGTGCACCTACAAATTTTATAAAATTAACTCAAAGGTAATACATTTATTTCTTTTTTTGAATAGCCTAAAAAGAGAAATATATATTAGTAGAGCAAGTAAAACTAAGTTAGTCATGGCTATAATTTTATGGGCCGTTAAAGCAGTTACCAAGAATAAAATAGCTCATTCATAGATGCATAGTCTATTTTTCTCAA
This sequence comes from Artemia sinica, assembly GCA_027921565.1. Classification (NCBI taxonomy): domain Eukaryota; kingdom Metazoa; phylum Arthropoda; class Branchiopoda; order Anostraca; family Artemiidae; genus Artemia; species Artemia sinica. The sequence goes on along the minus strand of CM051256.1, from coordinate 50,884,990 downwards.
AAAAATTACGTTCGTTATTATTGCAGTTAAAATTCATTACCACTATATGTTAAAATATATAGAATCTAATTATGTATTACTAAACTACGATGCCAAAAAATACTTAGAAATACGGTAGTAATCCAACTCCATGGGTAAAAATTAAAAGCAAAGCCGGGAGCTGCATTAAAAGTCAATATTAAACTTGTTTTCAAAAACTGAATATAAGTTTTTACAAACAATTAAAAATACAAAAATTACTAGTTGTTTCTCAGAAAAGATTTCCACAAGCAAAATACCGCTAAATAAAATACAAAATCCATATAATACAGAAAATGTAATCCAAGTAAGTCAGAAAAGTAAAAAAAGCAAAGTCAGATAAATATAAAAACTAAGATGTGAAATGTTAAGTGTTTAATCAAACTCACTTATTAAATGCTTATCCACGTCAATATATCCTCCCCAAGCATACAAGATAACAAATTTATTTTCAAACTAATACTTGCATTCTTTGCAGTACCAGAACATGCACAACTAATTACAACAAATTAATATAAAGTACAGCATTAAGCTTTAAAACAAAAATAAGAGTCTCAGGACAACCTTAACGGCTGGCATTCCTTCAAAAGGCTTAAATAATATACTGCTAGACCAGAAAAGACTAAAATTGTTATTAGATATTTTCAGTAAAAGCATAAAACCATGGCCTAGATGAATTAAGTTATATTACCTTGTCTTAAACCGCGACTCCAGTTCCTTTCGCTCATTAATTCTATACAGAAGATTTAAAATTTGATTTTCTAGCTCGTCCCTTTGATGACTCAATAGCCATACCTTCTGTGATGCAACACGCGAGTCAACTGGTCCAGCAGCTGAACAAATCGCTTTAGATGTCGTTTCGCAAGAGGAAATGTCCACTGTTGTTGCCTTCAAAGTTTGCAAATGGCCCTGTTGTACAAGAGAGTAAATCACTTCAATACACACAAAATATCCACAACAAATGTGACATTAATTTGATCACAATTGACTAAAAAATTTCATATTTAAATAAGTGTTCACAACCGAAGAACACCATGCACTTAATAAGCTTTACATAAATTTCAGGAAAGCTTTAAATTTTAAATATCAATGACCATATACGCAAATTTTTTGGAGCTAGTAAATTTCTTCAGATACAGGCATATAAAGGAGGAATCAGATTTATTTACTGTATGCCTGCATATCACAGTCAAAGCACTTACATTATTCGAAAAGTACAAGAGATCTCCTAAAAGGTCATTGTCTATTGCCAATCAGAGCTGAGAAACAGAAGAAAATGCACTTGAAAGTAAATTAATAGCTGCAAAACATAGATACATAACTAAAAATTTCCAGCAAGAGATAGCAGAGGTTATTTTTCCAGGGAACTCGGAAATGGTTTTAACTTCTTTATTAGGCGACAACTGTTCAGTTTTATCTAGGACCGGCACCTCGGGTCAAATCTTGGGCCCCTTCCTCTGAGTGTAGGCAGGCTAAAATAACAAAAAAACACGAACTTTAGGAAGACTTAATAAAAGACTGAACGTGAGTTCGTTAAGACATCTGCTATTCCTATAGAAGATCCCGATGTACTGTTGCTTCTCCATTCAATTACTTTTACTGGTTTGTTTCTTTTCAGTACAACCAATTTCATACTGCATGGGGCCTGTCTATCTTTCCAATAGGGACACATTTGTAAAGATATTTAAAATAGAAAAAATTAAAGAAAGAGGTATAAGCGTATCATGCTGTAAATACTAACTTATAGTCAAAATGTTGAACAATGTCTGGATTTTTAATTAAGTAAGGCAAATGGCAGATCTGGAGAGGAAAAAAGGGTGATCAGCCCCCTTTTCTCCCTGGTCCTGGTGTATTTTGACTTTGTTTAGTAGCCTATGTATTTATGATTACATCAATCTGTCAATTAGAGAACAAAAATTTATCTAAACCTTAGTCTATTATTTTACAACTATATAAATTATCACAATAAAGCATTGTGGAGAAAAAAAAAATTAAAAGAGACTACCAGCAAATTTTTATGATGAATAAAGAGTCTACAATTTAAGAATGACTGTTTCTTGTCTGTCATTTTATGCCTAAATATGTGTATTTTTCTGGTGCCCCTGAAACGCTACACAGTGGCCAATCTTATTAGTTTTGGAATAAACATTGCATAGGATCTGAATCAAGGTAAGTATTAGTAGTGAAAATAACAATGGCAGTATTACATACCTCAAGAACAGCTTCAGTTTTGATTAGTTCTTCCATTGTGGAAGGCAATTCCACACCAAGATCTTTTATTATTGGTTGGTAAGCCTGCTGTATTTCCTCACAGTGTAAGTTCAAAGATGAGTACATGATAATCAGCCTCTTCAAGAAGTCTCTCCAAGTGGCAAGCCCTGACTGTGAGCTCGAAAGACGTTCTCTAAGAGCATTGGTTTGCTCACATAAAACTTTATTCTGTTCTGGATCAAGGTTTGATTCTAATTGTGATGCACAATCTTCAGTTTTGGAAATCAAAGATTCTCCTTCTGGACAACGGACAAGGATTGTCTATAATACAGATTGGTCAGTAATATTAGTAAAATCTGACAATAGCCTAATGGGCAGCTATATATAGTTGAGTTCTAAGGTTAGAAATCAGTGATAGTTACTGATTTTAAACTCCTGGAGTGAAGAGTCACAAAAATTAGCTGACCAGCTTCTGAGGACTGATCAGAATGAGAAAACAGGAGCTACTAAAAACAATACACCAGATTAGACTCTATTTTCTAACAGTAAAAATTATAATTTCTACAGGTGTTGCCTCACAATAACTGAAGCAGATTAAGGTAGAAACGAACAACAATAATAAAGATAGTAGAATCTTAAATGCAGAAAAATAATAGTTCATTATATTATTAGAACTGTCAGAATGAAAAAGTAAGAAAAACGAAAAAAATATCCAGTTTCTTATGGGATGATTTAATGAATTTAATGAAATCCCTACAGTTAATTAATATACCATGTTCCACCTGACCGTTTGGTTTTAAAACACTTAACAAGTGTCAGCTTTTGTCATAATCAAATTACTTTAAAATGTTGGTATCTTTCAACAGTCATAATACAAAATTACCCACAGGTCAGGAAACATTGTTACAGTTGGAGAAGCTCTTACACTTATTGGAAAACCAATATCTCCTAAAGTTTTCAAGTAACACAGAATAGAGACCAACTATGTGGTATCACACATTCAGTACTGAATCTACAGATATTGCTGCTTTGAAAAAAGCTTGATTTTACTTTTAAAATAGTTCCTTCTCAATATAGAGTTCAAGTATATACTTAAAAAATAGAGATTATGGAGAATATAAAAATTTTCACATATGGAAATTCAAATTTTGTAAAAGTAAAGCTTTTCATGATGGTAAATCCACAAACTTTAGAGATAGAATTTTCTAATTCCAAAATGCTTATCTAACATAAGAAGCCTCTGTCTTTCATGCGTTTTTAAAATGTAAACCCTCAGCATGCCATTACTGAATAAATTTGACAGCTTCACATTCCTGCACCTGACCCCAAACTAATAAAATATATGCCAATTAAAAAACTACTTAGTTCAATACTGACAAGCTGAGCAAGTTCAGAACAATAATATTTGCTACCTCAGATTTCTTTTTCCATTTTTAAGGGAAGTGGATACATCATTAAATTTACAGATTCCTCACAACACATCCCAAAACTAGCAGTTTATGATATGATGACATCTATAATGACATTTTGAAGTAGATTTCTAAACCTAGACAATGAAAAGCCTCAGGATTAGTCCCCGAAACTGCACCGAAAACCTTTCAGCGCACCGCCACTGAAAAGGCTTCAGCACGACAACGCCGCCGCTGATACGGTCGGCAGCGGCACGAATCGCCCATTGTGCAGGTTGCTGATCATCTGCCTCCTATGTTACCAAAATATGAACAATACAGGTCCTTAAAACGGAATTTTCCCACAAGATGTAAGGCAACATATAGTATGATGCAAAGTATTATTCAATACAATGGCCCTCTAGCAAGTGTTTTGTGTACAATAAAGTGTTTTGTGGGAAATCTGACCTTGCTCTAGACCAGTAAGATATACACATCAGATCCCATTGATGTTCCATAAATTAGCCATGGATTTATGGTGCAAGGAAATTTGTTTAATTTGAGTTCTAGAGCTTAATCTGTATTAAATTTTAAATTATCTATTTTGTTGAATTCATTTGATTAAAAGGCAATTTAAGGTCTCATTGTCGATTATTTAGATTGAAAGAACGTTTTTGAGAAGTTAAAATTGATATCTTGTCCTTATTTTGTCTGAGGTTTGATCATGGTAATGAAGCTAAAAAGAAATTGTGGACCAAATTCCAATAAAAACTGATACCAATTAAGTTTCCAAAACTTTTTAAAAGTAGCCAAAAAAAACTCTAAATATAGAACAAACACCAATCAATTGATGGCGTGCTGCCGATAGTTTTTCGGTGGTGCGCCACAAAAAAAAATTGGCACCGCCGGCAGCGCGCCGCTGCAATTTTATCCACCGCTGTCAATTTTTATTTCGGCGCGGCTTCGGGGACTACTCAGAATATTGCTGCAACTACACTCAACTTGCTGTAGCACTTAGCCACTTGTGGTTCACATAGCTAAACATGCTTCTCCTCCACCCCAATTATTTAAAGCTCATCATTATCCCCCCCCATGAAGTTTGATGTTCCTGTAGATACTTCCTTATGGCCTCTACCCACCTCTTTTGGTTGCAGCCTGCTTTTGTTTTGGCACCAAGTGGATGGCCAAAAATCATAATATTTGGCAATTTATTTAATGTATTGAATGACTTCAATACTCTTAGCAACATCTGCTGCTTTCCTCTAAGGGATGACAGCTGGAGGGATGCCAGGGCATCAGGAGCCTCCATAAGGGTTGAAATTCTTATGAAAAATTTGTCAAAAAGAAAAATTAACCTGATATTGCAATAAGGAAAAGATTATCTGCTATAATTCAATTGATTTCTCTAGAAAAATTTATAGCTTTTGAATCTCATCCCAAGAAAAAACTGACACAATATCTCTACTGCTTCAAAAATTGATTAGTTTAGAAGAAAGCCCATGCATTTGCTCTATACTGTATAAATCACACCTGGCTAAATAACTCCAGTGGCAAAAGGCAGACAATTTGTGTATATTCTGAAAGTCTAGCTGCAGGAAACTACACTATGTGAATTTTGTGGTTTTGCTATATCTAATACTATCTTCTGAATTTGTCCAATGCACTCACACTCCTTTTTTGTAGGAACTGTTTGCATTGTTTCAGCTAGCTGAGACAATATTTATGGTTACTCTTTCTATGTGACAATAAAAAAATAGCATTGGCCAAAATCTATTATTGCCTCTTGCCAGACAATTCAGAACTATATTTCCCCAATAGAAATACTTAGAGGATGTACATACAACTGGTTAACAGACATACTTTGCCTTAACAGAAATTAATTGTGTTTAGTATAAAAGAACATGAAAAGAAAATTGATAGCTGAAAAGAAGAGTTATGCTAATAACAAAAAAAAATACTGGAGAAGTCACAGCCTACTTTTCAGACAATAAGCCATTCAATGTTGTTATGAAATACTTGCACATAGGGAATTGAAAAGACCCCCCCCCCCCAAAAAAAAAAACTAATCTAAAAAAACCCTTACTAGAAAATGGTGGCCTAAAAGCATTATTTTTATCTCTAATTTTTCAATTTCAGAAAAAAATTCTCTGATTCCTCTACACCATGAAGGCTGAATTTATGTGAAAGATTTCTGATAGCAACAAATCAGATTATGAGGTAGGACAAGTTGGCTCTTAATAGAAAATTCATTATAATACAAGACAAGCATTTTAAATGGTAGAAGAAAAGCTACAGATTCTCTATTCATTTGAATTTCATGACACACCATAGATTATTTGTTAAAACAGGCTTCTCTAGTCTTATACTTGATGAAATTTAGTTTAGTCCAAGTCAATTAGGCTACAATGGAATTTAAATAAAATATTATTGGAACTAATTTTAAAAGTTGATAACAATGGAAGTAAACATTATAATCTGACTAATAGCCTAGCAATATTTTGTATAGGCTACAAAAAAGTAAGAACTGCATTGTTTGCTGCAAGTTATATATGTAACTAGGCCTATATCTGGGACCATCAGGGGAGGGTGTGCATTGTCAGAAAAGCAGCCATAATATTTGAAAATATCATGAATTAAAGAATGTAGAGGTACTCTTTTTGTTGTTTGTATGGATCCTGTAGGATTGCCTAACCAATATGAATATGCTAATAAAACTTCAAGGAGTTTGAATGAAACGGAAACGGAAATAGAGTCTAACAAGGATCCCAGCTCTGCCTCTTCCTTTCTGTTAGAACCTTAATGGTCCTAGGAAGGTCATTAACAATTGGGCTATGTCAAGGAGTGGGGGTGAAGATTGAGACTATTAACGTCTTACCTTTTAGGGCTCTAGATTCATTCCTGAAAGTTTACCAAACCTACCACATATATTTTTCAAATTCATAAGAAATCAGTATCTTGATAGGTGTGGACGATGGGATACCACCAGATGGCTAAGTTGACATTGTATATATATATATACAAATCTTTAAATTAGCCAACCGGCCAACTACTATTTTAAGCCTAGGATTCCTGCTGGACATAAGGAAATATATTAAGAAACAATTCTTACTCCATAATATGCAGAATAATCCTATTTAACACATTTTGCAGTGGGAGAGCCTTTATCTTTGGACATCCACCACATGGCTAATATGGGAGCAAAGTTCATTTGGGATGCAATGGATGTTATATTTTGATTGAGGATACAATTCTAGGTATAGATTTACACATTAGGGGAGTGGGGGTATATGTTCTGTGAATGTATAGGCTCTAAGAAATTAAAAAATTTCTTAGAAAAACTGGAAAAACAAGTGAAGATAAAGGCTCTCCCCCTACAAAATGTGTTAACTAGGATAATTCTACATATTATGGAGTAAGAATTGTTTTCTTAATATGTTTCCTTTTGTCCAGCTAGACTCCTAGGCTGAAAATACTGGTTGGATAATTGGTAAATATTTACCAAATCATGTTATTAAGTTATGACTAAAGTGAATATACCATTTGATGCCTTTTTTTATGCTCTTTACAAATATAATAATCATTTTTGTTGGAAATGAATTTTAGCCCCACCCCTATATATACCAATTCAGGGTATATATTTGCACATTAGGGGGATGGGGGTAATTTTATTTCTGATGTAAATGAGAGGTAAGTTTAAAATTTCCCCCCACTCCCCTAATGTGCAAATATAGGTCAATATATACCAAATCATATTATTGAGTTAGGACTAAAGTGAATACACCATTTGATGCCTTTTTTTATGCTGATTACGAATATAATAAGCATTTCTATTGGAAATGAATTTCAGCCCCCCCCCCCCTAAATATGCCAATTCAGGGTTAGGTTAGGTTGGGTTAGGTATAGCCTATATAGGGGGGGGGGGGCTGAAATTCATTTCCGATAGAAATGCTTATTATATTTGTAATCAGCATAAAAAAAGGCATTGAATGGTGTATTCACTTTAGTCCTAACTCAATAATATGAGGTCAGTATATACCAAATCATATTATTGAGTTTCAAATAAAGTGAATACACCATTCGATGCCTTTTTTTATGCTGATTACGAATATAATAAGCATTTCTATCGGAAATGAATTTCAGCCCCCCCCCCTATATAGGCTATACCTAACCTAAAATAAACTAACCTAACCCTGAATTGGCATATATAGGGGGGGGGGCTGAAATTCATTTCCGATAGAAATGCTTATTATATTCGTAATCAGCATAAAAAAAGGCATCAAATGATGTATTCACTTTAGTCCTAACTCAATAATATGATTTGGTATATATTGACCCAAATATATACCCTGAACTGGTATATATAGGGGTGGGGGCTAAAATTTATTTCTGACAAAAACGATTATTATATTTGTAAAGAGCATAAAAAAAAGGCATCAAGTGGTATATTCACTTTAGTCGTAACTCAACAATATGATTTGGTAAATATTTAATGGCTAATTTAAAGATTTGTATATATATGCACTGTCAAATTAGCCATCTGGTGGTATCCCTTTATCTTCACTTCTTTCCTTGTTTTCCCAGTTTTTCTAAGAAATTCATGAATTTCTTAAAACCTGTATATTCCCAGAATATATACCCCCACCCCCCTAATGTGCTAATATATGCCTAGAATTGCATCCTCAATCCAAAATATAACATCCAATTGCATCACAAATGAACTTTACTCCCATATTAGCCATATGGTGGATGTCCATGGAAAACAAGTTCCTTCGACCATTTGCACTGAACTAGTAGATTCATATATCTAGCTAAAACGCTTTCTCGATTAGCAAAAAACGTTAAATTTAGATTTAAACCCGAATATTCAATTCTACATAAACAATTTCTACAGAAATGGGAGGACAGAAAAGATGTGCACATGTGTATATGCACATGTGTTGCCACTTCAACAAAACTACTGGTACTAGCCAGGATAGCTCAAAAGTACTACCACGACAGAAAAGTACTAACTCTCTGCCTAAAAATTTGCCGCGTGTTGCGCTTCGCGCAACACGCGGCATTTTAGCACCGTAGTTTCTCTTTGGCTTATCATATAAGCCAGAGTAATTTTTATTTTTTATTTCTGTATAGCTAGTCGAACACTGACTTCCGATGTGGCAAAAAAGGGCCACTGGTATGGGAAGCAACTACAATCAAAATCATCGAAGTTATCTCTGGATGTTCACTATGAACGGTCCGTAATTGCCTAATAGGGTAACAGGGCGTCCAGAATATCCGTTTTCTGGGAAAATAGGACAGAAAACTGGAAGCAGGAAAAGTAGTCAAGATGTGCAGTTTTTTGAAACAAATCTGTACAAGTTTATCAGTTATCCGTATCAAGCCTATTTTTTTCTGAGTCAAAACCTGAAAAAAAAATTAAGCATCAGTTAGACAATTAACCTTTTTTCTCTTTAAGAGCTACTACATTTAAAAGCTACTTTTATTTATCACTTATTGTCTCCTTTTTGGCATTTTTCAGGAAAATCAGTCCACACTGCCATTTTCCGTCCCGTTTTGCCTAAATGGGACTAAACGCGGGCAACGCGCTAAAGGCTTCACCCTAAAAGTTCAGTAAGAGAATTTTATTTACAGACCTTTACAGTCATAAAATATTATTTAAGCTCACGCTTCCACTTCCTCGCACTCCTGACCAGCTCTGTTGGAATATCCCAAGTCTCTGGATTCGGCACTTCCCTCCTGACATGCATAATATCGGATATTGTTTCTGGCAGTAGTCTGTTCCGGAGGGGGGTCCGAACTAGCTTTAACAGCAAAAACTGACGTTCAGCCGAAGCGCTGCTATGAGGCAACGACATAATACCCTTTATGAATATAGGTAGGTGAACAAAACCAGACTCCCCAGCACCATCGTTGAGGGCGGACACTGAATTCCAAAACTGACACTTTTCCTTCCCCTAGCTCTTTCTTCAAGAATGGTAGTCGCCTCCACTCTCTGTTTAGGGCTTCAACTTCCACCGAACCATTGAAACAGTCCTTGAATATGTGGAAAAGAGGGATTATAGAAGGAACTGATCCAGATAAAGCAGTTTCTGGAGATAACCAGTCTAGCATTCGAAGCAAGGGGTCTTCAATGTTTACTCTTCGCTTTATTTCAGAGCACAGCTTGATATAAAACGCAAGGCAATTTTCTTTGTCGCAGCTAGCTGTCTTTCTTGAAGTTTCCGACTTTCAATCTGATCAATTGCAAAGAGCTCAAGTTCGGCTCCAAAATGCATATCCGTCTCCATAGCTTTGAAGTTTCTTGGGTTTGAAAAATCTATTTCGAAGACTGAACGTATAGTCAAAAGCTCGTCTTTGATATAATTCCTTTCCAGTTCGGAGAGAGTATTACCCACGCTTTTTAAAAGTTTGTGAACTTTCACGTCTGCGCTCTGGAATTCAAAATTCAGGCCGTTTACAATAGGAAGAACGTAATTCAGAAAAAGATAATAAAGCTTGACTTCGGGATCGATCAAAGCTATATAAAGCTTCACTGCCGTTTGATTCCGACCTTCATTTGCAGGTAAGGCGAAAAACAACGTCAGAGCAGTCCACTGTTGCACCAGCCTCTGAGAGACGGCCTCAAACGCTAACCTGCGAGTTGCAGATGGGTACAGGAGTGCATGCTCAGCTACTTCACAGAACTTTTGGAATTCCTTATACTCACGGAGTCGTTTGGCACTATTCGATACGTACGTGTATATATCATTGCTGAATCTGACGATCTCTGTAGGTAACTGCTCACAAGCACTAGCAGAGCAAAGTACAAAACTGTGACAGATGTATCCGAACATAGCCAGCCAGGGAATATCTTTCTTTACGAGGGCTGCAAGGCCGTTGTTCTTCCCAAGCATCACATTTGCATTATCAGATGCAAATCCTATGCAGTTTTTCAATATCATCTTCTTCTCACTTAAAGTCTTATAGATCAAGTTTTTAAGGCCCATTGCTGTTGTATCCCCAACTTCTAGAATGGCCAAAAAGTCTTCCTTGATTCCGCATGTAGTTTTGTCATTGTAGCGAACGATGATGACTAAGTATTTTGTCCCACACTTATCAGTGCTTTCATCAACCATCAACGAAAAGAGCGATTTTTCCAATCTTGAGCTCAGCTGGCTGATGGCGTATGGGGCAAATACGTTTTTGATTAGTCCAGTGGTTTTAGTTCTTCCACATGCAAGAAGCTTTACTACTGATGAATCAGGGATAAATTTTTTCAGCAATTCGGGCAAGCTGTCCATAATACTCATCTCCTTGGATTTTAATGCTACCCAGGCTGACATTGCCAACTCTAAAGCTGTCACCTGTTGGCTAATTAGTTCTCTTTCCTTTGCTGCTCCCGATAAAGTAAACTCATTGGTTTGGTTATCAGCAATACGCACTTGGTTCTTAATACTAACAACTTTGGATATGTGACTTTCCCTCAGTGCATGTCTACCTAAATGGGATAGGCCGCCAGTAATGATCTTTTCGCAAAACCTACACCAAGATTTTGTCCTATTCCTTGGATATCTTTGCAGCCAGACCTGCAAGTCTTTATCTTCTATCCATTTTACACTGAATTTCTGTATTTTCGCTGGCTTTGGTGGTTTATTTCTGCTGATTCTTCGTTTTCTCACATTTAATAGTTCATTCTCTTCACCTTCAATTTCATTTGCAATTTCTTCACAGTCACTGGCACTAGCTTCAGATTTATTGGCTTCGTCTTCAGAGTCATTAGCTAGATAGATAATCTGTATAAGAGCAGTGACTCTAACCGGTTTTCCATATATCAAACCAGTGGCGTAACTAAGGGGGACAAGAAGGGGCCCTTTGCAGCACAAGTTTAGTTTTTATGGGTATTTGCTTCTCTAGAAGAGGTATCTAATAGAGGAAGAAAGAAAAATAAAAGAGATAAAGAAACTTCTAGATCCTAAATTTCTTGAATATTTGCTGCATAATATTGCTCTTAGAGATTATTTGCTTCCTGACAAGGATGTTTCAGGGGCTAATTTACAGAAAACATTAAAACTGGGCTAGCTGAGCCAGAATTTTCAATTTAATGCTAGACTTTTTCCAAGTGTCATGGTTACTTTTTTGACATTATACCCCCTCCCATTCTGAGGTCCCATATATAACTGTATAAATACATTTCATCGTTGTGTCGAATCTTGTGATGACATTCTTTCTTGTAATATTCTTACATGTTCTTTCATATTGTAAAGTGAGAATTTGATTGGTTGATTTTTTTAATATATTCCTAGGGCTATATCCTGGGCCATCAGGAGGGTGGGTGTATTTTCAGAAAAGGAACCATGATATTTGGAAATAGTATAAAATAAAGAACTGAAGAGTACTGCTTTTGTGTGTTTAACGTGTTTTCTTCAGAAAAGGACAATCACTAAATATTTGGCATTAGAAAAAGACAACTAGACTAGTGGCCATTTTTATGGAGAAAATAAACACTCTTGTATCTGTTAGGGTAGGCTTAAAGTTTACTTAAAGACTGATTCATAGGGACCACGTAGGTTGGGCTGGGGCCCCAAGCACCTGAAAACGTAAATTTCTTTGAATTTCTCGGCATTTCTTTATTAAATTATAGGTTTTTTTATTATCCCCCCTAATTTTTTTAATTAAATCATTTGCAGTTCGTTTTTATTAACTCACTGATTTTTTTTGTTCCACTTTCCATTTATTTCTTTGTACCACAATTTTTTTAATTTGTGAATTATTTTTCAACCACTCCCGAATGTTCAGTTACTTTCCACTTTTATCAGTAAAGCATAACGGTAAGAGCACTTCCTGAGAATGTGTTAACCTAGGTTTTAATCTTGGATGAGACACGATATTTTTTTTTTTACTGGAAAATTGAAAATTTGAAAATATTTTTTTTTTTCCAGAATCTATAAACATAAGTGAAAATCCCGGGCAAAAAATCGATTCGTTTTTGCATAATTTGATCTTTTTTACTTGTTTTCCTCAATTCATTGACTTTTCGTTTATGCATTTAAAACCTAGACAAATTTGGTGTTTATGTTATGTAAAATCCAATGCTTTTTGTGCCCCTCGTGTTCATTTATATTCATATATTCTTGAGAAAAAAAAATAATTCTCTACTTTCTTGTTCATTTTGAAAATGAGTTTAACTTTTTCTTTATTGTTTGACCTCCTCCGCTAAAAATTATTTGTGCGTCTGGACCTGTGAAACCCATCAAAATAGCTATAGGCTAATATTCTTGGGGTTGAATTGTGTGGTTGAAGAAATAATCTTCTTTATTTCTTGTTTTTTTTTTTGGTTGGGAGTTATGATTCAAATTACAAACGGAAAAAAGGCATTTTATGTAAAATAACTGCTGTTTCGTATAGGAACTGAAAACAATGATTGAAATATTTTTTTTTATATAAAATAAAAACAAAACAAAAATTCTGTCTCAGAATTCCTCAAATCTTCATGTTGGAGCGTTGCAAATTTAAGGCTGGAGGAAGTGAGACTGAGACCAAGCCACTTTAAAAAATTAGACGGGAAGGGAGCAATTAAAATGATTTTTTGGGTCTTTTTAAGAAGCTGAATTTATTACGATCGGTTTTTATTGAAATTTAACAATAAAAAAAAAAAATCTATTTTGTTATCTTGGTTATCACTGTTGGTTGTCATTTCTAATATGCTTGTAAAATTGCCCTTTTCGGTCTAAAGTACTACTTTTGACAAAAAGTATTGAAAAAGTACTGCTTTTGCAGAAAGTATTCAAGAAGTACTACTTTGATCAAAAAGTACTAAAAGTAGTACTTTGGTACTACCCGTGGCAACTCTGTGTATGGCAATTTAAATTTGTCACACCTGCAGTGTTGCCAACAAATAAAAATACTTTGCATTGCATGATCTAAGTTGTTTGTTAATGGTAAAACTTGGGCTATATAAACTGCATCTTGATTTCAAGACAGAAACAAAAGGGAAAAGCTAAATTTTCTTGGAAGATATCGCGACAGAGTAATTTGGCTTCTATATATTTTAGAATAAGAACAAGAATTTTTTCTTTCGATGGGAGTGGCACATTTTCATAAGCTATTCTTTCGACGTTTGGTTTATTTTTTAGTGTGTCGTTGGAGTTCATTTATGAATCAATTAATTCTCGTCTAATCTATTAATATCACCAAAAAAACTAAGATAGCCTATGGACCAAGAGATTAATTTTTTATAATACACAAATTCAGCCCCTAATAACCCTCATTGAATGCTCAGCCCTCAGGCAAATCAACCTTCATTAAACTCAACCCAGTTCAACTAAATTCCAATGCAACTCAACACTCATTCAACTCAACCCCTGCTCAATTAAACTCTCATCTAATTCAGCCTCATTTGACTCAACACCTGTTTAACTCACCCTCTCCATTCAACTCATCCTCCGTATAATTCGACTCTCATCTAACTCAACCCCCGTGCAGCTTAATCATGCTCAACTAAGCCCCCATACAACTTAACCCTTTCATAATACAATAATCGCTTCTGTCGCAAATTGCATCTTGAGCTCTTAAAGGGGCCCCAAAGGTATGTCGTTTTTGTAACCACACAAAGAAGCTATAACCTAACTTACAAAATATTAGATTTTCAATTCTAACCCTTTTCCTACCGTTTCCAGTTTTTCAAATGCCGTCGACAAAAATAGCGCTGAATTTTGCGATTCGAAACTTTGCCGTCGACAATTCAGGGTATATATTTGCACATAAGGGGGTGGGAGGTGGGTAAAGTTCATGGTTAATTTGCTGTGGGCCATATAATTTAGATAGGATAAAAGTGAAAACATCATTTGATGTTTTTTATGCTCTTTCATAATTCATATAAAATACTTTCGGGGCCCCTTTAAGGGCTCAAGATGCAACTTGTGACATAACCGATTACTGTATTATGAAAGAGCATAAAAAATGGATCAAATGATGTTTTCACTTTCATCCTAGCTAAATTATAGTGCCACCTAGAAATTTACCGATAATTTTATGTTCTACACGGGTGTGGCCTTACACGTGCATGATCCCAAATAAGTTTACTTGCGGAGCTGAGACAGTTTTGTTTTGTTTATTTTTTTACACCATTTAAGGGTCTGAAAAGAGAAATTTTTCGGAAAAATAACTATAAATTTTACAAACTTCGCAACAAATTTTGGTACTGTTCTATTAGCTAGGTGACACTAGAGAAGTGAAGTTTGGTTAATACTAATGAAATAAAACAAAATATGATGGAAATATAATAGTTTAGAAAAAAAATTTTGGCTATATATTTGCACATTAGGGGGTGGGGGTAAAGCGTAGCATATATTAAATACATAACCTAACCTAGGTACCTTTTCCCCCCTAAACCCCAAAAAACTAAAGTTTAAGTATAGTTCCCGGGAGTGAGAAACCCCTCTTTTATTCAGCGTCGTATTTGATCTTAGTTTTTCTCGAGTGACTGTCTCGCGTGTTGCCCAGCTAATAGAATAGTACACAAATTTTCTTCATCATTTTATGACACCCACATCGGAAAAACTGAATTTGCATCTCAAACCTTTTTCAAGCTATAGAACACTGGTAACAATAAAAAAGCACCAAAAGCACTAGTGTTGCTCCTCAGCTAAAAGAAACTTGACTTTTGCAAGTAAGCAGTCACATTAATAAAATATCATTCAGGCTTTTCCAATACAGACTGGATGCCAATACCTATGTAATTTTAACAAGATAACTTCAAAACTTGACAAAGTATTCACAACAGCATTTACATTTTTCAATAAATCATAACTTTCCACCAGTAAATCAGCACTAAATAACAGCAGAGGTCTTCTTTAGCGACAGTTCCGCTCAGCTGGGGGTAGGATTGTGACAAATCATAGAATCAAATTATTACGCGAAGGATGTGTCATACGTCAGTCACGAGATTCGCTTTAATTCTTGGTGAAGTTCGAAAATGACCTTTACGTTTGACAACTCTGAAGTAAATTAGAGCTAAGTTTTAAAATTCATCAGTCGGTTTATTCTAGTTTTAGGGTATCATGGACAAGGCCGTATCTAGGGGGTGGGGTAGGGGGTTTGAACCCAAAATGTGTGTCTCACTCGTAAAAACGCAGCAAAATGGATATAAACATTTTCTTTTTAAGTTTTTTGGCCATCCCCCCCCCCAAAAAAAAATCTGTTTAAAACACCCCCCCCCTACAAACAAAATCCTGGATACGGCCCTGATCATGGAACACGAAAAATATAATATCATTTTAACTTCTATCCAAAAGCTGGTTCTATGCCGACACTTTCACGTAGACTTAATAGCATTGAGACAAACAACCAATATTTAAAAGGGACAATAGAGGAACATCTAAGTAGGTGTTCTGGTAGGCTACTTAGAAACGTGATTTTCTTTTTAAATACACTAATATCTTGATTCTACATAATGCTTAAACGTTTCTCATGAAACTTAAAATTCCACCTTGTCGACCATGACCTTTCTATATTCAGTATGAGATATTGCTATCAATTTCCTGTGTCCATCCCAACATCTCCTAGGTACTAGCAAGGATTTTCACATTTTAATTTATCTTTATTTAATTATAGTTCGTCCGAGTCGGGGGGGGGGGGGTATTACCAGGTTGTGTTTACGTATAAATAAAAACAAACTTTCCGAAAAAGAAGTTTTTCAATAAGAAGTAAAGAGCCATATTAAACTGAAGCCCAGCAGAAGCAGATTCCTATAATAATTCAAACTCAAAACGACTAAAAACTACTATTAACGAAAAAACGAATCCCAAAACGAACATAAATTAAAAAAATCGATCATGGAAAACATACTGATAGCAGGTACTAATATGAATGAACAAATAAATCTTGAAACAGGTAAAATTAAATTACATGTTCAAACTTAAAACGAACAAAAATTACTACAAACAGGAGGTGAGCTACAGCCCTTTTTCCCTTCCCTGCGTTTTTGAGACGAAAGCAAATAATGCGGCATTCAAAAGAGAATTCCGGTGGCACAAAGATAAAGTGTCAAAAGTTGCTTCAGAACAAGTTGATAATGATCGGCAGTCATTGTGCAGAACTTTAAAAATAGGAAAAGAGCTGATTCAAAGAAAATCTCTCATTAAGCCCCGACAGAGAAAATGCGGATGGACCATTTTTCGAATACGAAGTCTTTATCTAATGATAATCCTGAAGAGGTCCGAGAACTTGATGAACTTCTTTCGCGTCGAGACCCTCAGTTTTTTCTTACTATTTATGACCTGAATGTAGCTCTGAAGAGTCTTAAAAATAAAAGTGATCCGGACCATGATGGAATTTTTTCCAATCGTCTGAAACTTGCCCTGGCTTCATTTTTTGAGAAGCTTTGGTGTTTTTTTTTAATCTGATTCTTTTGTCTGGACAAGTGCCAACTTCTTTTAAAACAGGAATAATTACGCCCGTTCCAAACCATGGAAAAAGCAAGTATCAGACATGCGATTCTTTTCGGCATATTACTAAGGGCTCTCAATTAAGTAAGATGTTTGAATTTAGTGTTAAATCTCTTTTTGTTTCACTTGACTTTGGTTCGAATCAAATGGGGTTCACTAGGGGTACAGGTTGTGATCATGCACATACCACTTTTTTTCAAATTA
This sequence comes from Artemia sinica, assembly GCA_027921565.1. Lineage (NCBI taxonomy): Eukaryota > Metazoa > Arthropoda > Branchiopoda > Anostraca > Artemiidae > Artemia > Artemia sinica. The sequence continues at coordinate 50,867,745 of CM051256.1, read as the reverse complement.
TAAGTTCTTCTTGGCTTAAAGGGACCCGTTATACTGTTTATTAATAGATATTGAAGGAGCTTTCGATAATCTTTCTCATGTATCTGCTCTACTTAGCTTACTAAAATGTGGTTTACCACATAACCTGGTTAATGTTTTTCGTTCGTGGTATTCTGGCCTTAAAGTTCGCGTTGTCTCGGGATCTATAATTTCTGCTGATGAGGTAGCAGTTAGGAGGGGGGTTAGACAGGGGGGGGGTATTATCGTCGTCTTTTTTCAATTTTTGTCTAAAAGATTGTTTTGATTCATTAAAAACCTATCTGATTTACTTAGCAGTTGAAATTAGTTATTTGGCTTATGCTGATGACATTATTTTTCTTGGTTGGTCAAAGACTTTGATTGAAAATTTTAAGATTTTAGCAAATGAGTTGAAGAAAAAAGGTCTAGAAATTAACCTAGCGAAATGTCAGTATTTTGTGATTAATGACCCTTTGGCTCTTCTCCTCTAGATTGCGGTAAAGATCGGATTTTCCATGCTTTGGACTCGGTAATGTACCTAGGCGTCCTATATTCTTCTGTAAAAAGACTATCACCTCTTTTAATAATAAGTCATCTGGAAATTAAGATAGGAAAGATGTTCAGTTCTCTCGTTCATCTGCCGGGCAATATGAGAAGGGATATATTAGCTAGACTGTATCAGTCGAAGGTTTTACCTTTGATTAGCTTTCCTGCGGTGATTTTGAAAACTTTTCCATCTTCTGCTTCATCTCAACTTAAAGTTGCATATTTTAGATATCTTAAATTTCTACCAAGTTTTCCGCTAAGTGCTCGTAATGCTTCTTTAAAAATGTATGTACGGAATAAAGGACCCGCTTGATGTAATAAAGAGTAAGTGTGAACTTTTAGTTCAAAAGGCTCGAAATTATCCTGAATATAGAAATTTATTCCTGTTTTTTGAAAAAATCTAATATGTTAACCTATTGACGTAGATGGTCGTATTTGTCGGTAGCTCTGGTCGTGTTAATTGTAAGTTGTGTCTTTATATTTTATATTTATTTTGAATGTACTCCTCATAGTGTATCCTGAGCGAAAATATAAGTATTATTATTATTGTTGCGTCATATGCGTTTCATTGAAGACTACATGTATCTTGAATACTATATTTTAATTTCAAACATTGACAAAAAATAAATAAAAAATTTATATAATAATTAAGACTACTAGGAAGAACTAGTGAAAATTAACTGTATATTTAATATATAATGATATCAACTCTTGGAAACTAGAAATTAAAAATTTTATTTCACTGCCATTTCTATTTTATTTTTTAATGTTGTAATATAAACGAAAATATTTCTAATATATTTCATTTTCAGTAAAGCGCAAATGACACAAGCTTTAGACTTTTACGGTAAAGAAAGGGGGGAAAAGGGCAGTAGTTTCCAATTCTTGGAAACTTAGCAATTCAAAATTTTATTTCACGGCCATTTCTATTTTATTTTTTAATGTTGTAATATAAAAGAAAATATTTCTAATATATTCCGTTTTCAGTAAAGCGCAAATGACACAACAAGCTTTAGACTTTTACGGTTAAGAAAGGGGGTGAAAAGGGCAGTAGCCAATCTCCTGTTAGTAGTAGCTTTTGTTCGTTTTAAGTTTGACTTGAACATTCAATTTAATTTTTACTCGTTTCAATATTTATTTATTCATGCATATCAATACCTCATATGTTTTCTATGATTGTTTATTTTAATTCCTGTTCGTGTTGGGTTCCATTTATTCTTTAATAGTAATGTTTGGTCGATTTGAGTTTGAATTATTACAGGAACTTATTTTTGCTGGTTTTAAGTTTAATATGCCAGCATACTTTTCTTTGAAAAACTCCTTTACCGGATTTTTTAAAATTAAGTTCTGTTCGGTTTGATTGGCAAATTTTTGGTTTTGGTTAATATACTGAATATTTCTCGAGTTTTCATTTCTCTGGCTAAAAAATTAAATATCAAAATCTAATTTAAATGTTTCAATTAGTGACTTTTAATTTATTTCAACACCCCTCAATATTCCTTGAGAGTTTCAACCTAGTGTCATTAGTCGTTCTTGAGATATTTCAGGTACACCCTTCTGATAACCGAGAGGCACATAGTATCTTTGATTGAATATTCTGGCCCTTAGCCGTTCCTAAGATATTGCAGACATAGTCTGTAGATCATCTGGATGCAGACAGTGTCATTTGATTTAGCTTAAAATCCCCTTCAGCATTCCCTGAAGGTCCAAGCACTGTTCAATATGCCCTGAAACCGAGATGCACATAGTATCTTTGATTGAATATTCTGGCCCTTAGCCGATCCTAAGATATTGCAGACATAGTCTGTAGATAACCTGGATGCACATAGTATAATTTGATTTAGCTTGAAATCCCCTCCAGCATTCCCTGAAGGTTCAAGCACTGTTCAATATGCCCTGAAACCAAGATGGACATAGTATCTTTGATTGAATATTCTGGCCCTTAGCCGATCCTAAGATATTGCAGACATAGTCTGTAGATAGCCTGGATGCATATAGTGTAATTTGATTTAGCTTAAAATACCCTTCAGCATTCCCTGAAGGTTCAAGCACTGTTTAATATGCCCTGAAAGTTTCAACTTAATGCCCTAAGCCCTTTCCAGAGATACTGCTGATGAATCCTTTTGACAATCAGTATGCACATAATGCGTTTTGATTTAGTTCAGCATCCCGTAACATTCTCTGAGTGTAGTCGCAAGTGAATGTAGTACCGGTTGCAAGCAGTCGTGGTCACAGTTGCAAGTTGTCAATGTCGGAAGTGGTCATTGTTGCAGTCACAACCCGTCGCATTTGCAGCCAAGTAGTAGCAGTAGTGGTCCTGAAAGTTTCAAGTAAATACCCTTACCCGTTCCTAAGCTATTGCAGATATACCTTATTGATAATTTGGATGCAGATAGTTTCTTTTGATTCAGCTCAACAAACGCGTCAACTAACTGAGAAGTACCCCTACAAAATGGTGGTGGAGGATCTTCAAAGAAGCTCTACCGTCATCTAAACTAATATTCATTCCCTTGATTCATGTTGAAGGGATGATGATCCAGTCAGGTCAGGAAAAGGCAGATGCTCTTGCACAAGCCTTTTCCAAGGTCTCCCAACTTGATGACGCCGGAGTCTACCCTCCCCCCTTTCCGTCATGACCAGATGCAAAATCATCAGCGTTAACATAACTATTAGTAAGGTGCTCAGAACGCTAAGCCAGCTGGATGTCACCAAAGCTTCAGGATCTGACAAGATTCGCAATCTCATCCTCAAAAGATGTGCCCCTGAGCTTGCTGGTCCTCTAGTCTCTCTGCATAGAAAATGCTTTGCAGTGGGATAATTCCCAAAAGCCTTGAAAATTGCCTATGTGATCCCTGTTCCAAAGGCAGGGTCCGACCTTACTAATGTAGGATCGTATCATCCAATAAGTCTGCTGTCCTGCGTAGGTAAAGTTTATGAAAGCGTCATTAATAAGACCCTTTATCAATACCTCGAGTCACATCTGTTGTTGGCAGACACGCAATACATTTTTCGCTGAAAACGGTCTACATTAGACTGTCTGATTGCACAGTATCAAGAGTGGGTTGATCTCCCTTCTCAGAGGCACTATATTCGCCTTCTCTCCTTCGACATCGCAAAAGCCTTTGATTTTTTATGGCACAAGGGACTCCTTTGTAAACTGAAAGCATGTGGAGTTGATGGTCGACTATATGAGGTGCTTGCTGACTTTCTTCGTCAACGTTCATTGTAAGTTGTTCTCGACGGCTTCATATCAAGAGAACACCCAGTCTTATCAGAAGTACCCCAAGGAACTATTCTTGGGGCAACCATTTTCTTGGTGTTCAGAAACGACCTAGGGGACAACCTTGTGAAGAAACCTCACCACTTTGCTGATGACACGATAATATAAACATCAATTGCAAAGGACGATAATCCCAGCGACCCCACAAGGAGCTTCAGGCAGACCTGGAGAAAATTGAGGCGTGGACGCATGGCATGTCAATTTTAACGCATCAAAAACGAAAGAGCTCCTAATTTCTAAGGCGCGTAATGTGGGGGCTCATCCTGATTTCGTCCTCAAAGGAGAGGCAAGAACACGAGTTATAATACACTGCGCCTACTTCGAATTGACTTCTCTTTGGATCTCTCATAGACCGAGCATCTTCGTAAAATTAGATCCTCTTGCTCCAAGAAGCTAGGAATTATCCTAAGATGAAAAAGTCTCCTCCCTGATGAGTCTATTCTGCCACTATTCATTTCGTGCATCAGATTCATATTCATTTCGTGCCTCTCTTCGCTGCTGCATCAAAAAGCCGCATCGCTCCACTCAGGCGGATTTACAATCGAGCAGTTCGTGAAGCAACCTCTGGCAACACGAAAGCTAAAACCCCGCAGTTAATCCAGGAACGCTTCAACGTGGTGTCCATGTCGGTTTTCAACAAGTACATGTGTAACCCTCCATCAGAGGAGCTTTCGAAGCTCGTTTCTGAAAGAGCGAAGGCCTTGCCATCAAGTCGCTGAAGTTAAACTCGTCAGGTCTACCTTGAGCATAGTACTCGCCGCCAAGAATATCTGAAACCAAGTTTCGCTCGGCGACCGATTGCCATATGGAATAGCATGCCGACAGAGGTAATCCCAGAAAATCCTTTCCTTGACGCGTTCAAGAGAAAGTATAATAAATACCTCAGTGTTGGAAAATGAGGTAATTACCAGGACTAGCAGCATATCATCACCTGTGATGGAGCCATGAAGCCTGTAATAAAAAAAACGTGCAACAATCTAATCACCTTTTAGTTATTTTTATATATTTTCTTTCAAGTGTAATTTTATCTTTCTTACGAGTGTGAATTTATTCAAACAATCATGAAAGGTAACCCCCCTCCCACTTTAAAAGGGTGAATTTATATGCTTACTACTAACTTCCAGATTTATAACTAAATGACATATACACAAAAAAAAAACTTTATAAATCATTGTGGAAAAATTGATTCCTCTCGAGTCGTTGCGACAAAATTCAAGCATCTCAAGACAGTACAGGAAACTCACTATACATATACGAAAACAGCATATGTTTAACAGATCATCATTCCACACATATATAAATCACGTAAAAAAAAAAGAAAACAAGAAACTATTACACAACGATCCATTAAGGAAATCGAATATGGCGCAATTCAAGCCTCAGGAGACAATACTGGAAACTCAACAACGAGAAAGGCAAAATACCAGAAAAGCCCTTACCAATTCAAGAATATAACCAAATTTCACCCTACATTTTCAGAATCCCAGCCTTTTTTTATTTTTATATTTCTTATTTTGATTCTTGACAGCAAAAGCCTTCCCATTTCAAGAATCTCGACAAATTTCTCATTTTCTTTCTTTTAACCATTTGAATTTTCATATTTTATAACTTAACCTTTCAGATTTCACGAATCAAGGTTTTTCACACTTTCAACCTTCTCATACTTTCTTATTTCAAGTTTCAGCAACAAAACCCTTTCCAATTCAAGAATCTTACCAAATTACACCCTTCGTGTTCCAAGAACCGCAGTTTTCTTTCAAGATTTCACCATTCTTATTTCGATTCTCAACAATAAAAGCCTTTCCAGTTCAAGGATCTCAACAAATTTCTCATATTTTTTCTTCTAATCCTTGGAATTGCATTTTGATAACTGAACCTTTCATATTTCATGAATCACACCTTTTTGCCAACTTTCAGAGTTTTCATTCCAACTTTCAAAAACAAATTGATTCCCGACCCAAAAATATCAACAGATTTCACCCTTTGTATTTTAATAATCACAGCTTTTTTTCAAAATATCACAATTCTTATTTTATAGCTAAGCCTTTCATATTTCAAAATCACAACTTTTTTTTGCCAACCTTCAAAGTTTGTATTCCAACTTTCAAAAACAAAACAATTTCCAACCGAAAACCTCAACAGATTTTAAGCTTCGTATTTTAAAAGTCACAGCATTTAAAATATCACAATTCTTATTTCGATTTTCGACAACAAAAGTCTTTCCACCTCAAAAATCTGAACAAATTTCTTTTTATCTGTCTTCTAACCTTTTAAGTTTTTAGAAAACTAATCTGTTCGTATTTTAAGAGTCATGCCTTCTTTTTCAAATTCCACATTTCTTCCAAATCACTTTTAATTTTCTGATTTTTCAAACAAAATTCTTTATGTTTCAAGGATAACATTATTTTTAGAAATTCCTCATTTCTTCAAATTATTTTCACAATTTGACAACAGAAAGCCTTCAAATTTCAAAAATCTTAGCAAATTTCATGTTTCTAGAGTCAATATGGGCAACTCAGCAGCGGGAATATAAGCAAAGGCAACCACAACAAAACTTAACACACAACTGAAAATTCATTATGACGAAATTCAACCCAATTGGGTGTCTACAGGGGACTCGTCAACGGCAAACTCAGCAACGGGAAATTCAGTATACAAACCTGAAAACAGCATATAGTCAACAAACTATCACTCCATACACATCTTAATCAGGTCAAAAGCCATAAAATCAGAGATTAACACAGGTTTGGGCCTTGTAGTAGTTCAATTGTGTGTAGGTAAAGTACGATTTTGTGGAATTGAGCCATGGGTAGTTGAAGTGTATGGAGTTCATTCAGACGCCATGTTTACGTTTTTATCCAGTCATATAACAGCTCAGATTTCTATTACCATCGAATGAACACAAGCCAAGATTAAATTTAAGAGCACAAGGAGGAGTGCTTGTAAAGGGAATAGTTTACAAAAGGCTCTGCTGGAATCACCTGCGGAAAATTTTTTCTGAATTCTATTTTAAAGCTTGAACATCATCAATTGTTAGATCAACAAAATTAAAAATTTAGTTTTCATTTGTTCAGTCAAAACATGTTTGACTTATAACTGTCCAAATATTTAAAGCAAACAAAAATTTTATTTGAATTTATCTTACCTCAATTCTTTTCAGTAGCAAGGGTACCCCTTTTTCATGCAGCCTTCTCAACTCTAAGCTGGCCTTTTCGGCATCCAAATTTTCTAGCCACTTAAGCACAGTCCTCAACGAGTTCTTATACATGTCCCATAATTTTAATCTATCACACAGGTCCTCGTGCTTTTTGTTCAGAGCATCAATAGCTTCATCATGAATTTTATGGAGGTTTGCTAGAGTTAATGAATCATCGGAATGGGAGATTTGATGAGCCTCTTGCACGCCTTCCAGAGCACTAAGTTGACGAACTACCTGAGGCTGAAGCTGTAAAAGAGCTTTTTGGCGAGTCAGCAGGATTTCATGGAGCTGAAAAAGGAAGGTTTTAATAGAGCTAAACTTTTTGTGTAAAATATACAAAAACAAATCGCATCCTGACAGAACAACATCATGAATAAAAGATAAAGTAAAATCCTAGCAAGGGCACAATTTTGCATGCTCAAGCAATCCAGTATATATTGTGTAGACACACCATTTAAATCAGGAAACAACCTTGAGCTAATAGCAATTTGTTTTTCTTCCTAAACTATATAATCCACACTTTACAATAAGTTACGAAGAGGAACAGTATTTTGAAGGTTCAAATACAGGACAATCCACAAGAGGAATAAAGGGGTATGTCAACTCGGGGTGTATTTGGCTGGAAACCATTAGCTAGACGACTGACTTTTGCTCAAGATGCATAACATTTTTTGCACTAATACAACTTAAATAAATGTAAAATTATGATTTCTTTATTTGAAAAGTTAATCTAATTATGGAGGCTTAGCACATTTCCATGTTGAATAATTTTGGACATAACATTTTGAGTATATTGCAGAAAAACACAGTCAAAACGGTTTAAGAAATTAAAGAAAGAAAGCTAAAAATTTATGAGCATAATTTTCAGCATAATACCAAACCAACTACATCATATGATGTAGGACGTGACCTTGGTCACGTCCAAGGGCTGCACAGAAGATCACTTCAGAGAGTAAGAACATCCTCTAACAAAGTAAGTAAGTTTCGAAGCTTCTTATGAAGGATCTTTCAAAAGTGAAGCACATTTTTTTCTTTTCGATGCACAGAATCTATCTCAGATCAAACAGTTCGTGGCAACGAACTGTAAGTAAAAAGTGTCTCGTGATAAGAGCAACCGAGACTCTCAAAAATGGAGTTTTGATAAAGATATATAGTTCAAAAGAATTAACTTTTTATGGTTATTCCAAATACATAAAATTAACTAAGTTTAATATTACTTACCAAAAGTTAAGAGACGGTAAACAAGAACTGAAATATCAATGCTTAATTGTATCATTGCTGTGTATATTCAAAAAACAGTGTTTGGTATAAATTTGCTATCTCTACTATAATCATACATAAAAAGTGGCCAAGGGGAGAACGAGAGAAAAAAAGAAACTCGAAGTCTTATAAAAAGAAAACAACATACCTCACATTTCTTTACTTCTTCACTGAGGTTTTCATAAGCAGGTGGTATAGGCTGCTCCACAAAATCATTAATACTCATCAAATAGTCTTTCCAGGATTCAACCACCCCCTTGTGGTCTTCGGTCTTAAGTAATGTAAGACAAAGCTGCTCATAGCTTGCAAATGTTTCTTTGAAAACGGTCTGCCAATCCTAGAAATAAAATAATGTTTAAAAGAAATAATAACAACAATCTTAATTGACTAATGTCTGAACCATATTGATGACAGTATTTCTGTGCTGAAATTTCATAAAACAGGAAAATTCGTGATAATAGCTTAAACTAGAAAAACTTTTATGGACTGGTTAGGCTAAACTGTTAACTTTTTAAGCCTTTAACCTTGGTCCATCAATACAAAAACTTTTTATTGAACTAAATAGAAAATATGTATTTTTACACAACTGTTTTTAATTTCTTACATTTTAGAGGGAGGAGGGTGTAGATCTTGTATATCCTCAGAAAAACAAATTGCCATGAATGTATTAGAGCAGTGCTTCACTATATAGAGTTCACATTTTAGGGCTTTACATGTTAAGCTTTGATTCCTAAAAAAAAAGTTAGAGGTGGGAGAGCCTCAGTCGCTACACGAATATAACGTTTATTACTACTTAAAAAAAAAAGATTAATATTTTTTCAAAAAAGCCAGTAGTACTCATTGTTGAAAATGTTTTTTACATATAGTATATAGCAAGATTACCAGCAAAATCGATAATGGCGATTTGCCACTAGTTTTGGCAATTATTTACTTTTAAAGTGATTGAAACCCTTCTTAAAAAGATTAAAGGCGAGATTCTGAGAAATCAATTTGCAAATGGTCGTATACATGCATTCTAGAAGATTTATGTAGTATTCTTTGGCTGGCTGATATTTGAGCCTATGTTCTGAAACTCAGCATGCCGCATTGCAAGGCCGTACCCATGATTTTTTTTCTGGGGGGGGGGAGGGTTACTCAAAGATTTTTTTTGGGGGGGGTTTTACACAAAAAAAAAACCTCAAAAACGCATAAAAAATGTGTTTATGTCCGTTTTTGTTACGTTTTTACGAGTCAAACAAATATTTCGGGGGGGGGGGGGGGGGGGTTAAAACCCCTCACCCCCCCCCCCCCCCACTGGGTACGGCCTTGCCACATCGTTTGGTTCAATATATTTCCCTGTATTTCAGTTTCTGGTTCTAAGAATCTTTACTAGTTGCTGTTTTTTCAAAATGTTTTCTATTTTCTTTATTCACTTGTAAAATGAATGAACGAATAAATTTATTACGAAAATAATGGCTTAACTCAATCAATACTAAACAACATAAGGATTGAACTCATCAACATGATAAAAAGTAAACTAATAAATACAAACAGATCAGAAAGCTAGAAAATGAAAGGCTAGAAGAACAAAGAAAAGATAAAAGAGAGAAATAAAGCAATACCAGGTAAGCAGTGCACAGTAGATGACCCCAACATGGGCAAATAAACAAAAACAATAAAAAAATGATACATAAAGGGTTTATGCTTCACCATCAAGCCTCATTAAATATTTGTTTTCTTTTTCCAATTATAATGGTTATACCCAAACGACTTGGCTGGAAAGAAAGATTTAGAAAATGGGCCTTGAAAAAAAAAAACAGCCTTCTACCTTAAGAGCTTGTATCAGAGAGTCAGGGGGTGTTCCTGGAACTGCTTCAGGTTTTTTCCCTTTGATTGCTAGAATGCGTTCAGCATTACTCAAAGCTTTAAGTTGTTCTCGCAACGCTGTCAGTTGATTTGCTCTTCTTTCACCTTCTGGCTCTTCTTCAACCGAACTAAGAGTCTAGAATGGAGAGGGTAGGTCTCAAAGAAAGAAACAGAGGTTTATTATAATAGAGTTTGTTATATATTGTAATTATGATAATCAAAAAATGTTTAATAAGACGCAGAATGTGACGATTCCGAAAAATGCACTACCATAAAATAACCCAGTAAAGAAGCATTTATGCAGAAATTGAACCAAATAAAAAGAAAACGAAAAATGGACAAAATGTTGCAAACTAAGATGAATATTTTACAACAGTAAGGGAATCGAAGATGTTGAAAAAGCAGAAAAAAAACTGCAAAATATTTGCGAAGTAAGTGAATGCATCGTCACTTGAAAAATTGGCTAAAAAAGATATATGCACTAAGTGGACATACTTGAAAAAAGGAATCGGAAAAACAAACACAGAACTTGAAAGTATAGAAAAACGAAACCTTAAAAGTTTGGGAGTTGGTTTAAATTGTTTATTTTGAATTTCATTACTTTTTATGCTAACGGGACGGGTTGCTTTTTTTTACTCAAAGAGTGGTAATGCTACTACTATGCAGCATTACAATGCAGCACCAAGCCGCCTGAGGCCAACACAGCTGCGTACCCTACTTCTCCATCCCAGTCTATTAAAGACTCCCCTCTTTACACCCTCCCAAAAACTTCTGATTTACTTTAAACCCTTACTTACGACCTCTGCCCATCCCAATTTGGAGACGACCTGCTTTTGCTTGGCCTTACATGGAGGGGCAATACTTGAACATTGTCATCCCTGGTCAACACATCCCCCCTCCCTCCTAAAATCACACTGTTCTTCTCTTAAAGCTTTGTCTACAGCATCTCTAAGTCAATCTACAGCATCTAGAGTGTGGTAATAATATAAAAAAAAAACTGATCAGGCCATAAACACGATCCTTTGGCCCTCTTCAGTCTCCTAGCGCCTCTTCACGTCTGCTTTTTGATGGCAAGGCTATCGAGGGTTAGGTAAATGTTCGGTTGGTATCTACTTTATATTTCGCTAATGTTGGTAAAAGAGCTACCTGGACTGTTAATCGTTCCCCATTACTGCCCAATTTTAGGTCTTACTTTGGATCACATTGCCTTAAAGAAGAATTTTTAAGATAATTTGTGTACCTTAAGACAATTTCCACGTCATATGTCAAACGCAAAGTGTTGCAGCACCCTTTGGTCTGCTCCGAAGACAAAAGTTTTGCGAGAGCAGAACTTCACTATGTTTTTTGTGACATGTTTAACGCTTTGGCTGCAACTCCTCGAAACTTGATAAATTACATGTCTCAAAAAATTCTTATTTGGGAAAAATGAAGAAGTGCCCCTAAGGACGATCTCGGAACACGTTGTTTGTACTTGAAATAAACTTGATTCTCTATGTCTTGGCCCCCAATTAATATTGTTACTTTTAAAATTGAACAATATATTCGAGCTACTTTGTGCTACTTTGCTCCAAAATTTAAATTCTATCGTTGATTTAAATATTCCGGGAACCATAGGGGGCTTTCAACGCCATTTTGGTAAAAATTGTAATGAGACTTCTTTTGAACTGATTTTTAATGTTTTTCAAGCAAGTATACTAGAATATTTTTAGGGACTGCCTTTTCCTGAACTTTAAAAATAAAATTCTGCTCCGTTCAATCACAAAAACTAAATTGACACTTTCTAATAATGCATTAAATGGGAATATCTCTATATCTGGCTCAAAATGGGAGAAGTTAAATGGCTTTTCTAAGATTTCCGGGAATGTAGGTGGCGGCTATCAATTTTATGTCGTTTATTCGGATCTCTTATCAAAGCTATACATGTTATGGCAAGGATGCACAATCAGTTCTGAATAGTTTGGCCACAAAAACTAAAAAAAAACTTGTAATACACGAGATAGTGTCATTCTTTAAGTTATCGAAGAGCCTTTAAGAAGGTAGTATGCAAAGTAGCAGAAGGTGCCTAAGGGAGGAAAGGTAGAAACACAGCTAGTATAATTAGCAAAATGACTATAAGCTTGGTTAAGGAAAAAAGAGGTTTGTACAAGAATTTTCTAAGTGTTGAAGCATACAAAAATCAGGAGGATGTAAGTAAGTATACAAGACATTTAAGTATGAATTAAAGAGGAATGAAATTGAGGTCATGGCTAAATTGCCAAGTATCTGGAATATGCGACTCAGACTTCTGAAACTTTAAACATAATAGCTCTGAGCAAGAACTGTAAGGCTTTCCTTTTCGTAAAAAAGACATAGTTTCATCAAATTCTTTTCTAAATAGTTTTAATAACCCTGTTAATAGAACAGCTAATATTTATCTTACAAATTTTATATTCTGTACTGTTAGAATTGCTGTAGAGTGTAAATCTATCAAGCATTTTTTTTTATCTTTCTGGATTTTATATGTGATGTGTTTGCAAATATTATATGTACATTTTTCAATATTGATACAAAACAATTGATAAATTGTTTATATAGTAGTACTTTAGTACTATGGAGCAAATAAAATCCTTTTCACTATAATAGCCTACAACGAGAATTTTGTTTATTTTTGCATGTTTTTAATAATGTTTAAGAGTATTTGGCTTGACTCCAGCCTTTATGTGTTTTCATAACTCCGACTCCAAAAGGTCTTACATTATTTCTGTTACTCAGACCTCAACTCTATTCAGTAAAAATTTACTAAAACTCCGACTCCAAAACCCTGGTGTTAAACCGTGATAAAGCTGTAGAGAACGACAAAGAAAAGAATAGAAAGTCTTTCGACCATTTGGAACTCAGGCGAGGAGTTAGAGACAGTACTAAGAGGATTAACAAATAACAAAGTCTTAGCAGCTGATTTAGCGGTAAATGAGGTTTTCGAAAAAAGATGACTACGAAGTCAGAAACAAATAATTATGATTGTGGATATGATTTTTGAAAAAAGGGAGGTGCCTAATCATTTTGGCAAAACTTTATTTAAACGCCTTTATAAGAAAGGTGATTAAACTTATAAGAGAGCAAGTGAGAGTGGTAATTAGAGAGGCCGTTATCTTCATTTCTATTAAAGGCCAATTGTTTTGTATGATGATACTTCTTAGACTAAGAGATGCTGTGAATAGTCTTAAGAGATGAACTACTTAATTTTAGGAAGGGGAGAGGATGCATCCACCAAATTTTCTCACTTAGATTAATAACCGAGAAGAGTTTGAATTACAAGAGCCCTTTGGTCCTCAGTTTTATGGATTATAAACATATATTTGGGTGATTTTTTTTTCAATCTTTTCGATATGAATTCAAAAAAAGGACACCTTTCAATGAAAATACAAAAACAGTATGTTTCTAAATTTGAGTGAGGGGGGGGGGATTTCGGTTTATCAATCCAGAGCCGAAAGAAAAGCCCCGGAACAGTGTAGATCGTCTCTATACTGTTGGATAAGAGGCTATTAGAAATGATTTAGAACACAGTGGAACTTGATGAGAGGGGTCAAAGAGTGAAGCTTTGAATAGATTAGGTGGAGGAGGGGCGTGCGCAGGCTCGTTCACCAAAGGTGGTTTGGTGCTGCAGTGACATGTGTGGCAGTAGTGGCAACAGAACTTCTTCTGAATGCTTCTTCAGGCAAACAAAAATTGAATTAGTTTCATTTCCTATGAAGATCTGCTGGTGAGCGAAACAGATGTTTGATAGTTGCAGTGTCTGCGAGATGTTTGCAGAAGAAGCAGTAGATTAGCTTTCAGACAACATCGTTAGATATTACGCTGGATTTTGTTTTGCATTTCTGCTAACGGTATCTGGCGGATATGTCCTTTGGCAGGTGTTTGATATTGTGTTCCTGTCAACTGGGATGCCAATTATTGGATATTGTACTCAATAAATAAATAAATATATTTTGCATATCCTGTCGACAATTAAGCTTTTTATGGGATCTTTGTTTAAATTTATCATTTTGTATTATCTGTGATACTACAAAAAACTATATCCTACCTTGCTATTATGCTATTATTGCAATGGTAAATGTCTGCTTAAATCCAGCATTACAGAATAAAACGTCAGAGTCAAGGCCTTCAAAATAAATAAAAAATGGTACCTGTCTTGCATCCTGGAGTTCATTTGCGACAGAAGTCAACTGCAACGTTTGATCTTGTTTAATAGAATCAATTTCGGAACAAGCATTGGCAACGTCTTCAATATCCTTTTTCAAAATTTTCAGTCGGCGTTTAAGGCTTTCCACATCATCCATTAAGCCTGTCGGAGATACCATCAAACCTAGAAAACGATTTAGTCTGAAGTCAGAGGTAATAAAGCCATAACTAGTAAGGTATACCAAATTACAAATAGTCTTCAAAATTCATCTTAAATAAAACAGGATTTTAGGATATATCTATAGCCTAGTTTTTCAAACACCCTTTTAGAGAGGGGTGCGGTGCTACTCGCACATTATGCTAGTCTTAGCATTTAAAAAAAAATCTGAGTTGAAGAAAAAAACATAAAACGAATGAGATGTGAATAGATTGTAGGAAGAATGTGCCCCGCTCTTTTGCGCATGTTGCTAGGAGTCATCATATAAACTCCAATAAAAATCGGAGTCTTGAGACCGCCTCGGTATGCAATGTCCGTAGGAAGCTGTTATGTGAAATAATAAAACAATTTCTGAAGATGATAAAAGAAAAATCTAATTTATATCCGGGTGCTATGCTTAGGCGAGGAAATATGGTATGGATAAGATCTAGCTTAAAAAAAACAAAAAAACTTTTAGCTAGAGGACACCCAGGTGTGTTCATTACAGCGGACACGGTGCAGGACACATGTGCATTTATATGCCTTGGAAACGCGGAGACACTGGATGGTCGTGAAGCCCTATTCCAGCTAATTGTGATGTCATGTCACCTCATAATTTTTTAGTATTTTGTCGTGTGAACTCATACTTTTTGTGCATTCTATAGTTAGAAAAAGGCACTATTATGCTCTTGTCGTATGAACTAAAAAATATCTACTTTTATTTCCCATGTATTACGTTTTGGTTCAAAAAAAAAACTTGATTCATTTATTTTCCACAATTTAAAAAAATGTAAAAAAAAAGCAAACCCAACAATATTTCCTTTTTAGCTCAGGAGTTATAAAAAAAAACTGCTTAAACCGCAGCGACTAATCGCGATTTCTTGATATGGGAAAAATAGAATTGGATGCAAGTTAAAATTATTCGCCTTAATAAAGGCTAGAGTCTTGGGTAACGTGTTTTCAAGTTTAATATCATATTCGTTTCGCCAATATTATGCTCAGGAAAAAGAGAGAAGGCGTAGGAGGACTACTCCCAATATTCTTCTGATAGGCTCCCATCTGGAAAAGGCTCCCATTCAAAAGTTTAACATAACAATTTGCAGCGAGGAGCTGCGAGCAGCTCGTCGCTCAAAGGGTATCATTTTATCATGTTTTTTTTCAACGTTTAACCATAAAGTAAAGCTAATAAGAGAAATGCTTTAGTTTGCCCTAATGGGGTTAAGTGAGAACATTTCGAATAATTGTTCCACCTGTCATTTTGATTATAATGGACATGGCGAACTAAGGTACTAAAATAGGACTGTTAAGCAGACGTTGTCAATTCCAAGCTGAACAATTTTTCATTACCTAAAACAGCCAAAGAATAAACTTGTACCATTATATCCTTTAGTTAATTTAATACTCAAAAGTAAAAACCAGAGTCAGCTTTCTCACTTACAACTGATTCTCCGTTTTCCAAGATTCCTTTACTTTTTTTTGCTAGCGTCGAAAAGATGACATACAAATTCAGGACCTTTGAAAACACTCACGTACTCAACGTTAGAAACACGATAAAAATATGCTATGCTAAATATGGCCGTAAAACAAGTAAGCTTTTAAGGATTTACGGATTCACCTACCCAAATATCTGGTATGAAATATCCTAAAAATAAATGTTAGCAATGACTTTTTTATTAATGACTTTTTTTATAAAGATTTTTTTTTTATAAAAGTAAGGAACTGAATAAGCCTTCATTATCACTGGAATGAAGGCTTATTTTTTGAACATATGTTGAGAGCCTTAAGGAAGGGGGGACCCAATACCCCTACTGCGTACATTTCTGCACTGAAAATGGCATTTTAGAGGACACGATCCCGAGATGGGCTCTAGGCTCAATCCCAGCCCCCGTAAAAAAAAAAGTTATCGTCTTACCGTTTTTTTTTGTCTTTTTTTTTGCAGGGCTATTCTATGATTTACTTGTAGTTTAATATTTTTTAAAATTTGAGACATCACACTCCCCCCCCCCAAAAAAAAGTTTGAACAAAGACAAGGTAAAATTAGTCAAATTTATAAACGATCTAGCAAATTGGGAACATTCCTTCTTTGAAATCTTTCTGAGCCTTAGCGATAATTTGTACAAAATAAGTATGCTTGGTTCAGGACCAGGGCAACTTACAGTCACGGGGCTGGGAAATTAAGCAGATGCTCAATAATGTATCTGGAAACCAACACAAAAAGCTGTTTTACCATCGGTGTTGAATAAAGAGGATTCGTGGAAAATTCTAAGCGACAATAATAATTTACAAGCATACTCTGCTAGAAACCTCGTCAAAAATCCAGAAAAAATAAACTGCAAAACCCACACCTGGAGGTATGAGCGAGCATGTAGAGCGAAGGAACGGGGTTCCGCTATCGTACTTCTCCCTCAGGATCTCGGGAGTTCCAACATACAAAGCTAAGTCAGCAGCTTTTTGCCATCTCAAAAAAGCTGCTGAGTTAGGACAGTGACCGGCGTTATTTTTTTTGCCAAAGCACCAAATACTACCAATATAGCACTTAAAACAAACCTGAATGACAAATCTGTTTATTAATTTAGTAAACCTCCGATACAATTTCGGACCAAATTTGTAATTGTAAACCTTAAATCACGAGTGCCATAATATGGCGGTACACACAGACACACGCACTCAAACTTTTGGTTTTCTTTTTAAAGGCTTTTGAATTGTTGTAATCTCTTGTCAAAATGTATATATAAATATTTTTGCAATTGCCAGCTTTTTGCTCTTTAAGCAATTTAATGTCTTTTCATACTACTATCTTTTCAAAGATATTATTCGATTATTCAAGAAGGTCCGATTCGTAACAGCGATTTCTACTAAGCTTCAAACTTTTGATTTTCGTTTTTAAAGTTTTTGAATTGTTGTAGTCCCTTGTCAAAATATATACAAATATTTTTGCAATTGCCAATATTTTGCTCTTTAAGCAATTTAATATAAACTTCTCCATGCATGAAAATCTTAAATTTTTTCATAGGAGTATGACAAATGTGACAACGTTATTGCAATACTGATGTTATCTATATTGTTTTTTTTGCCAGAATATCCCACGATACAAATTTTCCCGAAAAAATGGGAAACATTGTTGTCTTTTCAAAGATATTTGATTATTAAAGCAAGTCCGATTTCTAACACCGATCGTCTACTAAGCTCCAAACTTTTGATTTCCTTTTTTAAGGTTTTTGAATTGTTGTAATCCCTTGTTAAAATATATACAAATATTTTTGCAATTACCCGTTTTTTGCTCTTTAAGCAATTCAATGTCTTTTCATACTGTTGTCTTTTCAAAGATATTTGATTATTAAAGCAAGTCCGATTTCTAACACCGATTGTCTACTAAGCTCCAAACTTTTGATTTTCTTTTTTAAGGTTTTTGAATTGTTGTAATCCCTTGTTAAAATATATACAAATATTTTTGCAATTACCCGTTTTTTGCTCTTTAAGCAATTCAATGTCTTTTCATACTGTTGTCTTTTCAAAGATATTTGATTATTAAAGCAAGTCCGATTTCTAACACCGATCGTCTACTAAGCTCCAAACTTTTGATTTCCTTTTTTAAGGTTTTTGAATTGTTGTAATCCCTTGTTAAAATATATACAAATATTTTTGCAATTACCCGTTTTTTGCTCTTTAAGCAATTCAATGTCTTTTCATACTGTTGTCTTTTCAAAGATATTTGATTATTAAAGCAAGTCCGATTTCTAACACCGATTGTCTACTAAGCTCCAAACTTTTGATTTTCTTTTTTAAGGTTTTTGAATTGTTGTAATCCCTTGTTAAAATATATACAAATATTTTCGCAATTACCCGTTTTTTGCTCTTTAAGCAATTCAATGTCTTTTCATACTGTTGTCTTTTTCAAAGATATTTGATTATTAAAGCAAGTCCGATTTCTAACACCGATTGTCTACTAAGCTCCAAACTTTTGATTTCCTTTTTTAAGGTTTTTGAATTGTTGTAATCCCTTGTTAAAATATATACAAATATTTTTGCAATTACCCGTTTTTTGCTCTTTAAGCAATTCAATGTCTTTTCATACTGTTGTCTTTTCAAAGATATTTGATTATTAAAGCAAGTCCGATTTCTAACACCGATTGTCTACTAAGCTCCAAACTTTTGATTTTCTTTTTTAAGGTTTTTGAATTGTTGTAATCCCTTGTTAAAATATATACAAATATTTTCGCAATTACCCGTTTTTTGCTCTTTAAGCAATTCAATGTCTTTTCATACTGTTGTCTTTTTCAAAGATATTTGATTATTAAAGCAAGTCCGATTTCTAACACCGATTGTCTACTAAGCTCCAAACTTTTGATTTTCTTTTTTAAAGTTTTTGAATTGTTGTAATCCCTTGTTAAAATATATACAAATATTTTCGCAATTACCCGTTTTTTGCTCTTTAAGCAATTCAATGTCTTTTCATACTGTTGTCTTTTCAAAGATATTTGATTATTAAAGCAAGTCCGATTTCTAACACCGATTGTCTACTAAGCTCCAAACTTTTGATTTCCTTTTTTAAGGTTTTTGAATTGTTGTAATCCCTTGTTAAAATATATACAAATATTTTCGCAATTACCCGTTTTTTGCTCTTTAAGCAATTCAATGTCTTTTCATACTACAGTCTATTCTAAGATATTTGATTATTAAAGCAAGTCCGGTTTCTAACAACGATTTCTACTAAGCTTCAAATTTTGGGTTTTCTTTTTTAAGGTTTTGGAATTCTTGTAATCCCTTGTTAAAATGTATACAACTATTTTTGCAATTACCACTTTTTTGTTCTGTAGGCAATTTAATGTCTTTTCATAGTATTCAAAAAAATTCTATTCAAAACTATTTGATTATTATAGGAAGTCCGATTTCTAACATCGATTTCTACGAAGCTTTAACTTTTTGTTTTCTTTTTTAAGATTTTTGAATTGCTGTAATCCCTTGTCAAAATATATACAAATATTTTGGCAATTACCAGTTATTTACTCTTCGAGCAATTTAATGTACTTTTCCAAGCATGAAAATCTTCCATTTTTCCACATAAGTGCGACAAATGTGGCAACGTCATTGCGATATTGATGTATATAAAAATGACATCACTCACTTAAATAGTTTTTTTTTCCAAAATTAAGGCTCTTAACGAATTTTCTCAAACTTCTGACCTATCCCAATCGTTTTTTTTTAAGCCAGAATATACCAATTCCCCGATTTCCCCGAAGAAATATGGAGCCGTTTTGGAGTAAAATTACATAAATAAATAAATACACAATTATTCCTCGTTTATAAAGATAGTATATGAAATTCATTCACCCAAACCAACAAAATTCACCCAGGGTTTTCGTGGTGATACCAGAAAATCCGCTTTTCAGCATAGGTTCATTGATAACTTTTAAATTAATAATGCATATAAAGTTGTTTTTAATCTGACTTTTAGAAGCCGGAAGTGATGAATGCTTTGCTTATGCATTATCTTGTTCATCATGACAAATCAGGTCAGGTTGCATAAAATCATTTATAGATGGATTAAAATAAACTTGCAGGGTTCCGCAGTTTGTTCGAGAAAGAAAGAAATCTGATTTTCGGGGAGAAGGTAAATTTTCTTTCAGTAAATTTCACAATGAAATTTCGGGTGTAATGGAAGCACCGCTGCACGTAAAGGCTTGTTGAAACATGCATATCTTCCGCATAAGGTGTATCTCACACTCGAAAACAGCCAAATACCCCCGGTGCGACTTGCATGCCTGCTCGTGGATACTTCTGCCAGGGCCACATTTCTGGGACCAAAAAGCCACAAGCCTGGCCATGTGCAGACCATGGATACTTACGAGGTAAAAAAGAAAAGAAACTAAATATAAATTACAGGTGATTCCAAGTCCCGACAGAAGGGAACAAAGCGCTAGTACGAGTCCAAGGTACTCATATATTATACCGACCATGCTTTGTTCTTGATCTGTTGTAAAACCAGTTTCTCTGTGTGCAATCAG
The DNA here is from genome assembly GCA_027921565.1 of Artemia sinica. Classification (NCBI taxonomy): domain Eukaryota; kingdom Metazoa; phylum Arthropoda; class Branchiopoda; order Anostraca; family Artemiidae; genus Artemia; species Artemia sinica. Next base: position 50,847,259 of record CM051256.1, on the reverse strand, counting down.
AGATAATCAGCTTAGCCTGAGCGACCACACTCAAGAAGTGAAGGTAGGTTAATCATAATGAAATACGCCAAAATATGCTGGTCGCACAGAACGCCTCATGCTATTTACCTAACCAACTCGATATACAAAATATTTAATTAAAACTATCGTTTTTCTTTAATTTATTTGTGTTTTTTTGTTGGTTCTTTTCATGTTTATGCTCGGTTTTTTTCCTATGGCCCGATGGCTTTTTTTGGAAGTACATACTTACATACACATACTTGCATAGTAGTTTATCTCACTCGGACCAAGCTGATTATCTCCGAGTACACACAGAGAAACCGGTCTTGCAACAGATCAAGAACGAAGTGTGGTCGGTATAATACGTAAGTACCGAGTCCTATAGATGAATTTCCTGAAAAACATGAAAAACGCTTGCATCGTTTTTCATATTTCTTATTTTATGCTTTTTCCAAATATCATGGTCGCTTGCATCCCCTCCCCCATAATGGTGCAAGATATTGCCCTAACAATATATTTCTTTGTTGTTTTTCATCTTATATGAGTCATATCTTCTTTGTTAACCAGTTTTCTCAAACAGTTCGTGGTAACGAACTGTAAGTAAGGAACGCGTAACCGAAATAAAAAAAAACAACAACAGATTTTTGATTCCAATAGATACATCAAAAGAATTGTCTTTTTATGCTGATTTTAAATATTTAAGTTTCACCAAGTTTAATCTTACCCGTCAAAAGTTATGAGCCTGAGAAAATTTGCCTTATTTTCAAAAAAAAAAGGAAAAACACCCCTTAAAAGTCATAAAATCTTATTGAAAATCACACCATCAGATTCAGCGTATCGGATAATCATATTGTAGAGGTTTCAAGCTCCTATCTGCAAAAATGTGGAATTTTTTTATTTTTTGTCAGAAGAAAGATCACGGATGCGTGTTTATTTGTTTGTTTTTTTTCCCATGGGTGATCGTATCGACCCAGTGGTCCTAGAATGTCGCGAGAGGCCTCATCCGAACGGAAATTAAAAGTTTAAGAGCCCTTTTTAAGTGATTTAAAATCAGCATAAAAATCCGATTCTTTTGATGTATCTATTGATATTAAAATTCCGTTTTTAGAGTTTCGGTTACTATTGAAACGAGTCGTTCTTACTATACAGTTCGTTACCACGAACTGTTTGACCAAAAAAAAATAGAGGGCAATTAGGCCTTTCCAATGCTAATTTTTCTCAAAGTCACCGGATCAAAATTTTGAGACAGCCATTTCGTTCAGTATAGTCGACAAATTTAATAACTATGTCTTTGAGGACGACTTAGTCCCCCACAGTCCCTGGGGGAAGGGCTGCAAATTATAAACTTTGCCCATTGTTTACATACAGTATTGGTTATTGGGAAGTATATAGACGTTTTCAGTGGGATTTTTTCTGGTGGTGGCGGGGGGGGGGGGGGGTTCTATGGGAGCGGATTACAGGGGAGGATCTTTCCATGGATGAATTGTTCATGGGGGAATAGAATTTCCATGAAGGGGGCGCTTAATTTCCCAGCATTATTTAAAAAACAATCAGAAATTAAATAAAAAAGAAGTTTTTTCAACTGAAAGTAAGGAGCAACAATAAAACTTAAAACAAACAGAAAATATTCCGTATTGAGGAGAGGAGAGGATATAAGAGCCAGCCTGCTCTTTAAGCTAAAGTTGGACTTTTTCTCACAACTCTACTTTTTAAAACAATAAACAACTTTAGCGTAAAGAGCGGGGCGTTGAGGAGGGGACAGCAACTTTCATATATAGAATAATTCCTGTTCGTTTTAAGTTTTAATGTCACTCCTTACTTTCAGTTTAAAAAAAACTGTTTTTTTTATTTAATCGCACTTTAGACCCGATGAAATCCAGTTTGGCTGAGTGACTATTATACAATTGTGGATGAAATTGTCATACCATCTTAAATAATTTAGATGTGAACAACCATCGATAGAACCATCATAATAAGATTAATAGGAACATGCTGCTTATTATAAAGTAACTAATTCATTGATTTAGTGAGTTTTTTTTAGTCATTTGAGTTTATGTAACATAGCGACAATGACATTTAGAAAGACCATAAAATAAGGAATCAATAGTAATACTTTAATTCGATTTAAATGTTTCCTTCAGATGTGGTCAACTAAAACGAATTTACCGCCCAATTCTTAACATGAGGCACACGAGCTTTCGTAATCTGTTATTAATTTATCAGTGATCTAATTTTACCTATCAATGGAGCTGGATAGTACCACTTAGCCCTGTGTAAACCTTTTGAATTTGATGCTTTTGTAATTATCCTTCGAGTCACCATTCTAACACTTTAGTGTAAACTCTTAAAACTGAATTAATACTAATCATGCTTCTTGCACTGGACAAAATTCAACAAAATCACTAGTTGAAAAGTCCAGGCGCGGAAGAATATAACGGTGAACAAACCTCAAGAGACGTGATGAGGAAACAGCAGACTAAAGAAGTGATTTATTGCCTGTCCTTGTCAAATTAAAAATGGCCTAACTATTAAGTAAAAGGTAAAAGGTAAAGGATGCGGCACTAGACCCTTAAGGTCCAAACCGGCGGTGCTGATCTCCGTTTCGTGGCCCTTCAGCCAGGAAGTGCAATGGGGGGCTAGGGGCCAGCCAACTATTAAGTGGTGTAAATTAACCAATTTCTGCTTACTTGTTTACCCAACCAGGCGTAGCATCTAAAATTAATTTGTTGTTCCATCTATGTAAGACTAGAACACGAGGTGGAAGCAAGATTTACACACAAATGTCTTATACAGAATACATAGCGGGACAATATAGGAAAGCAGGCTATGGTCCTTCAGATACTTGTTCCTGCCTGACATGTCCAGATTTTTACAAATGATTCTACATTTTTTACATAGTTCACTTCTTTCTGGAGGTTTGAGGACACACCCTGTCCCCTCTTTTTTACCGGAATAATTTTATCTCAGTCGTTAAAGTTTGACAAAGGATAAACAGCTTCGAAGGTTGTAACTAGTACCATTGCGTATTTAATAAGGTCCACCAGCTACCCCTAATGTGTCCTGGTTGCAGCAGTAGCTGAGTCTAGTATAGAGCAAACGACAGTCCATTGTGACCAAAAAAATTAAACGCATATTTTCTTAGAAACTGCCTGGTGAGAAATGTTTTCCTTCGGATACTGATTCAGACTGAATAATAATTTGTAGTTATCGAAAGAGAGTTTTGGGAATTTCCAAAAAAGAGCCTGGAGCCCTTCAAATATGATCAAATATCTGGAGCCCTTCAAATATCATTGATATCCACTGATGAAAACCCTGAACTGGAGACTTATAGTTCCCAACCTTGACCAAACCGGTGATCCTAGAATTTGGGGAAAGAGCTCATTTAAGCAGAAATTGCAATATCTGTTTCCCCACAGCAAAGTGTTGTTTTGTGTCATTTCGTGTCACAAAAACATTATATTTTGAAAATGAGCGCCAGAACACCAAGGAATACAAATTCTAAGCTAGACAATAGATTTTGTGCGATCCAATGCCCTTGACTGGAGATTTACAGTTCCCCCGCTTAAAAGTCGGAGGAAATCGTATTTTAGCAAAGAACTGTTTTGTCTCCTCTCTTTATTTTTTTTTCCAAAGGGTGATCATACTGAATCAAACGTAGTAAGGAATCATAAAGAGGCTTTGTAAATGGATTTTATAAGCTCTGCCACCTTTATTATGCCATAAAAGAGATCACGCCTCAGCAAAGTGCCATTTTTTGCCGCAGAACTACTAAAATGCCAGTGAATGGTAACTCTGAGATACACAACTGATCAAAAACCACTTAAAAGCTGTAATATAAAACCCACCTCTCCCTAATCCCCCCCCCCTCCAAAAAAAAGAAGTTTATGGTTTTCCCTATAAATTGCCCTCAATTACGAGCTCCAGGCAACACTTCTCAACCGCACTTCAGTCCTCTGCAGATTCTATCTCCACCTTTTCTCTTCTAAAGGGTATTGAACGTTGGTAAATTGGAAAAAGCTCATGTTTGATTTTGCATATTTTCAAGTTTCATGCGTTCCATATTTTAGCATTACCATATGTATAGTCTACAATCGACTCTTAGGGGGAGGGGGTTGTCAAAAATGTTAAAGGTCTACAAAGGGATGGCAAAAGAAATAATCATTCGATTTAATTATCCGTTCGATGCTCTGTCTTAATATGATTATATCATTTTCGTTGCAAACGACAGCTAAATAGAAAAAATGTTTTCTCTGATAAAATGAATAGAAACATTCTTATGTAAAACTGAAATGAAGGAGTCTAATACTCGGGAATACCAATTCGCCCCCAGAGTTCTAAGAAGAGCGGTGCCATCTTAATGCATTTTCAGTAAATGTTTATCTAGTGATTATTTCACGTATATTTTCTACTTATTTTACTGGGTTTTTGGATTTGTCTTATCTGGTATGGGTGTAACTGAACCCTCGTGCATCTGACCCATGGTACCACTGAACCCCCGTGCAATTGAAACCTATTTAAATGAATCCCCATGTAAGTGAATCCTCGTTGAACTGAACACCCTTGCAATTCAATTCCATTTAACAGAACCCTCGTTTAAGTCAACCCCCGTTTAACTCAACCAGCAGTTAAATCAAGCCCTATTTGAATCAACTCAACCCAGGGCCTAAGAAAAAGTTGGAACTAGTGCTGATTGAAAGCTCACAATTTTCTCCTCGCTTCGCTCGCAGTTTCTACCTTATATTACCCATTTTGTCCTTAATCCCCAAAAAAATTTTCACTTGGTAGTTGTTTTAAAATACATTTTTTTTTTATTTTCCCCTTTCAAAGGTGACTGGGAACGGGAGTATTCAAGAGGAGGATTTTAAACACCAGTTTAGGGGTTCTCGATCATGCAGATTTCATTGGTAGACCTTTTACAGTTCCAAGGCTTTTACACTCTAGAAATGCCACTAAAATCGCATCGCATTTCGGTCCCACAGGGTATTTTATGATTGTGTTGTCATGATGAAAGCATAAAAAGCGCGGAAATCTAAATATTATCTTTCAAATGACCTTAAAAAGCTCTATACAATGTTCTAGTGCCCTATTAGCAGCCTACTGGAAAGCCAAACCGAAAAAGGGAAACTTATCAGCGGTTCCAGCTCTTTTTAAAATTCCCATAAATTTATTTCTGCAATAAAATTTTACTGTTAAGATGAATTTAAATAGTAAATATTTTTCTGGAATCAGCATTAATGGCAAACTTTTCTTTAAACGGGGGTTCAGTAGCACAGGGGCTGGGTTGCATGAGGGTTCGGTTGAATAGGGTTTTGTTACACAAGGGTTCAGTTAAACGGGGCTGAGTTACACGAGGGTTCGGTTAAACGGGGGTTGAGTTGCACGAGGGTTCAGTTAAACGGGAGTTGAATCGTACGAGGGTTCAGTTCAGCGGGTTCAGTTAAACGAAGGTCCAGTTGCACGGAGGCTGATTTGCATTAGGGCTCAGTTGAATCGATTTGAGTTGTACTAGGGTTTAGTTGCATAAGGGTTAAGTTAAATAGGGGTTGACTTGTACGAGGGTTCAGTTAAACGAGGGTCCAGTTGCATGGAGGTTGTTGAGCTGCATGGAGCTTCAACTGAATGGGGTTTAGTTACACGGTGGTTCAGATGTACGACGGTTCAGGTTACTATAGATAAACTTAAGTTTATCTACGGTGGTTCAGTTACACAACGGTTCAGTTAGACGGGGTTTTATTTACACCTGGGGCCAGTTAAACTGGTTAAGTTGCACGTGGTTCAATTGCAATGGAACCGTCTTATCGTGGATACGCTGATGACGTGCTGCTTACTAGTCGGCCAAAAATCGGTCTAGCATAGAGTGCTAATAAAGCAAAATCCTCCCTTGAAAGGAATGTTTTGACGATAAATGTATATATTTTCAGTTAAATGATAAGTAAGTACGGATGATCTAATAAAGTAAGCTTGCTTGAGTTTTTTTATATAGAAAAATTGAGTTGTTAATTAAGTACAAAAAGTTATCAATATCATGGCCGAGGAAAGACCATTGAAAGCCTTGTATATATAGTATTTTATGGATTTGCGTAATCTGTGGGCCAATAATTTTTGTACGCCTTAGCCGCTGTAGAGATTTCTAGACATCACTATAGTGGCTTTAACTTCGTTCTTTACTACCGTAAGAAAAACTGTATTATATACGACACTATCACACCCCCAGTTAAGGAAGCCCTCACTTAATACAATAACGAAGACGCTTCGTTGCATCCCTGCTGAAGAGTTATGAGTAGAAAGGCCTCAGGAGGTCCCGTACGAACCACGTGGTTTATGGTTTTTGTCAGTGAGAATGAAAAAACAGAATTTTTCTCACTTGAAAAAACATGAGTTTTCTCACTTTGATGGATGTTTTCTTGGATGGTTATGGGTGTTGGTCAATTTATTTGATGTTTTTCATGGATGTCAACAACAATTCATGTCTGTTTTATGGTTTTTGTCAGTGAGAATAGAAAAACAGGAACTTTCTCACATTTATGGATGTCAACAGCAATTCATGTCTGTTTTATGTATGTTCGTTGTCAGTGAGAATGAAAAAACAGGAACTTTCTCACATTTATGGATGTCAACAGCAATTTATGTTCCTGTTTTATGATTCATTGTCAGTGAGAATGTACAAGCTCGACACGAATGTTATGAGATTGTTTGGCTAACCTAACAGAATTTGATTTACATAATCGGTGGGGGAGAATGTATTGATTTACGAAAGGGGGAATTAAGAAACAATCATGGCTTCTTTGATCTTTAGGCTAACCTAACCTGAGAACTTGATTTACATAATCGGCGGGGAAATTATTGATTCACGAAGGGGGAATTAAGAAACATTATGGTTTCTTCGATCTTTAGGCGAACCTAACCTGAGAACTTGATTTACATAATCGGCGGTGGAATTATTGATTCACGAAGGGGGAATTAAGAAACATTATGGCTTCTTTAATCTTAGGTCTGAGGGATAAACGTTCTTTAGGTCAGAGAGAAAAATTAATATTCTATTTTTAAATAGGGCTTCATTGATCTTTAGTGTCAGGAATTATAAATGACATCACTTGTTATCTTGGAATTATGCGGGAGTCTAAAGAGATAGAAATTCTATTTTTAATACGGCTTCACTGAGCTTTAAGTCGGAGAGATAAATTGATATTCTAACGAAACCTTAATAGTGTAGCTAGGAACATTTATGAGATGAAGAGATTAACGTAGGAAAGGGTTTCCTAGAAATTTGAAATGTGTCAGCGCAGGGATGCCAAAAACAAAAGGAACACACAGAAATTACTTTTAGGGGATTATTTGGGCGAAACCGTTTTAGACAGGTTATGGAATTATTTCGGCGAAACAGTTAGAGACATTTTAAAAGATGATTTTAGAAGAGGTTTTGAGTGTGGTCGTTATAATACACAAGTTCCATTTGAACAGTGTTGTGAGGTCCCCTACCACAACCCCAAAGGGTTCCGATCTCCCCACCCCAACCCCGAAGGAACCCACCGGTCCTCAAAGGTTCTCCGGATTCCCAAAGGGCCCCCGGCGCCCCAAAGGCTCCTGAGCCACCATTTTAATACTTTTTTAAGGCTTTATTATATCTTTTCAGAACAAATTATTATTTTAGGGAATTATTTCGGCGAAACAGTTAGAGACATTTTAAAAGATGATTTTTAAGAGATTTTAGAAGAGGATTTGAGGGTGAAACTCTGAGGTCGTTATAATACACAAGTTCCATTTGAACAGTGTCGTGAGGTCCTCTACCCCAACCCCAAAGGGTTCCGATCCCCCCACCCCAACCTCGAAGGAAGCGCCTGGTCCTCAAAGGTCCCCCCCAAGCTCCCAAAGGACCACCCGGCCCTCAAGGGTCCCACAGACCCTCAAAAGCTCCCCCCGAGCCCCGTCTTTCGTTGATGTGTATTGTCTGAAACTTATGATTTGGGATATGTAAATTACTATTTCGGACTTTTCTGAGCTAGATTTCTTAGTCTTTCGTTGGTGTGTGTTGTCTGAAACCTCTGATTTGGGATGGATGGATTGCAATTTTTCACTTTTCTGAGCTGGATTTCTTAGCCGTTCATAGGTGAGTGCTGTCAGAAAATTATGATTTGGAATGTGTAGTTTGCAAGTTGGACTTTTCAGAGCTATGATTCTTAGTCTCTCATAGGCGTTTGTTGTCTGAAACTTCTAGTTTGGGATGAATAGTTTGCTATTTCAGGCTTTTCTGAGCTAAGGTTTCCTAGTATTTCGTAGGTGAATGTTGTCTGAAACTTATGATTTGGGATATGTAAATTACTATTTCGGGCTTTCCTAAGCTAGATTTCTTAGTCTTTAGTTGGTGTGTATTGTCTGAAACCTATGATTTGGGATGGGTGGATTACTATTTTTGACTTTTCTGAGCTGGATTTCTTAGCCGTTCATAGGTGTGTGTTGTCTGAAACTTATGATTTGGGATGGTTAATTTGCTATTTTTGACTTTTCTGAGCTAGGTTTCTTAGCCTTTGATATGTGTGTGCTGTCAGAAAATTATGATTTGGGATTTGTAGTTTGCATTTTGGACTTTTCAGAGCTAGGATTCTTAGTCCCTCATAGGTGTTTGTTGTCTGAAGCCTATAGTTTGGGATGAGTAGTTTGCTATTTCAGGCTTTTCATAGCCAGATTTCTTAGTATTTCGTAGGTGTGTGTTGTCTGAAACCTATGATTTGGATTGTGTGGGTTGCTATTTTTTTACTTTTCATAGCCAGATTTCTTAGTCTTTCGTAGGTGTGTGTTGTCTGAAACCTATGATTTGGATTGTGTGGATTGTTATTTTTTGAAAATTCTGAGCTGGATTTCATAGCCTTTCGTAGGGATGTGTTGACTGAAACCTATGATTTGGGATGAGTGGTTTGCTTTTTGGACTTTTCAGAGCTGGATTTCTTAGCCGTTCATAGGTGAGTGTTGTCTAAAACCTATGATTTGGGATGGTTAATTTGCTATTTTTGAATTTTCTGAGCTAGGTTTCTTAGCCTTTCATAGGTGTGTGTTGTCAGAAAATTATGATTTGGGATGTGTAGTTTGCTATTTCAGGCTTTTCTGAGCTAAGGTTTCCTAGTATTTCGTAGGTGAATGTTGTCTGAAACCAATAGTTTGGGATGAGTAGTTTGCTATTTCAGGTTTTTATGAGCTAGGTTTCTTAGCCTTTCGTAGGTGTGTGTTGACTGAAACTTATGATTTGGGATATGTAATTTGCTATTTCCGACTTTTCATAACCAGATTTCTTAGTCTTTCGTAGGTGTGTGGTGTCTGAAACCTATGATTTGGGATGTGTGGGTTGCTATTTTTTGACTTTTCTGAGCTGGATTTCTTAGCCTTTCGTAGGCGTGTGTTGACTGAAACCTATAATTTGGGATGGTTAATTTGCTATTTTTGACTTTTCTGAGCTAGATTTCTTAGCCTTTCATAGGTGTGTGCTTTCAGAAAATTATGATTTGGGAGGTGTAGTTTGCTTTTTGGACTTTTTAGAGCTAGGATTCTTAGTCACTCATAGGTGTTTGTTGTCTGAAACTTCGAGTTTGGGATGAGTAGTTGGCTATTTCAGACTTTTCTGAGCTAAGGTTTCTTAGTATTTCGTAGGTGAATGTTGTCTGAAACTTATGATTTGGGATATGTAAATTACTATTTCGGGCTTTTCTGAGTTGGATTTCTTAGTCTTTCATAGGTGTGTGGTGTCTGAAACCTATGATTTGGGAGGAGTGGTTTTCTTTTTGGACTTTTCTGAGCTGGATTTCTGAGCCTTTCCTAGGTGTGTGTTGACTGAAACCTATGATTTGGGATGTGTAGTTTGCTATTTTGACTTTTCTGAGCTAGGTTTCTTAGCCTTTCATAGGTAAGTGTTGTCAGAAAATTATGATTTGGGATATGTAGTTTGCTATTTCAGGCTTTTCTGAGCTAAGGTTTCCTAGTATTTCGTAGGTGAATGTTGTCTGAAACCAATAGTTTGGGATGAGTAGTTTGCTATTTTTGACCTTTCTGAGCTAGGTTTCTTAGTCTTTCGTTGGTGTGTGCTGACTGAAACCTATGATTTGGGATATGTAGTTTGCTATTTTTGACTTTTCTGAGCTGGATTTATTAGCCTTTCATAGGTGTGTGTTGACTGAAACCTATAATTGGGATGAGTGGTTTGCTATTTTTGTCTTTTCTGAGCTAGATTTCTTAGCCTTTCATAGATATGTGTTGTCAGAAAATTAAGATTTGGGATGTGTAGTTTGCTATTTGGACTTTTCAGAGCTATGATTCTTAGTCCATCATAGGCGTTTGTTGTCTGAAGCTTCTATTTTGGGAAGAGTAGTTTGCTATTTCAGGCTTTTCTGAGCTAAGGTTTCTTAGTCTTTCATAGGTGAATGTTGTCTGAAACCTATGATTTGGGATATGTTAATTACTATTTCGGGCTTTTCTAAGCTAGATTTCTTAGTCTTTCGTTGGTGTGTGTTGTCTGAAACCTATTATTTGGGATGTGTGGATTGCTACTTTTGACTTTTCTGAGCTGGATTTCTTAGCCTTTCATAGGTGAGTGTTGTCTGAAACCTATGATTTGGGAATATGTAAATTACTATTTCGGGCTTTTATGAGTTGGATTTCTTAGTCTTTCATAGGTATGTGTTGTCTGAAACCTATGATTTGGGATGTGTGGGTTGCTATTTTTTTACTTTCCCGAGCTTGATTGCTTAGCCGTTCATAGGTGAGTGCTGTCTGAAACTTATGATTTGGGATGGTTAATTTGCTATTTCCGGCTTTTATTAGCTAGGTTTCTTAGCCTTTCATAGGTGTGTGTTGTCAGAAAATTATGATTTGGGATGGGTAGTTTGCTATTTGGACTTTTCAGAGCTAGGATTCTTAGTCCATCATAGGTGTTTTTTGTCTGAAACCAATAGTTTGGGATGAGTAGTTTGCTATTTCAGGCTTTTCGGAGCTAGATTTCTTAGCCTTTCATTGGTGTATGCTTTCAGAAAATTATGATTTGGGATATGTAAATTACTATTTCGGACTTTTCTGAGTTGGACACTTCTAAATTTTTCCGTAGAAGATAGGAAAAGTTATACTATGATTATGATTATTTTCCATGAAGATAAAAAGTTTCACTTTAATTCTAAATTTTCTTAAATTCAATTCCGACCTTTCTCAAAGAGATGAAAAAAATTAAAGTTCTGTTCCAAATATTTTCCCGGAAGAAGAAAAGTTCAACTTCGATTCTGAATTTTCTCAATGAAAATGAAATAAGTTATTGATCAAATCTATTTTCCCAAAATAATATAAAAATTTCCACTTCAGTTCAGATTTTTTTCTCAAAGAGATGAAGAAATTTAAAGTTCTGTTCCAAATTTTTCATAGAAGATAGGAAAAGTTATACTTTGAACGTGAATATTCGAGTTCTATTCTGAATTTTACCAAAGAACACAATTCAATTCTAATTTCCCCAATAAAAAATTTAAAGTTCAATTCTAAATTTTTCGGTGGAAGATAGAAAAAGTAATACCATACGTGTGAATATTTTCCCGGAAGATAAAAAGTTCTAGTTCAATTTAAAATTTTCTCAACGAAGTGAAGAAGAATTCAAGTTCTCTTCTGAATTTTACCAAAGAACACAATTCAATTCTAATTTCACAGAGAAAATAAAAATCTTCCACTTCAGTTCCTTATTTCACAAAGACATAAAGAAATTTAAAGTTCAATTCTAAATTTTTCGGTGGAAGATAGAAAAAGTAATACCATACTTGTGAAATATTTTCATGGAAGATAAAAAGTTCTAGTTCAATTTAAAATTTTCTCAACGAAGTGAAGGAAAGTTCAAGTTCTCTTCTGAATTTTCTCAATGAAAAAGAAATTAGTCATTGATCATTTCTATTTTTCCAAATAATATAAAAATTTTCCACTTTAGTTCAGATCTGACTCGAAGAGATGAAAAATTTAAAATACTGTTCCAAATTTTTCACTGAAGATCAAAAAGTTCAAGTTCTCTTCGGAATTTTACCAAAGAACACAATTCAATTCTAATTTCTCCAGAGAAAATAAAAATCTTCCACTTCAGTTCTTTATTTCACAAAGACATAAAGAAATTTAAAGTTCAATTCTAAATTATTCGGTGGAAGATAGAAAAAGTAATACCATACGTGTGAATATTTTCCCGGAAGATAAAAAGTTCTAGTTCAATTTAAAATTTTCTCAAAGAAGTGAAGAAAAGTTCAAGTTCTCTTCTGAACTTTACCAAAGAACACACTTCAATTCTAATTTCTCCAGAGAAAACAAAAATCTTCCACTTCACTTCTTTATTTCACAAAAACATAAAGAAATTTAAAGTTCAATTCTAATTTTTCGGTGGAAGATAGAAAAAGTAATACCATACTTGTGAATATTTTCACGGAAGATAAAAAGTTCTAGTTCAATTTAAAATTTTCTCAATGAAGTCAAGGAAAGTTCAAGTTCTCTTCTGAACTTTACCAAAGAAAACACTTCAATTCTAATTTCTCCAGAGAAAACAAAAATCTTCCACTTCAGTTCTTTATTTCACAAAGACATAAAGAAATTTAAAGTTCAATTCTAAATTTTTCGGTGGGAGATAGAAAAATTAATACCATACTTGTGATTATTTTCACGGAAGATAAAAAGTTCTAGTTCAATTTAAAATTTCCTCAATGAAGTGAAGAAAAGTTCAAGTTCTCTACTGAATTTTACCAAAGAAGACAATTCAATTCTAATTTCTACAGAGAAAATAAAAATCTTCCGCTTCAGTTCTTTATTTCACAAAAGACATAAAGAAATTTAAAGTTCAATTCTAAATTTTTCGGTGGAAGATAGAAAAAGTAATACCATACTTGTGAATATTTTCCCGGAAGATAAAAAGTTCTAGTTCAATTTAAAATTTTCTCAACGAAGTGAAGAAAAGTTGAAGTTCTCTTCTGAACTTTACCAAAGACCACACTTCAATTCTAATTTCTCCAGAGAAAATAAAAATCTTCCACTTCAGTTTTAAGTTCCCCAAAGAAATAAAGAAATTTAAAGTTTTATTCTAAATTTTTAGATGGAAGATAGAAAAAGTAATACTATGAATGCGATTGTTTTCCATGAAGATCAAAAGTTTCACTTTATTTATAATTTTTCTTAAATTCAGTTCTGATTTTTCTCAAAGAGATGAAAAATTTAAAGTTCTGTTCCAAATTTTTCATAGAAGATAGAAAAAGTTATACATTGATTGTGAATATTCAACATGAAGATAAGGAACTCCACTTTAATTCTGAGTTTTCTCGAAGAAGTGCAAATTGTTCAAGTTCTCTTCTGAATTTTCTTAAAGAAGAGAAAAAAGTTAACTCAATTCTGAATTTTACCAATGAAAATGAAAAAACCTTCCACTTCAGTTCTTAATTTCTCAAAGACATAAAAAATTTAAAGTTCAGTTCTAAATTTTTCTGTAGAAGATAGGAAAAGTTATACTATGATTGTGATTATTTTCCAGTGAAGATAAAAAGTTTCACTTTAATTCTAATTTTCTTAAGTTCACTACCGATTTTTTGCAAAGAGATGAAAAATTTAAAGTTCTGTTCCAAATTTTTCATAGAAGATAGAAAAAGTTATACATTGATTTGAATATTCGACATGAAGATAAGGAGCATCACTTTAATTCTGAGTTTTCTGAAGAAGTGCAAAATGTTCAAGTTCACTTCTGAATTTTCTTAAAGAAGTGAAAAAAGTTAGCTCAATTCTGAATTTTACCAATGAAAATGAAAAAAGCTTCCACTTCAGTTCTTAATTCCTCAAAGACATAAAAAATTCAAAGTTCTCTTCTAATTTTTCCAAGAAAATAAAAAGGCTCCACTTCAGTTGTGTTTTTTTTTCTCAAAGAGATGAAAAATTTAAAGTTCTTTTCTAATTTTAAATTAAATTTTAGCTCCTTTGTCTTATGGATTTACCCATCAAATTTTTAAATTAGAAAATGAGTGACTCGTTCTATTATTAAAGACAATCGTTCAAACTCGTTCATCTAACCTTCAAAAGAATAGGTTAGGTTAGGTATAAATAAATATTAATAAATAAATAGAAACATTTCTACATGTTTAAGTTAGGTTAGGGTAGGTTAACTTATCATGAGTGCTCATGATAAGTTAACCTAACCTTTTCCGGCGAGTATGGTTAGGTTAGGTTAGACTAGATTAAGTTAGGTTAGATTAGGTTAGGTTAGCCTACGTACGCTTCACTTAGGTTAGCTTAGGTTAGGTGAGAGACATGCAAAAAGTTAGGTGTATGATTAGGTTAGGTTAGGTTAGATTAAGTTAGGTTGGGTTAAGTTAGGTTAGGCTAGGTTAGCCTACGTACGCGCGCGTACGTAGGCTAACCTAGCCTAACCTAACTTAACCTAACCTAACTTAATCTAACCTAACCTAACCTAATCATACACCTAACTTTAATCATACACCTAACTGTATATTGATTGTGATTTAGATTGAACTTTAAATTTCTTTATGTCTTTGTGAAATAAAGAACTGAAGTGGAAGATTTTTGTTTTCTCTGGAGAAATTAGAATTGAAGTGTGTTCTTTGGTAAAGTTCAGAAGAGAACTTGAACTTTCCTTGACTTCGTTGAGAAAATTTTAAATTGAACTAGAACTTTTTATCTTCCGTGAAAATATTCACAAGTATGGTATTACTTTTTCTATCTTCCACCGAATAATTTAGAATTGAACTTTAATTTCTTTATGTCTTTGTGAAATAAAGAACTGAAGTGGAAGATTTTTGTTTTCTCTGGAGAAATTAGAATTGAATTGTGTTCTTTGGTAAAGTTCAGAAGAGAACTTGAACTTTTCTTCACTTCTTTGAGAAAATTTTAAATTGAACTAGAACTTTTTATCTTCCGGGAAAATATTCACACGTATGGTATTACTTTTTCTATCTTCCACCGAATAATTTAGAATTGAACTTTAATTTCTTTATGTCTTTGTGAAATAAAGAACTGAAGTGGAAGATTTTTATTTTCTCTGGAGAAATTAGAATTGAATTGTGTTCTTTGGTAAAATTCCGAAGAGAACTTGAACTTTTTGATCTTCAGTGAAAAATTTGGAACAGTATTTTAAATTTTTCATCTCTTCGAGTCAGATCTGAACTAAAGTGGAAAATTTTTATAGTATTTGGAAAAATAGAAATGATCAATGACTAATTTCTTTTTCATTGAGAAAATTCAGAAGAGAACTTGAACTTTCCTTCACTTCGTTGAGAAAATTTTAAATTGAACTAGAACTTTTTATCTTCCATGAAAATATTTCACAAGTATGGTATTACTTTTTCTATCTTCCACCGAAAAATTTAGAATTGAACTTTAAATTTCTTTATGTCTTTGTGAAATAAGGAACTGAAGTGGAAGATTTTTATTTTCTCTGTGAAATTAAAATTGAATTGTGTTCTTTGGTAAAATTCAGAAGAGAACTTGAATTCTTCTTCACTTCGTTGAGAAAATTTTAAATTGAACTATAACTTTTTATTTTCCGGGAAAATATTCACACGTATGGTATTACTTTTTCTATCTTCTACCGAAAAACTTAGAATTGAACTTAAAATTTTTTATTGGGGAAATTAGAATTGAATTGTGTTCTTTGGTAAAATTCAGAATAGAACTCGAATATTCACGTTCAAAGTATAACTTTTCCTATCTTCTATGAAAAATTTGGAACAGAACTTTAAATTTCTTCATCTCTTTGAGAAAAAAATCTGAACTGAAGTGGAAATTTTTATATTATTTTGGGAAAATAGATTTGATCAATAACTTATTTCATTTTCATTGAGAAAATTCAGAATCGAAGTTGAACTTTTCTTCTTCCGGGAAAATATTTGGAACAGAACTTTAATTTTTTTCATATCTTTGAGAAAGGTCGGAATTGAATTTAAGAAAATTTAGAATTAAAGTGAAACTTTTTATCTTCATGGAAAATAATCATAATCATAGTATAACTTTTCCTATCTTCTACGGAAAAATTTAGAAGTGTCCAACTCAGAAAAGTCCGAAATAGTAATTTACATATCCCAAATCATAATTTTCTGAAAGCATACACCAATGAAAGGCTAAGAAATCTAGCTCCGAAAAGCCTGAAATAGCAAACTACTCATCCCAAACTATTGGTTTCAGACAACAAACACCTATGATGGACTAAGAATCCTAGCTCTGAAAAGTCCAAATAGCAAACTACCCATCCCAAATCATAATTTTCTGACAACACACACCTATGAAAGGCTAAGAAACCTAGCTAATAAAAGCCGGAAATAGCAAATTAACCATCCCAAATCATAAGTTTCAGACAGCACTCACCTATGAACGGCTAAGAAATCCAGCTCGGAAAAGTAAAAAAATAGCAACCCACACATCCCAAATCATAGGTTTCAGACAACACATACCTATGAAAGACTAAGAAATCCAACTCGGAAAAGCCCGAAATAGTAATTTACATATTCCCAAATCATAGGTTTCAGACAACACTCACCTATGAACGGCTAAGAAACCTAGCTCAGAAAAGTCAAAAATAGCAAACTAGTCATCCCAAACAATAGGTTTCGGACAACAAACACCTATGAAAGGCTAAGAAATCCAGCTCAGAAAAGTCAAAAGTAGCAATCCACACATCCCAAATCATAGGTTTCAGACAACACACACCAACGAAAGACTAAGAAATCTAGCTTAGAAAAGCCCGAAATAGTAATTAACATATCCCAAATCATAGGTTTCAGACAACATTCACCTATGAAAGACTAAGAAACCTTAGCTCAGAAAAGCCTGAAATAGGAAACTACTCATCCCAAACTAGAAGTTTCAGACAACAAACGCCTATGATGGACTAAGAATCATAGCTCTGAAAAGTCCAAATAGCAAACTACACATCCCAAATCTTAATTTTCTGACAACACATACCTATGAAAGGCTAAGAAATCTAGCTCAGAAAAGACAAAAATAGCAAACCACTCATCCCAATCATGATTTCAGTCAACACATACCTATGAAAGGCTAATAAATCCAGCTCAGAAAAGTCAAAATAGCAAACTACATATCCCAAATCATAGGTTTCAGTCAGCACACACCAACGAAAGACTAAGAAACCTAGCTCAGAAAGGTCAAAAATAGCAAACTACTCATCCCAAACTATTGGTTTCAGACAACATTCACCTACGAAATACTAGGAAACCTTAGCTCAGAAAAGCCTGAAATAGCAAACTACATATCCCAAATCATAATTTTCTGACAACACTTACCTATGACAGGCTAAGAAACCTAGCTCAGAAAAGTCAAAATAGCAAACTACACATCCCAAATCATAGGTTTCAGTCAACACAAACCTAGGAAAGGCTCAGAAATCCAGCTCAGAAAAGTCCAAAAAGAAAACCACTCATCCCAAATCATAGGTTTCAGACACCACACACCTATGAAAGACTAAGAAATCCAACTCAGAAAAGCCCGAAATAGTAATTTACATATCCCAAATCATAAGTTTCAGACAACATTCACCTACGAAATACTAAGAAACCTTAGCTCAGAAAAGTCTGAAATAGCCAACTACTCATCCCAAACTCGAAGTTTCAGACAACAAACACCTATGAGTGACTAAGAATCCTAGCTCTGAAAAGTCCAAAAAGCAAACTACACCTCCCAAATCATAATTTTCTGAAAGCACACACCTATGAAAGGCTAAGAAATCTAGCTCAGAAAAGTCAAAAATAGCAAATTAACCATCCCAAATCATAGGTTTCAGTCAACACACGCCTACGAAAGGCTAAGAAATCCAGCTCAGAAAAGTCTAAAAATAGCAACCCACACATCCCAAATCATAGGTTTCAGACACCACACACCTACGAAAGACTAAAAAATCTGGTTATGAAAAGTCGGAAATAGCAAATTACATATCCCAAATCATAAGTTTCAGTCAACACACACCTACGAAAGGCTAAGAAACCTAGCTCATAAAAGCCTGAAATAGCAAACTACTCATCCCAAACTATTGGTTTCAGACAAAATTCACCTACGAAACACTAGGAAACCTTAGCTCAGAAAAGCCTGAAATAGCAAACTACACATCCCAAATCATAATTTTCTGACAACACACACCTATGAAAGGCTAAGAAACCTAGCTCAGAAAAGTCAAAAATAGCAAATTAACCATCCCAAATCATAGGTTTCAGACAACACTCACCTATGAACGGCTAAGAAATCAAGCTCTGAAAAGTCCAAAAAGCAAACCACTCATCCCAAATCATAGGTTTCAGTCAACACATCCCTACGAAAGGCTATGAAATCCAGCTCAGAAAAGTCAAAAAATAACAATCCACACAATCCAAATCATAGGTTTCAGACAACACACATCTACGAAGGACTAAGAAATCTGGCTATGAAAAGTAAAAAAATAGCAACCCACACAATCCAAATCATAGGTTTCAGACAACACACACCTACGAAATACTAAGAAATCTGGCTATGAAAAGCCTGAAATAGCAAACTACTCATCCCAAACTATAGGCTTCAGACAACAAACACCTATGAGGGACTAAGAATCCTAGCTCTGAAAAGTCCAAAATGCAAACTACAAAATCCCAAATCATAATTTTCTGACAGCACACACACATGAAAGGCTAAGAAACCTAGCTCAGAAAAGTCAAAAATAGCAAATTAACCATCCCAAATCATAAGTTTCAGACAACACACACCTATGAACGGCTAAGAAATCCAGCTCAGAAAAGTCAAAAATAGTAATCCACCCATCCCAAATCATAGGTTTCAGACAATACACACCAACGAAAGACTAAGAAATCTAGCTTAGGAAAGCCCGAAATAATAATTTACATATCCCAAATCATAAGTTTCAGACAACATTCACCTACGAAATACTAGGAAACCTTAGCTCAGAAAAGCCTGAAATAGCAAACTATTCATCCCAAACTAGAAGTTTCAGACAACAAACGCCTATGAGAGACTAAGAATCATAGCTCTGAAAAGTCCAACTTGCAAACTACACATCCCAAATCATAATTTTCTGACAGCACTCACCTATGAACGGCTAAGAAATCCAGATCAGAAAAGTGAAAAATTGCAATCCATCCATCCCAAATCATAGGTTTCAGACAACACACACCAACGAAAGACTAAGAAATCTAGCTCAGAAAAGTCCGAAATAGTAATTTACATATCCCAAATCATAAGTTTCAGACAATACACATCAACGAAAGACGGGGCTCGGGGAGAGCCTTTGAGGATCTGTGGGACCCTTGAGGGCCGGGTGGTCCTTTGGGAGCTTGGGGGGACCTTTGAGGACCGGGCGCTTCCTTCGGGGTTGGGGTGGGGGGATCGGAACCCTTTGGGATTGGGGTAGAGGACCTCACGACACTGTTCAAATGGAACTTGTGTATTATAACGACCTCAGAGTTTCACCCTCAAATCCTCTTCTAAAATCTCTTCAAAAATCATCTTTTAAAATGTCTCTAACTGTTTCGCCGAAATAATTCCCTAAAATAATAATTTGTTCTGAAAAGATATAATAAAGCCTTAAAAAAGTATTAAAATGGTGGCTCAGGAGCCTTTGGGGCACCGGGGGCCCTTTGGGAATCCGGAGAACCTTTGAGGACCGGTGGGTTCCTTCGGGGTTGGGGTGGGGGGATCGGAACCCTTTGGGGTTGTGGTAGGGGACCTCACAACACTGTTCAAATGGAACTTGTGTATTATAACGACCACACTCAAAACCTCTTCTAAAATCATCTTTTAAAATGTCTCTAACTGTTTCGCCGAAATAATTCCATAACCTGTCTAAAACGGTTTCGCCCAAATAATCCCCTAAAAGTAATTTCTGTGTGTTTCTTTTGTTTTTGGCATCCCTGCGCTGACACATTTCAAATTTCTAGGAAACCCTTTCCTACGTTAATCTCTTCATCTCATAAATGTTCCTAGCTACACTATTAAGGTTTCGTTAGAATATCAATTTATCTCTCCGACTTAAAGCTCAGTGAAGCCGTATTAAAAATAGAATTTCTATCTCTTTAGACTCCCGCATAATTCCAAGATAACAAGTGATGTCATTTATAATTCCTGACACTAAAGATCAATGAAGCCCTATTTAAAAATAGAATATTAATTTTTCTCTCTGACCTAAAGAACGTTTATCCCTCAGACCTAAGATTAAAGAAGCCATAATGTTTCTTAATTCCCCCTTCGTGAATCAATAATTCCACCGCCGATTATGTAAATCAAGTTCTCAGGTTAGGTTCGCCTAAAGATCGAAGAAACCATAATGTTTCTTAATTCCCCCTTCGTGAATCAATAATTTCCCCGCCGATTATGTAAATCAAGTTCTCAGGTTAGGTTAGCCTAAAGATCAAAGAAGCCATGATTGTTTCTTAATTCCCCCTTTCGTAAATCAATACATTCTCCCCCACCGATTATGTAAATCAATTTCTGAGGTTAGGTTAGCCAAACAATCTCATAACATTCGTGTCGAGCATGTACATTCTCACTGACAATGAATCATAAAACAGGAACATAAATTGCTGTTGACATCCATAAATGTGAGAAAGTTCCTGTTTTTTCATTCTCACTGACAACAACCATAAAACAGACATGAATTGCTGTTGACATCCATAAATGTGAGAAAGTTCCTGTTTTTCTATTCTCACTGACAAAAACCATAAAACAGACATGAATTGCTGTTGACATCCATGAAAAACATCAAATAAATTGACCAACACCCATAACCATCCAAGAAAGCATCCATCAAAGTGAGAAAATTCATGTTTTTTCAAGTGAGAAAAATTCTGTTTTTTCATTCTCACTGACAAAAAGCATAAACCACGTGGTTCGTACGGGACCTCCTGAGGCCTTCCTACTGTTATGCCCGTGCCACAAAATAGTCACACTTGTCGATAAAATCAAGATTACGCACGACTACAGCGCCAATTACGTTCGCCGTTCGTAATTTGTCGAGTTGAATATTGTTCAACTTTCAAGTATAAATTTCTTGACTGACCAATCAGAGTCAACGTTTAAGGCATACTTTTTGAAACTAGAAAAGAAGGAAACTTAGAACAGTGGTTTTTATATCTGGGAGAGGAATTTGAGAAAAGTTAGGAAGACTTAGCATTAGTAGAGAACAGTCGGACACAAATTACTCTTGGAGCAAACTCTTTAAACTTATTTCTTACAATTTTAATTTTTTGCTTTTTAAATACAAGTGTGACGCTAAAATCAAGAAAATTGACATGTCATTCATGATATTTGGCTTTGTTTATCGATAGATGTGACTATGATGCGGCACGGGCATTAGTCACATAAGGACTTCCCTGCTCCTAAGAGAACATCAGTTTTTCTTAGTATGTTCTGTGTTTTCTGCAAAGCGCTAGTTTTGGTGTGGG
The DNA here is from genome assembly GCA_027921565.1 of Artemia sinica. Taxonomy (NCBI): domain Eukaryota; kingdom Metazoa; phylum Arthropoda; class Branchiopoda; order Anostraca; family Artemiidae; genus Artemia; species Artemia sinica. The sequence goes on along the minus strand of CM051256.1, from coordinate 50,825,837 downwards.
GGGGGGGGAATTTACACTAATGTAGAGAAATAAAACGAGCCAGGGTATGTCCGCTAGTGTACTAGATATAGGTTGCATTGCATAAAGTGCGAAACGATAACATGTGTTTGTTTTAAGTTTCGAAGCAGCTTTTTACTGTTTTTTTTTATTGATTTAGTTTCGCCACAATAGCATCGAAACTTCAGTTGACCCATGGCTATTATAGTCCAATCATAACCAATGTTAGTTCAATGTTGTTCTTTTCCCTTTTATGGGATAAACACGATTGCAAAACGAAGAAGAAGAGCAAATTAACTTTGTTTCTTCTTTTGGTCACGTGTTTTTATTATTATTATTTCAGACTAGATGGCCTGCTTTGCACAAAAGAAAAAAATCTTATTGGACAAAATAGTAGGTAGTGATTAGGTAGGTGAGTAGGTATACATAGCCGTTTTCTAATGTAGTTAGATCAAACATGGGTGGGAAAAGAGAAGCTTTCCACCAATCAGGAAGTTAAAGTTTACCTTGTTTGTTTGCTTACATAAGTTTTCTTTCCTTCTTCAGCTCTTGAAATGAATTTCTTTGAATTCCTCTGGTCTTTTGCGGCATTAAATATTTCTTCAATTCTTTTAAAAGAGTTTTCAGTAAAATTCCTAACACTTTCATACAAATTTCGATTTTGCACTATAATCACAGTGACTGATCTCACGATCCGTAAAAAAGATAAGTACTTTTCAAGGAAATA
>CM051256.1:50617613-50820113 GCA_027921565.1 Artemia sinica | reverse complement strand
GCCCCCCACCCCCGAAATTTTGCTCTAGATCCACCCCTGGTTTTTGATTGTGAGTGATATTAAGGAATATCCCCATGGTATAGCATTACATATTGCTAGACATCAATCTGATGAGACAAATAAGTTGCCGTATTAATGAGTGTAATATTTTTACCCTACTTAATGCCTTTTTGCTTAAAAAATAACATAATTTTTGGCGAGAATGTAAAGTATATTCTAGGAACTTTTAAGACATCATTCTTGATTTTTAGTTGGATTTTGTGGTTTCACTGAAGCGCTAGTTCGTAAAATACTACAAATTTAGTGAGATTTCAGCATTATGTTTTTTACGCTAATTTTATTGATTGCATAGGCTTAGAAGAGATAAATTTATGTTATAGAAATAAAAATGGCTAACCCTTATTTAATTACTAAATTATGATATAACTGAGTTTGCCGAGAGTCAGCCTAAACCAAAGTGCTCAAGCATGAAAGGAAGTTTAACCAAGGGTGATTTCCTAAGTTTTAAATCCAAACTAAGATTTTAGATAGCAAAAATAGCCAAAGTTAGCTCAATTTGGCAACAGCGCTCACATTAAATTGCCAAATGCCTAAAAGCCTAGATACGACAACAATGGATAGAATAAGGAAAAATAACGCAACGTAAAAACAGGAGTTCCATTTCTAGGCAAAGGAATCCAATAGGTAAATTTAAAAGGCTGCATGGTAATGTACAGGTCACACATGCACTAGAGAAGGGAGGTCTAGCAACAAGCATCTTAGGCATTTTCCATAGCACATACGATCTTACCATCTCCTGTTATTTTAAATACTCCTTCCCCCACTAAAAAGAACGTACTTGCCTGAAAACAAAAATAAACAACCTATTATCATTTTTTCAACTGTTTATTTACTAACAATTTTAAAAAGTCACTCTAACTTGCAAACCTGGCAATGCCGAAAACAAAAAAACTGGCAATGCCGAAAAAGAAAAAAACTGGCAATGCCGAAAACTCTCCAAAGTACCACCTAGCTCCGTAGCACAAAAATCCCAACGAGATACTCATAAATAACGGACCAATGCATTTGGAATATATTTATAAAGGGAGCATAATAAAAAACTCACCCTCAGCATCCGTCTCAAATAAAGGCATCCTTTCTTGATATGTTCTGTGAACGTTCTCAACAGTCTCCTGGATTAAATTGTCTACATATAGAAGTTCATCGTTTTTGCTTTGCAACTCTTCAAGTTGGTTCTGAAAAAAGAATTTGGTTTGTTAAATAATACCCTTTTAAAAAATTGAAACAGTACCTAATTTAAATTACAGGTTGTTCTCCCTTCTCTCCTATAAGGCCACGATCATGTAAAAGACATTAAGCTATATAAAATTTGAAAATAACAAAATCCAAAAGATGGTATGCTCAGAAATACTTTGAGTTTACAATAATGAAACTGTGTTTTCAGCGCTATTGTGAGCTATCAATTTAACTTTCAATCCATTAATGGTAATACACGGTAATGATAAGCTAGGTTTTGATTGTAACAATAAATACATTAAAAGAAACAGTGTTTTCAGAAGATTTGCACAATTTTTGAAAAAAACGCAGTTTTTGAATAAAACAACGCAATCTTGACGAAAACTACTAGTCCGGACATAAAGGAGACATGGAGTATTTTCGACCATTCCAGACCAAAAAAAGTTCCCAAACTTAAACAATTTCAGTCAGCGCAGACAAAAAGGAGTTACCAGGCTTGGAATATTTTCGATTTCGGTGAAACCCACCCTGAGCTTCCCATCAAAGACCGAATGCCGTCCACAATTTAATACTTTTGAAAAAAAAACTATTTTGATCAACTTGAAACTTACTGGAGACACACCTCGGGCCTAGGAAACCTCAAACCATAAAAAAATTCTGGGTCAAAAGACCTTGAGTCTACAAAATGGGCCAACACCATAAATTTCCCTCTTTCGTAAAACCGGAGCTAGCAGTCGGATTACTATAGCATAAGGGAGAGTCATAGAACGGAACTTAATAAACAAAAGAAAAAATCTGATGGAAGAGTAGAGTGAAGATGAAAGTAAAAACGAGCAAAAATTATTGCTTTGCAGTTTATGTAATATATATCTGTAATATTTGTTCAAATAAACTGACCCGTAATATTTCCTTAAATTTGTAGAGCTCTGGAAAACCAGAGCTTTACTAAAAACACAAAATTGATGCAACAAAACACGAATCGGAACAGAAAAGTCCTTTGAGTACCCAAAAAAACAAAAAAAGACTAATTTATAAAGCTCTCAATAGTCTTCGACCAGCAGTTAAATTAATACATTTTAGTCTACAATTTCAGTTCTCTCAAAACTTTAAGTAAGATCTGTTCACATAAAGCACTAGTTTTTCTTTTCTTTTTTTATTTATTGAATATTATTTGGCTGTTTGTCAAGGAATAAACGGTAATTTTCAAAGAAGATTTTTTTAAATGAATACATGGCATGCCTCATCTGTGGTGGGCAAATACTAAATTCTGATCCGATTTGTTTTGATTTTCTATATTCACGCTGAGAATAAAACCTAAAAAATTACAACTGCTCTAATTACATGTAGAAATTTGAGGGTTTAATAAATTTTGTTACGTTTTGTCGAGAAGTCTGGAGGACCAATTCCAGCAAGGTTGCGAGATTGCGAGAATGCCAAAACTAGAGGCCAAAGCTCATTCTGCTTATATAAGCCAACGAGGAAAGTACTTTATTGGGTTGTCTTCAAACAAAATTCTCTCCAGGTCTACCAAAGAAATATCGATTCCAAGCGACCATTGACCTATTTTCGAAAAGAGAAATGGGAGCACTGACCAGGTAATAAAAATTCCCCTTTGCACAGCAAGATGTTACCTAGAAACGTCTAAGAGTATTGATTGTTTTTCGGAAGGTTTGGCCCCCAAAAAAGAGCGCTAACACTTCTATGATCATCCAGTCTAAATGACGGGCCCTGGGAAATATGAGATACATCGGTAGATAATAAGAATTTGATGTTACCAGGTACGCAAAAAAAAGAAATAAATGAAATTGATAAACCTTGAAACAATTAAAACACTACATTGACAATTCTGCCGCAGAAGGGTACGCAGGTCGCGACAACCGTGTGTAAAAATTGACAATACTTTTCGAACGGTTTGACATGGTTTATCACTTATGAATGTTCGGGCTGACATATGAGTTTTGTAGTATAGTGATTCAGCACAATAGCATTGACGACGACCATTTTCCAGGAAGCACACAAGTTTAGAGCTTACGTAAATAAAGAATGAAAAATCGTGATTCCTGAAAATTCATCATAGATATAGATAGCACCTACCTGCAAAACTGCCCCTTCGGGTAGTTGACCTGATGTTTTTTCCAGCTGATCCTGTTTAAAAAATATCCAGTCAGATATGTCTCGTATAATAACAGTTGACTTATCCCATGCCACAAGCAATTCTTCATAGCAAGCTTGAGCTTTTATTAAAGATTGTCGAATGAAAGTAGATTTAGTTTTGAGTTGTTCAGAAGTTTGAGTGTCATAAATAAATTCCAGTGAAAATAATCTTTCCTCTTGTAGTGATAATTGCTCTTTAAGCTCCTATAAAAACAAAACGCATAAAAACGTATTTTGTGGGCAGTTTATTCAGATAACTATTTATCTTATCTAAGTCCAATCTCCTAGAATTCTTACGCTCGAAGATGATTTTAATATAGGCCTTAGAACAAGCTTTGTCGGACCAAATATGATTTTGTCTACTATTGTAATGATTTTAAAGTACGCATTAAAGTACCAAGGGCAGTGAAAATGAAACCTTATTGTTTGAATGTACTACTACTGCTAACAACCCACTGCAGTATTAAGTCGCCATAGGCCAACGCAGCTACGCACACTTCTCCATTCCAGTTTATCCAGAACAATTCAGACCCTCTCGACAAGTGTCCATTTCCCTTAAATCTTTCTTTAATATATCCTCCAACTCCATTCGGGATGACCTACTTTTCATTTGGCCCTAGATCCGTGATTCCCAACGAAGGGCACAGACCCCACCGGTGGAGCCTTGGAAATATTTTGGTGGGTCTATTTTGGTGGGAATATTTAGGAAATATTTTGGTTGAGTCTTAATTATGAAAGAAAAAAATTGTTCATGTGAATGACGTCACGTTCATATGCATTTAAAGAGCAAAAAAGATACATGACAGTATTGCAATGACGTCATGGATTGCATATAAAATGTTGTATTCAGACAATATTTTTCATTAGCATAAAATATGCCTAGAAGAGGACTCGTAAAAAGATACCCAGTTAATGACCTTTCAAGCTTCATTCAGGTGAAAAAACAAAAATTTTGAATAACAAAATTCCAATGTAAGGAGGGGGCATCAGGATTTTATGGTTCTGTTCCAAGACACGTTCTGCTGCAGAACGTGTCTTGGCTATCTCAACCTTTATTTTATCCCTTTCCCTCATTATTGTTTAATTTGGTAAATGGAAACTTACACAACCACATATATTTTAAATAAGTTGCGGAAAAAGAGGAATTAGATAAATAATGAAAACACCTCCGTGTGCAGTTGAGAAGTTTTCCGTAGTAGCAGGTGCTAAATTAAACAAAAAGAATAAAGAAACATGGGTGAGAAATCAGCAAAAAAAAAAAAAACTAAAAGCATAAGGCACCAAATAATTTAAGACATTTTAGTGTTTCCTTGAAAGTGTAGTTGCTTTGGCAGTGGTCAACTGACGGTGTACAATGATGACAGTTGGTAAGTATGGTTATGAAGCCTGGGCGCTCCGAAAAACGGAGGAAGATTTGCCAATCCCAGCAGAGATTGGAAGATTTTTTTTTCTATTATTATTATGATGATCACAAAGCTACAGCTATACAGCATACAAAAACTCCCTGTGAAATCAAACTTTCCAGATTATGACTGGGTTTCATTTTTGGGATAAAATATTTTAACAATGGTATTAGTTAATTTATGTTTATGAAATTTGGCTGAAGGCAGAGAGGTTAAGGCATTGTTTGACTCCACCTCTCTTTGCAACTCCTGATTAACTCGAGGACTAACTATATGTTCAATATAGCTTATTGTAATTAATTAGAATTATTTATTAAATAAGCGAATTCTTATTCTTTATTGAACGCCATTTGAACGGCAAAATTGATTTTACGTGAGTAATTGGAAAGTTGGAACAAATGGCCGAAGTCTAGTGATCTAACTTTCCTTCTCTATACACATTTGTTGATCCTATTGTACAAAAAATTATAGAGTAAATAAAAAACAAATTAGAGTTAAATTCTTGCAAGTCCATAGAACCTTTTAAGAAACGTTCTAACAGGAAGATTTTTGATTTATCCTGATTGATAACTATACCAAGGATTTTGTATCTAGAGACGAAAAAATTGTAAGTTATTGTGTTCTGACGCAAAATAAGCAATAATTAATTAAATAGGTTTCAATAAGCACTATTAAGCGCAATTTAGTGATTGCAATTGCTTATTGAACGCCAAAAATCATAAAAATAATTGTAATAGCTCCTCGAACACAGGGTTGTTTTGAAAATTCAGATTAAAACTAGTAACGAAATTAAAATAATTTTTAACTTAATATCCTTAAATCCATTTCCTTTCATTTTTATAAAAAAGGTGTTATAGTCCAGTTTCTATAGGAAAGTGAATGTCTTCAAATGTATCAAAATTGAAAATCCCACCATGATATTCCAGCATCAACGCATAAATTTATTTCAGGCGGGATTCCTCAAACCACACCCGTTCCCCCAGGAAAACGGCAAAATATAAGGATAAACATTTTGAGGAGATCCTGGAAAATGTCGACGTTTAGAGAGGGCCACTGGTTGAAAGAGCCTCCTGTGTAATTGCCTAATGTGCCACCATATGAAAATAAGAAAATCATTTTTGATTTTGAAGCAAAATGAAAAAAATTCTTGAACCTTAACAGTGATTGGTTAATTGTGAAAATTATGTTTAAAAGTTGAACATAACCCACTCACAAAACTACAGATACATTACTGGCACCGCAGTCGTATGTATTCTTGTTTTTATCTTCAAGCCTGACTCGGGCACAATTCAAGTGATAATGATGGTAAAAATTTTAAATGAACACCTTTTTTTAAACTTATTGGTCACTGTGTGGGAACTTAAGCAAGAAAAAGGAGAAAAGTTTGGTACTTGTCAATTAGCTGTAACCCACGAGATATATTGTATAGGGAAGATGCTAAAGGTAACTAGTCAAACGGGACTCTTTCAATAGAGAATTGGATTGCAAACCGTGGTTTGTCATTGCGTTTACAAAATTTAAACTTTTGGTTTTGGGGTTTAGGGGGAAAAAAGGTGCCTAGGTTAGGTTTCGTATTAAATGTATGCTAAACTTTACCCCCACCCCCCTAATGTACAAATATATAGCCCAAATTTGTTTCTGAACTATTATATTTTCATCGAATTTTGTTTTATTTCATTAGCATTAACCAAACTTGACTTCTGTCGCAGACTAACAGTTTTTATCCTATCTGATCTTCGTATTATCGCATGGGTTCCAGCTAATTGACAAGTACCAAAAATTTTACAGTCACAAAGTTTTTACAAATGAACTCTCAGTTTCTTTATAGTCGAACTATGTAAAGTATCTTTATACAGCATTAATGTAAGGAAAAAAAAACTAATGCTTGGATTGAATCGGGAATATGTAGACGGGAGAAGCTTCACCCTTCAATTTCTCTTCTGTCTTGCTGCACAGTGGAAAGTATTAGATCGATATCAGGTACAATTTTACTGCAATAAAAAAAAATGAATTCCGATATAGCACTCAGGTTAATGCACCGGTAGTTACAATTCGGTTACAATAATACACGAAAAACTTAGATCAAAGTAGGTGAGCTTGAATTTTCTTGGGATGCTTAGCCCCTCCCGAGCTACTCTTGGGAGGTACATTTTTTTTTGTTTATATGGTTATTTTATGATTATTCTTCCCCCTCCAAATTATCAACATTTTCCCATTCTATATAATTACTATAACCCAACATGGTTTACCATATTCTCGGTGTTCTGCAATCTTTTTTAACACTTTTAAGGCCCAGTCTCCTGTCTTGAACTGGGACTATTCCGGACTCACTCCTGGTCCTGGTGCTCTATGTCTGAGGGCCAAAGCAAGCATAAGAGAAATGACCATTTTTTTCTATACTTTTTAATTGCTTCCTAACAATTTGTGGTCGGTTTCTTATAAATGAATCACAGAAAATACATAGGAATATTTTTACTTGAATGAAAACTTTTTTGAGTTTCGTGAAGTAATGAAACCAAGTTTCTTTTTATTTTGTTTTAGCATTTCTTCTATTTCACTGTGGTTTGTTTAAGTTTTTCGTTATGTTATTAGCTTAAGTATTATTCGCTTAAGCTTTTATTAGTTTGGTTGTTTTAATCTTTCTTCTATTTCGGTTATTGACTTAATTGTCAGTGAATTGATCAGGAGTCTTACCTGGGAACAATTAGTATCGCTATTTATTTCAATGCCTCGAGCATGAAGTCGATCTTGATCGGTTATACATTAATATTGTACTACGTGTACCAAATGAATTTCAAAAAGTAAAAAAAAGAGTTTTCTTTTCTTTTTTGATTTGTGCATCTTCGCAGTGCTAAATCCTATAATTTACAGTAAAAATTAGGGTTGGACAATTTGCTCTTTAGTGGCAAGTGTAGGTAATCACATTAGTGATAAAAAAAAATGGTACTTGCGTATTATAGCGACGACACTCAAAAAGAAAAGTTAGGTGAATCATAACGAAATATACCAAAATCTGATGAAATTAATGCTTTAATACAAAATTATGGAAACTACAAAGGAGAATTGGAGAAGTGCCCTCCCAGAACGAATTATATTAAGTACCGGTGCTTGTGCATTATAACTAAACCAGCGCTAAACTGGATAACTAAATGACTAAACTGTACAAGGAAACCAGACACGAAACCCATCAAACGGCTATTTGCAGGAGATAAATGGATTGCAAAGCGTGGTTTCTCATTGAGTTTACAATATTTAAACGATTGTCTTTTGGGGTTTAGGGGGGAGATAACTAGGTTAGGTGGTACTTGTGCATTATATGGAAAACACCGCTATAGACTGTACAAGGAAACCAGACAGGAAACGCGTCAAACGGGTATTTGCAAGAGATAAATGGAATGCAAAGCGTGATTTGTTATTGCGTTTACAATATTTTAACTGCTGTTTTTTGAGGTTTAGGGGGGAGGGGGAAGGTACGTAGGTTAGGTTACGTATTTAATATATGCTATGCTTTATCCCCACCCCTCCCCCTAATTTGCAAATATATAGCCCAAAATTTTTTTCCAATCTATTATATTTTCATCCTATTTTATTTCCTTAGCATTAACCAAACTTGACTTCTTTCGTGTAAAGCGCTGGTTTAGTTATAATGCACAAGTACCTAAATACCTAACCTAACCAACTCTATATATTAAACGTGTAATTTAAATATACCTGCATAGTAGTTTATCTCAGTCAGGCTAAGCTAATTATCTCCGAGTGCACACAGAGAAACCGGTTTTACAACAGATCAAGAACAACAGTGTGGTTGCTATAACATGCAAGTACCAAAAAAAGTAGGGACATAAAACAGTTACTTACCAAGAGTTTTCTTATGGCACTTTTTATTCTAAAGGGATTGATTGTTCCTCTTAAAAGCACAAGTTCTCTTATTACATTGATCCGCTCTACTCCCGCTCTAGTTTCACCAAGAGTCTTTTTTTCATTTTCCCAGTCTTCACCCTTTGATCTCGCTAATGCTTCTAACTGGCTGATCTGTTCTTCAAGAACTGAGTAATCACTATCATCTGCTTCTGGAATGACGTAGCAATCGGATTTTGGCAGAGATTCCAAATATTTGCGTTGGATTTCGCTGGAGTTGCGGATTGCCAAAAGCTTGTATTTACACACCTGAAGATAAATTCTGATTAAGGTTTGACGCTGATAGTTCCACCCTTACCGGGTTTACCTTTTTTTATTATTTAAGCTTCTAGAACAGGTAGAAATAGAGAAAAATTAATGTTAAAATGAATTTCGCAATTAAGTAACGAAATCTAAGATAATCCGAGCGTTCAATACAGCTTATTTTTAATCGATTGCAGTAGATTTCAATAAGCTATATTGAACGCGGGGAAAGTCATACGAATATTCTCAGAATAATCCAGTGAACAAATATGAAGCAAACAAATACAAAGTTTTTTTGGGGGGAGTGGGCATAAGAAAAAATGAATTCGATAATTTAAAAAGAAACGTTATGAAAAACAGGAAATTTAGGATTTGGGGGGGGGGGATCTGGCTTGGAAAAGCATCTTAAAATTCCTGATGGTGGTGACGATTTGAGGGTAGCACTGAGGAATAGGGTACATTTTTGGAGCAAGGTGAATAAAACTATTTTCATTTTTAAGCGAGTGGCTATCACTATTAAAACTGATAAAGGGCATTTAATGAGCAATTGATTCGCTCAAACGTCAACCTAACAACAACAAAGGCATTAACGGGTAGTCAAAACAAAAACTTTGTGTATATACAGATCAATAAAAGTAATCTTCATCAGACCTGTTCCAACGTCACTTAAAACTTGTTTGCACATAAAACTTGTTTCTGGAGTTGTATAGCAATCTTAATTTGGAACTAGGTGTTTTGAAGTCTCATAACATCAAAAAAAAAAAAAAAAAAAAAAAAAAAAAAAAAAAAAAAAAAAAAAAAAACAATCACCATCACAACCAAGATTAATGAAGGAACAAATGAATGTAGATTGACAGTTTAATATTTATACAGTTTTTTTATACAGATTTATTGAATTGATTTCGTTCCTGAAAGTCTTAATAGTTTTGGATTGATTACAGTTGTAAACATCTATTTAAGTTCTTTATTTGTATGCCTTTTATATTGGCAGATGTAATGGTTTACGTAAATTCCAAAGATAGACGATAAACGTTGGTACATGGTCTTTATTAAATAACGTGAGAATACACATAGAGAAAATAAGGTAGCACAAGAACAACTAGCTACGACGGAGGCGAACGATGGACTGCCTTTAGAAATGAGCCAAGAATACAACTTTCCTGGAACGGAAGTTCCAGCTATTAGTTGTTCAACCATGCCTGGGAACGGACCCTTTCCCATGACTAGTCTTAGTCCCAAAAGCCCCCCCCCCGGACTGTTCTCGTTGACATATACATGGCCAAATCTCTAAGAAACGAGACACCAGAAAAAGCCTTCTCGAATTTATGTTCCAAATACTTTACAGATTCTCCCCCCTGTTTTAAGTTAAATTTCCCAAATTTGGCTTATCCCCTTCTCCTTAAACCCTCAAACTTTAATTGAATTCAAAACATTCCCTTCCCAAATTACTCACTTCTCGCCTACTAACATTCTACAGCATGAACTAGTAAACAATTACATAATACAAACACTACACACTACTAGCATAAGTAAAAACTTACATAGTATAAATGAACCACACTAACAACCGTAGTCGGAAACTGGATATTTTAACACTTCATTTTTCTTTCTATACTTTAAAATAGACTTGTTCCCCATACCCCTGAATTTGACGAGGACAAGGAAAGTTGGGATTATGTATAAACTTCGGATTAAGGCAAAAGGAATGACCGGGAAAGGCTAATTAATCCTGAAAATACCAGCGACAAATAAAAGAAATTGCAGAAACTTTAAAAATCATACCATGCTGCGATGACGTTAAGATATTATTCCCAATAAAATCCTCGGGGTTTTATTGCTGCGGAACGCCTCGGTTTAGACCTATTTGGTTTTTCTCTACTAACTTGTGGTTTGACAAATGGCAGTACTACTGTTGATATCTCTACATAACTATTAGCGCTACGCATTAAAACCATCTCGTGAGGCATCAACCTCATCCCACTAGACCTCAAAACCAGCCCCCTTTCCACCTTTTTTTTTCTCATCCCAGGGGACCTCAAAACCGGCTCCCTTTTCATGGGTAACCAAACCGCCCTGCGAGGCATCCGTACCATCTCGCAGTGCAACAAAAAAAACCATCCCGTGAGGCATCAGTACCATCCCACGGGACCTCAAAACCAGCTCCCTTTTCCTGGGTAGCCAAACCGCCCTGGGAGGAATCAGTACCATCTCGCAGTACAACAAAACAAAACCATCCCGTGAGGCATCAGTACCATCCCACGGGACCTTAAAACCAGCTCCCTTTTCCTGGGTAGCCAAACCGCCCTGGGAGGAATCAGTACCATCTCGCAGTACAACAAAACAAAACCATCCCGTGAGGCATCAGTACCATCCCACGGGACCTCAAAACCAGCTCCCTTTTCCTGGGTAGCCCAACCACCCTGCGAGGAATCAGTACCATCTCGCAGTGCCTTCTCATTATCATTGAGTCCAAATTTCACCCTCGTCAGCGCAGAAAGAAATTCATCGGAAAAAGAAGACGTGTCTTCTTTCCCCACTATCTGTTCTATCTGTTCATATTGTATTGCAACCTTATACGCATCACCTAAACAAAAAAAAATCTGCACTATTCTCCAACAAATACCGTTTGTAGGACGGTCTGATCCACTCCTTGAATAAATTTAGAGCAAATCTTCCAAGAACTACACCATCAACCCTGGCTTCTAAGGACACCCTACATGACCTTCCTAATTTTTGCATCCTTCTATAGAATAGATATACCCTTTCATCCTTAAATTGAGCCACGCCTACAAACTCTGCAACCATTTTGCCTACTATTTTGCCTGGGGCATATACTACAAGTAATCCACCTTTTAAACTTGACAAATTTATGATCGAGGGATCCAGATTCCCAAAAAAGGAGCGAAACAAACCATGGGCCAAAAATGACGCAAAGCTTTTGAATCAGACCAATTTAACAACAACTGAAATTTTTGTAACTTTGTAACAAATTTTGTAACAAACTTAATTATTTTTCCACTTTTTGACTTTGTGAGTGGCGTTATTACTAAAAAAAAGGGGTCAATTAGCGATCCTATTACTTGGGACTGTTGAGGCTGTTCTATTGGAGAATTAATTGGGGTGGTGCTCAGGAGAGTTGGAGGGTTTGTTGGGACCCATGTCTTGATCTTTTGAAGGTGATCATAAAGTTCATCTTGATCGAAATCAGGATCATTTGAGTCAAATAAAAGAGGTGGAACTATGTCATTTATCCTTCACTGTCTTACAAAATCAAAAGCAACCTTTTTGTTATATCCAATTTCCACAGGATCAAGTATAGGAATAAAAACTGACATATTGAGATCAAAATTTGAAAAAGCAATTACTCTAAAAATTTAAATGTTGGTTTTAAACACAATTCTTTAATTACGGACGCTAGATTTTGGGCAATTAACTTCACTTCTAACAACAAGGGTCTAATAAAATTTACTGGGTTGGTTAACCGCGTTAAATCACTTACGAAAGGTCGTCTGTCTTACATCCAATTGCAGTTGGTCTCAATTAAATCACTAGCGTCAAATGGAGTCACAATTGAGAATTAATTTTCGATTATCGAATTCACAATGTTAAATTTTGTTTGGAAACTGTCAAATGTAGATCACACGTCGACTGTATAAAATCAGGTAAAAAAAACACCAAACGTAAAATGGCTAAGTGAAGGTAGAAATCAACCGGAGACTTTCAGTTGTAGAAATTTGAATTAGTATGTAGAAGCTATCGCGAGGAAATCCATATTAGGCATTGTGTAACAGCCTATTTCAAAATGTTCATTTAAAAGAAAGTGTTTCTCAAGAAGGCGCTTTGAATAGAAAAAAGTTCAATACCTCGTAACATTTCGATGTCTTTTTATCAGTCTTTTGTAGTATTTGCGGCTCAATATCACAAGCAATTTTGGTAGCGGGCGAAATAGCTCTTCAATATGTTGCCAGTATTTAGCGTAAGATGTCGTAAGTACTTATAACGGTCACTCAAATGTCACTTGGAGGTTTTCCCCTAGTGATATATGCTCCACTAGTTTTAACCGCTTGCCACCACTCTGTAAACCTCGGAGTTTTCCACTCTGTAAACCTCTCTTTTGTTCTTTCTATATGCCCTTTTTATATTGGCAGATGTAATGGTTTACGTAAATTCCAAAGATAGACGATAAACGTTGGTACATGGTCTTTATTAAATAACGTGAGAATACACATAGAGAAAATAAGGTAGCACAAGAACAACTAGCTACGACGGAGGCGAACGATGGACTGCCTTTAGAAATGAGCCAAGAATATAACTTTCCTGGAACGGAAGTTCCAGCTATTGGTTGTTCAACCATGCCTGGGAACGGACCCTTTCCCATGACTAGTCTTAGTCCCAAAAGCCCCCCCCCTGGACTGTTCTCGTTGACATATACATGGCCAAATCTCTAAGAAACGAGACACCAGAAAAAGCCTTCTCGAATTTATGTTCCAAATACTTTACACAGTTATAAAAAAGGATACGTTTAAAATGTATTTTGTTTTCAGTAAAGTACAAACTATGTTCTGGTCTTTAGAGAGCACAGAAACGAAACCTTACTCCTCTTTATGGTAGTTTCTAGTTCTCTACTCGTTTTGAGCTTGACTTGGTTATTTATTGAAATTTCTGCTCTTTATGGGTTTCATAGATTTACTGATAGTGATTTATGGTAGTCTTTCGCATGACAAATTATTTGAATTTATTTCTGCTTAGCTTTGGTTTAATGTAGCTGTTTACTTTTTTGAAAAACTTATTTTGTGGAAAAAAGTTTTTTTTTAATTAATTTCTGTTCGTTTTAATTGACATTGTCATTTTCATTGGTAAAAAAACATACATTTTTTAAATCTTTTCAATTTTTTCTCTATAAGAATTTAGTTTTTGTCCTACTATTCATATTTTGAGAAAAACTTTGCAACAATGTTCAATAATAGTTGTACTTTAACGCTTTGGATTGATGGTTACGGGGGAAATATTCCTGAGATAACACTTATATGCCCTTAGGACACATTCAGATACACATAGAGTCTTTTAATTTAGTTTAACATCCCCAACAATATATCCTTAAGTTCTAACGTAATATCCTTAGTTTTTCCTAGGTTATTGCATCCCTTTCGACAATCTGGATGTCCAATTTGGTTGAAATGGTTTTTTTTTAAATATGCTGCATAAACCACAAAACAGTAGTTTTTGTTAGTTTTCAGTTTTAAATTCGCTCTTCACTTTCGCCAGAAATACTTCCTTTTTTTAAAATTATTCCAGGAATATAGCAGCTGGAGTTTTTTGTTAGAATCCAATGCAGAATGTATAAGGGCCAGTATTACTGCACATGTATATTCAGTGCTATGGTTTTTGGCGAAAATCAAACTGAAGTTCATTTAGATTTTCTTCTTTTAACTTGAACAATTTTTTAGTTTTACCTAATTTTTATCACAAATTTTGTAGAAGAAAACTGATAGAAATTACATTGGATGATAATTGTTCCTAATTATTTTATCTGTCTTTGCGAAGAGCTGTCCTTCATGCCGCTTTTAATGATCTAAGAAAACTACTGTAATGAAATGACAGATTAATTAGTTTTGCAATTAGTTTTGCAAAAATGATATTTTTGCAAAATGACAGATTAATTAGTTTTTATAACTGACAGGGATGCACGCGGGAGGGTATCGGAGCCCATATCCGCCCCCGAACTACTAAATATTTCCAAGTTCTTCGGCACTTCTCATTTATGTTATCGAATAAATTTTTGTATTTTTATTATAATCAACTTTTTGGTGATATTCACCTTTTCTGCTTCGGACACATCAATGTCATGGACGTCGTAAAAGGCAGATCTAGGAAATTTTAGTAATCGGTGTAAACTCTAGTAGCTAAAACCAGTAGTGGATCCAGGGGCGCCCCCCTAACGTAGTCTAAAGTAGTGTAATTTACTTAATTAACGCAAGATTGCGTTAATTAAACTTGCTGCTAACGCAAGTTTATCGGATCAGCCCCCCCCCCCCCCCTAAAAAATCCTGGATCCGCCCCTGGCTGAAACTAACATTCTTTCAAAATGGACAGTCCTACCTGCAGTTCAGTTATTCCTTGAACAGCTTTAATAAATTTCCAGTTAAACGTGGCAGATCATTGTTTCATCTCATTGATGACCCCAATTGCCGGTCATAGAAGCCAAACTTAGCACAAAAACTTATGCAAATTGACCACGAAATAAACTAAATTGATAGGTTGCACTTGGACGACGATAAGAATTATTTCAATCTTATCTTTAGACGGTTCGTGCATACCAATGCAGAGCATAATTTGATACAGAATTTGATTGCGACAAAATACAAATCCATTTTTATTTAAGACAAAATACAAGAAGAACCAATGAAATACAACTAGAGAGACAATTTTGAAGAGGGTCAAAGCACATACCCCCTCAGAGGTTAAGAAACTTGAAACGTTCGTTCCAAAAAGAACAAATCCAAGAACCATCTCTAAATGGGGCTCTCCCGCAGCCTCCCCTCAAAATGTTTGTCCAACTGGTAAAAATAACTGCTCAGACTCTCAACTATACCTCACAGGAAATCTCTGTCTCCCGGTCTCCATGTGCAGTTAAATAAACACGACTAGATGACTGTGCGAGTTTCTCGAGGTACGGGTGAACCTTATTTAATTTCAGATTCTGGGGTTTCATATCTGATTTGGTAATAACTGACAGTGAGGAACAGCATTAAAACTTAAAACAAACTTCGATTATTGCATATATGAGAGGGGGGTCCTCCCCAGCGCCTCACCCTTTGCACTAAATCTGTTAGCGCTTCCAAAAAAGCTTCTTTTCCAATTCTACGGCCCTTGTGTTTCAGCAGTCGTTCTTAACGAATTGGGAAAAAAGCTTAAAGAGGGGGGGGGGTCAGGAGGGGGCAGCCGAGGGGTTAAGAAGGAGGCAAGTGAAGGAAAATTATTTTGCGAGCAATAGTTAGAGACAGTGCTAAAAGAATTAAAAAATAACAAGGTATCAGGTGTTGATAGTGTAGAAAATTAGTTTTTGAAATAGGTTGCCTGTGAAGTTAGAGATAAGCTACTCAAGATTATGAATATATTTTTTTGGAAAAGGGGAACTACCAAGCCCTTTTGGGAAAACCTTATTTAAACAATTTTGTCAAACAGTTGGGAGAGTAAGTGTGGTAATTATAAAGGCATTAGCTTGGCTTCTGTAGGAAGCAAATTATTTAGTACAATGGCACTTTTTATGCTTGGAGATGATGTAGATCAAGTTCTAAGAGATAAACAGTGTGGTTTAAGGACTTTGTCTTAAGAAACACGTAAAATACAATGGTAGAGCATAGAATCAAATGGGAAGGTTAGACTCTCCTACACTTAGATTATGCAGTTGATTTGAGTGTCCTAGATGAAAATAATAGCGAAATCAAATATTTTTGGAGGGTTTGAGAATTCAGGGAGCAACAATAGGTAGAAAACTTTATGTTAAGAAGAGTAATTTTCTTAGAATAGGAACAAAGGAAGTTAAAAAGATGAAGTCGCGTAACAAGAAGATTTACCAATAGTATTGCTTCACTTACCTAGGTAGTTTATCAGTAAAGACACAGTGAAGATGAGTAGTAATGCATCATTATATTCAGCTGCCACAACCCTGAGGCATATGTGTGCAGTTTCAACGGTATATGGCTTTCCACGGGCAGGCATCTATTGCCACAGACGGTACATGGCTTACCAGACGGTTTTCTGAGGCAACATCCATTTTCTGGACCAATCAGAGACAACGAATACAGAACCTACAAGCCAGGGGTGGGATTATGTGTGCAGTTTCAATGGGACATGGCTTACCACGGGCAGTCATCTATTACTACAGACGGTACATGGCTTACCAGACTGGTTTCTATGTGTCAATAGCATAAGTAACAGACCTTGGTAAAGCGTGTTCAAAGGTTTATTGAGTGTCCTATATGCTGCTTTCACAAGTGATTGCATAATATGCCTTGCCAAGGGCAGTCATCTATTACTACTGAGGAGATATGCCTTACCAGACGGGTTTCTAAGGCAGAACCTGTTTTCTGGGCTAATCAGAGATGTTTCTACTAACGGTAGTCCATATACGGTAACATGATTAGTATAGTAATTGGATCCAAATTTCAGGAGTGATTTTCAACGTATTCAAAGGTTTATTGGACTTTTCTGTAAAATGGTTAACAGCCAAGCTTTCGGTTATTAGCATTCGACGGAAGGTTTAATGATAGCATATGGTAATACACATCATAAAGTTGTATCATTTTGCGTAAAAGCTAACTCAATTTGCGAAAAAGGTATAGCATTTGCATAACTCTGCAATGAATGATCTGAATTGATGATTGAATAATAGGGGTGAAACAGAGCTCGATAAAATTTTTAATTGGATTGTATGAAGGTGGTAAAAAAGGGTTAAACTGCTTACCAGTTAAGGTAAGCCCGAAGGGGTTGCTAACTCATAGGCAATATATTATAAATTTGGAATAACAGCGTTGGAATCAATCTACGGAAGCGATTAACGATGACAAGATGACCTTGTGACTTGACCTAGCTTTACTTCTCGGATGTGTTCTGTATAATAAACAAGTACCATTTGAACAGTTTTGTCAATGTAAAATATGCTCTAACATTATAGTATACTAAAAAGTTGATACTAATAGCGATGTAGATGCCAAGAAACGAATTTTAATAAAGAAATTAAGAACAATACTTAGATATCCTTGAAAATCAACTAGTGAGATGATTATAGGTGTGAAAAATCAAGGACCGCAACCACCAATGACCCTAACCACCAAGGACCTCAACCTCCAAAGGCCCCCTATCCCCAGCCTCCAAGGCCCCCCAACTTTTTGGGCCCCTCCCCCAATTTTTTAAATGCTTTTTTTTGAAGTTTTTTGAACTTTTTTTATATTTTTTTACATATTTTGTATTTTTTTTACATGTCTTAGAATGATAAAGCATAGATTAATAATATTTGATTTTTTTATAAAGTTGGGTTATATTTTTCGTATATAAAAACATCAACGTTTAAAACACATCTTATTTTATTAATAATATTTGATTTTTTACTAAAGTTTGGTTTTAGTTTTCAGAAATAAGAACATTCACCTTTAAATACAACTGATTTCATTAATAATATTTTATTTTTTCTTAAATAAAGTTGGGTTTTAGTTTTCAGAAATAAGAACATCCACGTTTAAAATACATCTGATTTTATTAATAATATTTGATTTTATAATAAAGTTGGGTTTTAGTTTTCAGAAATAAGAACATTCACGTTTAAAGCATATCTGATCTTTTTTTTAATAATATCTGATTTTTTATAATAAATTTGGGTTTGAGTTTTCAGAAATAAGAACATCCTCACTTAAATACATCTGAAATTATTAATAATATTTGATTTTATAATAAAGTTGGGTTTTAGTTTTCAGAAATAAGAACATCCACGTTTAAAATACATTTGATTTTATTAATATCATTTGATTTTTCAATAAAGTTAGGTTATAGTTCTCGGAAGTTAGAGTATCCATGTTTAAAATACATCTGATATTATTAATAATATTTGATTTTATAATAAAGTTGGGTTTTATTTTTCAGAAATAAGAACATCCACGTTTAAATTACATCTGATTGTATTAATAATATTTGATTTTCTGTGATTTTATTAATAATATTTGATTTTTGAATAATGTTGGGTTTTAGTTTTCAGAAAAAAGAACATCCACGTTTAAAATACATCTGGTTTTATTAATAATATTTGATTTTGTAATAAAGTTTGGATTTTAGCTTTCAGAAATATGAACATCCACGTTTAAAATACATCTGATTTTGTTCATAATATATGGTTTTTTATGGTTTTATTAATAATATTTGATTTTTTAATAAACTTGGGTTTTAGTTTTCAGAAAAAAGAACATCCACGTTTTAAATAGATCTGATTTTATTAATAATATTTGATTTATCTTAATAAAGTTGGGTTTTTAGTTTTCAGAAATAAGAACATCCACGTTTAAAATACATCTGATTTTATTAACAATACTCGATTTTTAATAAAGTTGGGTTTTATTTTTCAGAAATAAGAAAATCCACGTTTAAATTACATCTGATTGTATTAATAATATTTGACTTTCTGTGATTTTATTAATAATATTTGATTTTTGAATAAAGTTAGGTTATAGTTTTCAGAAATAAGAACATCCACGTTTTAAATACATCTGATTTTATTAATAATGTTTGAGTTTTTAATAAAGTTGGGTTTTAGTTTTCAGAAATAAGAACATTCATGTTTAGACACATCTGATTTTATCAATAATAATTGACTTTTTTTTAATAAAGTTGGGTTTTAGTTTTCAGAAATAAGAACATACACGTTTTAAATAGATCTGATTTTATTAATAATATTTGATATTTTAAAATAGATGGGTTTCATTTTCAGAAATAGGAACATCCACGTTCAAAGCATATCTGTTTTTTTATTAAAATTTGATTTTATTTTTAATAAATAAATTTGATAAGAAAATATTTTTATATATGTTTAATAAATTTTCTTATTAATAAATATTTTAATAAGTTTGATTTTTTTTAATAAAACCTAACTTTATTAAAAATCAAATATTATTAATAAAATCAAATGTATTTTAAACGTAGATGTTCTTATTTCTGAAAACTAAAACCCAACTTTATTAAAAAATCAAATATTATTAATAAATCAGATGTACTTTAAACGTGTATTTTTTTTTATTTCTGAAAACTAAAACCCAACTTCATTTAAAAAAATCAAATATTATTGACAAAATCAGAGGTATTTAAACGTAGATGTTCTTATTTCTGAAAACTAAAACCTAACTTTAATAAAAAATCAAATATTGTTAATAAAATCAGATGTATTTTAAACATGGATGTTCTTACTTCTGAAAACTATAACCCAACATTATTCAAAAATCAAATATTATTAATAAAATCAGGAGTATTTTAAATGTTGATGTTTTTATTTCTTGAAACTAAACCCAACTTTATTTCAAAAAATTAAATATTATCAATTAAATCAGATGTATTTAAAACGTGGATGTTCTTATTTCTGAAAACTAAAACCCAACTTTATTAAAAAATCAAATATTATTAATAAAATCAGATGTATTTTAAACGTGGATGTTCTTTAAACGTGGATGTTCTTTTTTCTGAAAACTAAAACCCAAATTTATAAAAAAAAAATAAATATTATTAATAAGACCATAAAAAATAATATATTATCAATAAAATCAGATGTATTTTAAACGTGGATGTTCTTATTTTTGAAAACTAAAACCCAACTTTATTATAAAATTAAATAGTATTAATAAAATTCGATTTAGTTTAAACGTGGACGTTCTAAAACCCACCTTTATTAAAAAATCAAATATTATTAATAGAATCAGATGTATTTTAAACCTTTATGTTTTTATTTCCGAAAAAAAACTTTATTATAAAATCGAATATTATTAATAAAATCAGATGTATTTTAAACATGGATGTTCATATTTTTGAAAACTAAAACCCAAATTTATTAAACAATCAAATATTATTAATAAAATCAGATGTATTTTAAACGTGGATGTTCTTATTTTTGAAAACTAAAAACCCAACTTTATTTAAAACAAATAAAATTTTATTAAAAAACAGATATGCTTTAAACGTGGATGCTCCTACTTCTGAAAACTAAAACCCAACTTTATTAAAAATATCAAATATTATTAATAAAATCAGATGTAGTTTAAACGTGGATGTTCTTATTTCTGAAAACTAAAACCCAACTTTATTAAAAAATCAAATATTATTAATAAAATCAGATGTAGTTTAAACGTGGATGCTCTTACTTCCGAGAACTAAAACCTAACTGTATTGAAAAATCAAATGATATTAATATAATATAATGTATTTTAAACGTAGATGTTCTTATTTTTGAAAACTAAAACCCAACTTTATTAGAAAAAAAATCAAATTTTATTAAGTAAAAACAAATATGCTTTAAACGTGGATGTTCCTATTTTTGAAAACTGAAACCCAACTATATTAAAATATCAAATATTATTAATAAATCAGATGTGGTTTAAACGTGGATATTCTTATTTCTGAAAACTAAGACCCAACTTTATAAAAAAAATCAAATATTATTGATAAAATTAGATGTATTTAAACGTGAATGTTCTTATTTCTGAAAACTAAAACCCAACTTTATTAAAAAATCAAATATTACTGATAGAATTCGATTTATTTTAAACATGGATGTTCTTGTTTCTGAAAAATAAAACCCAACTTTATTAAAAATCGAATATTGTTAATAAAATCAGATGTATTTTAAACGTGGATGTTCTTATTTCTGAAAACTAAAAACCTAACTTTCTTAAGATAATTCAAATATTATTAATAAAATTAGATATATTTCAAACGTGGATGTTCTTTTTTCTGAAAACTAAAGCCCAAATTTATTAAAAAATCAAATATTATTAATAAAACTATAAAAAATCATATATTATCAATAAAATCAGATGTATTTTAAACGTGGATGTTCATATTTCTGAAAACTAAAACCCAACTTTATTAGAAAAACAAATATTATTCATAAAATCAGATGTATTTTAAACGTGGATGTTTTTCTTCTGAAAACTAAAGCTCAACATTATTCAAAAATCAAATATTATTAATAAAATCACAGGAAGTCAAATATTATTAGTACAATCAGATGTATTTTAAACATGGATGTTCTTATATCTGAAAAATAGAACCCAACTTTATTCAAAAATCTAATATTATTAATAATATCAGATGTATTTTCAACGTGGATGCTCTTACTTCCGAGAACTAAAACCTAACTTTATTGAAAAATCAAATGGTATTAATAAAATCAAATGTATTTTAAACGTGGATGTTCTTATTTTTGAAAACTAAAACCCAACTTTATTAGAAAAACAAATATTATTCATAAAATCAGATGTATTTTAAACGTGGATGTTTTTATTTCTGAAAGCTAAAATCCCAACTTTATAATCAAATATTATTAATAAAATCAGGTGTACTTTAAACGTGGATATTCTTATTACTGAAAAGTAAAACCCGACTTTATTAAAAAAAATCAAATATTATTGATAAAATCAGATGTATTTAAACGAGAATGTTCTTATTTCTGAAAACTAAAACCTAACTTTATTATAACAAAAAATCAAATATTACTTACACAAAACAGATATGCTCTAAACGGGAATTTTCTTATTTGTGAAAACTAAAACCCAACTTTATTAAAAAATCAAATATTATTAATAAAATCAGATTTACTTATAACGTGGATGTTCTTATTTCTGAAAACTAAAACCCATTTTCATTTAAAAAAATCGAATATTATTAATAAAATCAGTTGTATTTAAAGGTGGATGTTCTTATTTTTGAAAACTAAAACCCAACTTTATTAAAAAATCAAATATTATTAATAAAATCAGATGTATTTTAAACGTGGATGTTTTTATTTCCGAAAACTATAACCCAACTTTATTAAAAAATCAAATATCATTAATGTATGTTTTATTTCATTCTAAGACATGTAAAAAAAAGTTGAAAAAATTTGTAAAAAAATTTTAAAAAAGTTCAAAATAAGCTTCAAAAAAAGTATAAAAAATGGGGGGAGGGGCCGAAAACGTTGGTGGGGGGGGGGGGGGGGGGGAGGGGGCCCCTTTCAGTTTGGGGATAGGGGGTCTTTGGAGGTTGAGGTCCTTGGTGGTTAGGGTAATTGGTGGCTGCGGTCCTTGATGCTTCAAACCTATAATCATCTCACTAGTTGATTTCTAAGGATATCTAAGGATTGTTCTGAATTTCTATATTAAAATTCTTTTCTTGGCGTCTACATCCCTATTAGTACCAAATTTTTAGTATACCACAATGGTACAGCGCATTTTATATTGATAACCCTGTTCAAATGGTGCTTGTGTATTATACAGAACACATCTGAGAAATAAAGCTAGGTAAAGTCACAAGGTCATCTTGTCATCGTTAATCGTCTCCGTAGATTGATGCCAACGATGTTATTCCAAATTTATAATATATTGCATATGAGTTATCAACCCCTTCGGGCTTACCTTAACTGGTAAGCAGTTTAACCCTTTTTCCCCATCTTCATACAATCCAATTAAAAATGTTATCGAGCTCTGTTTCACCCCTATTATTCAATCATCAATTAAGATCATTCATTGCAGAGTTATGCAAATGCTATACCTTTTTCGCAAATTGAGTTAGCTTTTGCGCAAAATGATACAACTTTTTTATGTCTAATGCCATATGCTATCATTAAACCTTCCATCGAATGCTAATAGCCGAAAGCTTGGCTGTTAACAATTTTACAGAAAAGTCCCATAAACCTTTGAATACGTTGAAAATCACTCCTTATATTTGGATCCAATTACTATACTAATCAAGTTACCGTATATGGACTACCGTTAGTAGAAACATCTCTGATTGGCCCAGAAAATAGGTGTTGCCTCAGAAACCCGTCTGGTGAGGCATGTACCCTCCGTAGGAATAGATGACTGCCCATGGTAAGGCATATTATGCAATCACTTGTGAAACCAGCATATAGGATACTCAATAAACCTTTGAACACGCTATACCAAGGTCTGTTACTTATGCTATTGACACATAGAAACCAGTCTGGTAAGCCATGTACCGTCTGTAGTAATAGATGCCTGCCCATGGTAAGCCATGTACCGTTGAAACTGCACACATATTCTTGCCTCAGGCTTGTAGGCGCTGAATATATAGATACATTACTACTAAGATGTTAATAGAAAAATAGCTAAGGCCAAGGGTATCTTTTTTTCACAATTGAAAAAAGTTTAGATGAAAAGGAAGATAAGTCTATGAATAGAGTCCAGAAGATAAGTCTACGGGAATCATCTATGAATAGTTTTGGATAGCCTACCGGATTTCAAACAGTTAGCTGTGCAAAAAATTGGGTTCTCTTCGCTTTCTAGGTCTATAATGAGAGAAAAGTTGAGATGGCTAGGTCACATTTTGCGGATAAAGGATAAAATACAATACATAACAGATCGCCAAAGATCCTTCCTTTTTGACCATCCATCTAGGGCCAACAGAAAGCATTTCGTCCTCGAATGGGATGGGAAGATATCATAAGAAAGGATTTAAAGAATATTAGAACTTCTTGGGAGGGTCTAAAGAAGGAAGTTTTGAATAGATTAGGATGGAGGAGGAGCGTGCGCATATCTGTTGGCCTCGGGCGGCCTGGCTTTGCAGTTATTTGTTAGTAGTAGTAGTAGTAGATCCCTTTTCAAGTAACAAAAGAGATCTTGCTACAGCAAAGTGGGTTTTCTTCCATTTCGTTCCACAAAACATCAATTTTTGCCCGAAATGGGTCAATATAATTGGAATACAAATTCTAATAGACCCAAACGATTCGTCATGGATTAAAACCCCCCAGCAAGAGGTTTTGAGTCCCCTATCTTAAATACCGACTCTAAAGTATGAAGTGAATGCCACAGCAAGTTCCGTGTTTATTCATAGATCGTCAACTCATACTGGACATGAACACTTCAGAGATTGCTACTTTTTTAAAAAGACCATCTCAGGGCAATGTGACGTTTTCTGCCGTTTTGTGCCGCAAAACATCAATTTTAGCTCAAAGAAGATCAAAATATCGACCATAATATCGAGCCAAATTTTAATATAGCCAATCGATTTTTCATGGTCTAAAACCACAAACTGCAGGTTTTTGCCCTTTTTAATTTACACTTTTTACTTTTTTACGCTTTTATATGTTTTCTTTTTACTTTAAGCATTTAAGATTTGCATGCAACTCATTATTTATTTCTAGTTATGTTTTCTGGTGTGGCTAGCAGACTACCGCAAGATTCAGGGAGATCTTTAATATCTGATTTAAAAGTCAGAGCCTTGCTGTAGAAACCTCTTACAAATTTTTATTAATAATCCCAGCTTAAGGTGCCATATGATACTAAAAATGACAGTTTTTGTTGCCATTTCTAAAGTGGAAAGGCTGAGAAGCACAATAATGATACTATTATAATCTCTAAGGTCCAAACCTATAGTGGAGCTTTAAAATCCCCCTCTTACATACTTCCCCTACCTGCCTTCTTGTTAACCGAAAACTAAAACAAACGTCTTAAAAAAAAACAACTACCTTATAAAAAAAGTGTCACTTTTTTCCATGAAAATGATTGAATTTTTCATGTCCGAATTATCAAAAATGCTCGTGATAAAATACCCGTCGCACTCTTTAGTTTATTCTTATACTATATATTAAGCAGAAAAATAACAAGTTTTTCAACTGAAAAGTAAGGAGCAGTATTAAAACTTAAAACGGACAGAAATTATTCCGTATATGAAAGGGGTTGTCCCCTCCTCAATACCCTCCTCTTAACGCTAAAAACTTTAGTTCTTTTAAAAAAAAGGTTCTTATTCTAATTAAACGGTCCTTGTGTTTCAGGAGTCGTTCTTAAGGAATTGTGACAAAAAGTCAAACTTAAGCGTAAAGAGCGAGGCATTGAGGAAGGGGAACCCTTTTCATATACGGAATAATTTCTGTTCGTTTCTAAGTTTTAATATTGCTCCTTACTTTCAGCTGAAGAAACTTGTTTTTTAATTACATTTCTGTTCGTTTTTCCAATAATACCGAGAAATCCGGCTCCTCTCTTGAAAATTCCCTCCCCCGACTAAAAATTCTTCCATGGAAAGTTCCTCCCGCGTAAAATACCCCCCCCCCCCCGGAAAAATTTCCCCAAGATAATTCTGGAAATTGGCCCGATTCTGAAAATTCAAACTAGAAAATTTCTTACGACAAATTCTGCCTGAAAAAGTCTCCTTAGCATACTTTCATTTGAATATGATTTGAATTTCTGATCGTTTTTAAATCATGCCGGAAATCATCCCACCAAGGAATTTTTTTGCTGAAAGTTTCGCCCTGACAATTTACCCAGAACATTTCTACATATAAAATTGAGTCAGCAAAGAGAAAGTAAGACAAATAGGAAGAATTTCGTATAGGAATTTGGGTAAATTCCTCAAGCTTAAATTTCCTCCACATCAGGAACTCCGAAGTGTTCACCCCCCGCAAACTCCCCTCCCCACAGAAAATCCTGTGCACATTTTGTACAAGGGCTTCAATTCACGAAATTTTGGAGCGGGGGATGTACTTTTCAAAATATAGTTGGGTAATTTTGTTGTTTTTCAACATTTTAATGAAACACTAAAAATAGTACTTTTAAATGAAAGAATTATCAAAATCCCAATTGTCAACATCAAGAAAGAAGCCCATTGATGCCCCCAGGGAGCTCCTTGACACATTTTCTCCCCCCAATTGTTATCCCTGATATTGAGGGAAAGTTTAAGGGGGGGAGAATTATAAACTACTTTTAATGTCCTTAATGTCCAGTTTTAACAATAATTGAATGTATCGAAGGGAAAACATGGTTTCTATTAGTTCAAAACGTTTCTATCAATTTTTACTTACTTATAACTCAAGGCCCGTTCTCACGCACGGTCATATACGCACGAAGGTCCGAGTATGATGAGGTCTGATTCATCAGAATCACTCATAAATAAGACCAAATTACGATTCTTTTGATGTACCCATAGATATAGAGATTTCGTTTTTTAGAGTTTAGGTTTCTATTGAGCCGAGTCACTCCTTACTCACAGTTCATTACCACGAACTGTTTGATAAATATTTACAGACACTCCTGTGCATATTTTGTACAGGGGCTTCAACTCACGAAAGATTGGGGTGGGGGCGCAGGAAAAATATCGTTTCTATTAGTTCAAAATTTTTCTATTGATTTTTGCTTACTTATACTTCAAGACCCGTTCTTACGTACGGTCATATACGCACGATGGTCCAAGGTCTGATTAAACAGAATCCCTCACAAATAAGACCAAATTACGATGGGATAAAAGACAATGGAAAGGTAGAAACTGATGATATCCTGCAAAGCATTCATGAGAATTAGACTTTAGAAAAACCATAAGAGCTTATAAATCCTTGTCCGAAAGATTAAACAAACAAAGGATGTACATACATAGTAGACTTGAATCGGAGTTGAGCTAGTATTAGCTACTCCTCAGCGCCTTATTGACTTATGACTCCAAAGGCTTAAACAATTTTGGATGCAGTTTTTTAAAGTTTTATAAAACACTAATATTTACATTTTAATATCTTGCTTAGGCGGATACATTTTCAGGAGCATGGAAATGAGCACCAGTGACATTCCAAATGTTTAAATATTTATCATTTACGAGCAAGAATGGTAAGTTTTAATTCATATTTCTTACCTCACAATCCCGCAGAACATCTACAGCCATTCTACCATCAGGGTTCATAATGAAACTTGTCCATCTACTCAATCTTCTTTTCAAGTCATACAGCCACATGTCAATTGTAAAATTTTGTTTCTGTAGTGTCCGAAGTCCCTGATAAAGTTGAGTGTATTGATTATCTAATGCTTTGCACTGAGTTTGTAACTCCTCATATATCGAGCTCAAGAAAACAAGCTCCCTATCATCATAATCAGCACTATTAAGTAATTGTTCAAGGAGCTCTTGCTTTTTGTGAATTAAGTGCAGAAGCAAACGTACTTCAATTCGTACTAGGGTAAGCTCGTGTTCATTATCCAGAGGTCGATCAAGAAGCCAAAACCGATTTTGTATTTCCATCAACACCGAGCGTAATTCCTCGATATCAGAATTGTCTTTGCTTGTTGCTGTTTCAATTAAATTACTCAGATGATCAAGCCGATCATAGCAGTCTAGCACTTCAAAACGTAGGTCTTCTACATCAGCAAGGGGTAGATGACTTAGTGCCTGCTCGAGCAACGATTTGATATCTTCATCGATTTCCTCCCTACGTAGTTGAATTTCAACCGAGATTTTCTAAAAAAAAAAAAAAAAAAATAAGAATTGTGTAGTATTTTGTTTATTTGAAAGACTTGTAAACGAAATCCATCTTTTAAGTCACTTCATAAATATATATTGCACTAACATTTACATATTAACAGTACAAACTGTTAAAGAAGTCGACCATATTAAACGTCGTTCACAATTTATTTTATGTTTTTCAAGATTTTAAAATCATTTTAAAAGGGTATGACACGACAATAAAGGATGAAGAACTCCTCCCCTCTGTTATTCATTACAAAAGTTTTAGTTTTTTCAATGACAGGAACTTACTAATTTTTACAACAAAGTTGAAACAAAAGGGCAGTTATGGAGACAGGTACATATGTAAGAGGGGGGGGGGGTATGCTTGTGCCATACGTTTTCTTCTCTAATTTAGATATATTCCATACAATTTACGTTAGTATAGATTTTCTTTGAGCGTTTTACCATCACCACGCAAAATATATTCGTGCATACGTGTCCATAATAAATTTTATAATTTTTTTATCTACATCAATTTTTATTGGATTATATTTGTTAAACAAATAATGATTTTCCAAGAAGCATGGCTAAACAGCCTTAAAATGAAATCTTTAATTCATTATCAGCTAAACAAATTATCGGGTCTTATCTCCTGCTTAAATCTACCCATTTATAATCACCTTTTACCCGATTAATATGTCCGATTAATTTCAAGATATTGACAGCTTTTCCATCTACTTTCTATATTTTTAAATGAAACTTGGTTTTCTACTTAACTCTAAAATAAATCCCTATGTACGTGCCTGCCATGATTAGCAAACATAAAATGGAACGGTATGCATGGGTTAAGTGACCCTAGCAAGTTGAAGAACAGGTAATTAGGTGGGATGACGCGTCACGTCTTTTTCTAACCAATCAAAGCAATAACGAATCATTTCATACAAAGATTATACGACACGAAGTCCTTAATTAAAAGGACAATCGCATTTCATTAACCTAGGCTAACATAACTAAAACAAATGTAAATAAATGACTGAAGTAATTATGTGACACTGCGTTTTAAATTTAGTTTTCGCTTTTTGTTTGGGTCTTTTAATTATTTTTTTTCTCTTCTCTGTTTTGTTTTGTGTGTGTGTGTGTGTGTGCGTGTGTGTGTGTGTGTGTGTGTGTGTGGTGTGTGTGTGTGTGTGTGTGTGTGTGTGTGTGTGTGTGTGTGTGTGTGTGTGTGTGTGTGTGTGTGTGTGTGTGTGTGTGTGTGTGTGTGTGTGTGTGTGTGTGTGTGTGTGTGTGTGTGTGTGTGTGTGTGTGTGTGTGTGTGTGGTGTGTGTGTGTGTGTGTGTGTGTGTGTGTGGTGTGTGTGTGTGTGTGTGTGTGTGTGTGTGTGTGTGTGTGTGTGTGGTGTGTGTGTGTGTGTGTGTGTGTGTGTGTGTGTGTGTGTGTGTGTGTGTGTGTGTGTGTGTGTGTGTGTGTGTGTGTGTGTGTGTGTGTGTGTGTGTGTGTCTGTGTGTGTGTGTGTGTGTGTGTGCGTGTGTGTGTGTGTGTGTGTCTGTGTGTGTGTGTATCTGTGTGTGTGTGTGTCTGTGTGTGTCTGTGTGTGTCTGTGTGTGTGAGTGTCTGTGTGTGTGTCTGTGTGTGTGTGTGTGTGTGTGTGTGTGTGTGTGTGTGTGTGTGTGTGTGTGTGTGTGTGTGTGTGTGTGTGTGTCTGTGTGTGTGTGTGTGTGTGTGTGTTATGTCTTTGAAAGGTTGAAATGCATTATGTGATTATATTGAAAATACTTTTTTTTTAGTATTTATGCCATTTCTATGTTTCCCCTGTTTTTTTTTTCTGGCCATAGAACCTTGCGGGGGGGTTCTATATTGAAGTGTTTTGTTGTAAATTTATTGGTTGAAAAAAATTGATTGATTGATTGATCATAGGGTAGTCCACGCCGAATAAATTGATTGCTTGGTAGTCCCCTGCTTAGTTTTTGATTTTGTATTTTATGATTTTTTTTTTCTTATTTTTTTCTCTTGTGTGGATTCTCTTAAAGGTGTGAATGTATGATACTGAAAATGTTTTTGTTTTTTGTGTATTTGTTTCATTTTTGTTTCTCCCGTGTTTTTTTCCTGGCCATAAAGCCTTACAGGGGAGTTTATATTGAAGTGTATTTTGTTGAGTTTATTGATTGAATAAATTGATTGAATTGATTGATTGATTGATTGAAGAATAAAGTGTAGGAATGAAATAATTAATCTTATCAGTTGGATATGTTTTGGATGCCCACATCTGTCAAGCAAATTCTAAAACTACGGCTACTGAAAACCATTCATGCCTCCAAGTCACTATACACCAAGGCAGGTGCATACATTCCCCTTTCACTTATTATGTTCAGAAATTTACCCTTTGAAAACTCCAATTCAGTTTCTACTTTCTTTCAACATTTTCGTATGATCTATCCCACACAATTCGTCGTTTTCCTGATTCCACTTGGCTCCGGTTTGATTCCCCCCCCCAAAAAAAAAAATATATTTTTTTTCAACCTAGTATCCTTCATCTGTAAAACTTCACCAAATTGTCTTTATTTCATTATAGTCCTCGAAAGTTAGATTAAATCATTTTTAAAATTTGTCGTTTGATAAGAAGTAATTCAAACCAAACCTAGAAGTATCCTTTGACAATTCCTCTATAAAACATCCAGCATCTTTATCCGAAACTTTCTAGGCATCCGTATTTTAGGGCCATTCAAAACAGCTACAATTATCATGCACCATGTACACTATTTTAAATTCCAAGACACATCTTTTTTATTCGTCCATTTTTTTTTCTAATTGTGGAAAAACACTTTGGACCTTTAGACTTCAAACACACCATAGAAATTAGAATCTCTCCTACATAATACCTGTATAGCCGCATTATTGGATATATCTTCTCCGGCTTCTCCAAGCCAACACAAAAGAAGTTCTAGTTGGTTTGAAAAGGCTAATAAGTTCTTTTTACAACTATAAATCCTATGAACAGTGTGCGTTATTGATTCTTGAAGCTGATGTGTGGCATTCGCTCTATCCTCAGCTGTTGAAAGCGGTTGATCTGCTTTAACTTCAGTTTTCACTATTTGGGCCTCTTTTAGTAGATCTGTGCTCTTTGCTTCGTGGTACACAGTGCTATTTGAATACTCCTAAGAAAAATAAAGGATTCTTTATAGTGAGATCCAAAAGAAATCATTTTAATTCAGTAATTCAGTAGCAATAAATGGAGGTAGGTTAGTAACATAATGGCCATGGGTCAAGCCCCCGCCATTCCTAGAGAGAAATCCTCATTTTTCACTTTTTTTTTATTTGATGATCTTAAATTGCTGACAAAATCACGGTCTCTGCAGAAATGAGGTGCTTTCTCTATGTAAGTTCTAATTTGAAGTGAGATGTCACATGACACTCTGAAAATATGTTGATTCTTCGGACAATCTTGAAGTATCTTCTCAGTGATTAATTAAAAAAAAAAAAAAACTTTCCGAAAAATAAGTTTTTCAAAGAAAAGTAAAGGCAATTTTAAACTTAAGCTCAGCAGATACAATCACCCCGGAGTTTTAGTATCTGATGGTTGAACTATTTTTAATAAAATAGTCACCTTAAATTTTTATCAGATGGGTTTATCCATCCGATAAACCCAAAGGTGTGGAGGGCGGGAGGGGCTAGTTGCCCTCCGATCTTTTTCACTCTAAGGAAATGAACTACAACTTTTAATTTCCATCCAAATGAACCCTCTCTGAAGGTTATACGAGCATCCTTTTCATGAGAACCACATACGGCCCCAGGACCTAACTTACAATGCCTGCCCCCGGGCCCTGGGGGGTTGTGTCGGCACCGGAGTATTTTGGAGTATACCGGAGTATACCGCAACTATTTTGAAAAAATGGCTCTCTCAAAGTTCTTATCGGATGGGTTTGAGGAAAATGGGGCGTGGAGAGGGGGGCTAGTTGCCCTCCGATCTCTTTTGACTCTTAAAAAGTGAACGAGGACTTTCAATTTCCAATCATATGAGCCTCTCCGAAGTTTGTACGAGCATACCTTCCATGAGAACCTTACATGCCCCCAGAGCAATACTTACAACGCCTGCCCTGGGCCCTGAGGGGGGGGGGGTTGTGTCGACACAGGAGTTTTTTTATCTGACCTTTGAACTATTTTTAACGAAATGGCCATACGTAAAGGAGTTTTCGTTATATGATCTTAGAACTATTTTTAACAAAGTGGCTACCTCAAATTTTTTACAAGATGTATTTGGGGAAAAAGGGCTTGGGGGGGGGGGGGGCTAGTTGCCCTTCGATCGCTTTTGACTCTTAAAAAGGGCACTAGAACTCTCGATTTCCAATCGAATGAGCCCCCTTTGAAGTTTATACGACGACCCCTTCAATATTAAGTGCCTCTGGGAAAAAAAATGAATGGAGTGTGTTGGAGCTGCCATCCAATCCCTTTTGACTCTTAAAAAGTGAATTACAACTTTCAATTTCCAATCAAATGAGCCATCTGTGTGTTTATATGAGTTTATATGAGCATCCCTTCCATAACAACCATATATGCCCACAGGGCATAACTTACAACGCCTACCCCCAGGCCCTGGGGGGCTGTGTCGACACTTGAGTTTTTTGTTATCTGAGCTTTGAACTATTTTTAACAAAATATCTATCTCGAAATTTTTATCTCATGCATTTAGGACGGGGAGGGGGGCTAGTTGCCCTCCGATCTCTTTTGACTCTTAAAAAGTGAACAATAACTTTCAATTTCCAATCAAATGAGCCTTCTCCGAAGTTTATACGAGCATCCCTTCCATAAGAGCGTTGCCCCTAGAGCATTACTCATAACGCCTGCCACCGGCCCCTGGGGGGTTGCGTCTACACAGGAATTTTTCTTATCTGACCTTTGAACTATTTTTAATGAAATGGGCCCTGGGGTGTTTTGTCGACACCGGAATTTTTTTCATAAAATCTTTGAACTCTTTTCAACAAAATAGATTTCTCAAAATTTTAATCGGATGCATTTGGGAAAAAAGAGTTTGAGGGGGGGGGAACTGGTTACCATCCAATACCTTTTGACGAATAAACAGTGAACTAGAACTTTCAATTTCCAATCAAATGAGCCCTCTTTGAAGTTTATACCAGCATTCCTTCCATAAAAACCATATATGCCCCCAGGGCATAACTTGTAACCCTTGCCCTGAAGACTGTGGGGGGGGGGGCAGTGTCCTGCTCAAACATATAATTTCCAGAACTTTCAACTACGTTGAACAAAATGGCTATCTCAAAATTTTGATTGGATGTGTTTGGGGAAAAGGTGGGCGTGACAGGGGGGTTAGTTACCCTCCAATCACTTTAGAATATTAAAAAGGGCACTAGCCCTTTGAATTTCAAATCGAATGAGTCCTTTTAAAGTTTCTACGACCAAGCTTTATACAAAACCCTTATATGCCCCCAGGGCATAACTTATAACCCTTGCCCTGAGGGTTATGGGGGAGTGTCCTCCTCAAAAACATAATTTTTATCTGGAAATCAACTACGCTGAACAAAATGGCTATCTCAAAATTTTGATTGGATGTGTTTGGGGAAAAGGTGGGCGTGAGAGGGGGGTTAGATACCCTCCAATCACTTTAGAATATTAAAAAGGGCACTAGAACTCTCAATTCTCAATCGAATGAGCCCCTTTGAAGTTTCTATGACGACCCCTTCCATATGAAGTGCCTCAGGAAAAAAAAATAATAAAGCATTGGAGCCGTATGGCCTTTGCTATAGGCAACGCTATAGCGTTGCCTCTGATTTAAATTAATAAGATCATAGGCAGCGCGCTAGCGCTGCTTAAGTAAAGAACGATGTGGCCACAATGTGTTTTGTTTTTCTTCTTTCTTCGACAGGCACTTCGTATCGAAGGAGTTGTCGTAGAAACTTCGAAAAGGATTCATTCGATTGTAAATTGAGATGGCTAGTGCCCTTTTTAATAGTCGAAAGTGATTGGAGGGCAAATGGCCCCTCCCCCCACGCCCATCATTCCCCAAAACAAATCCAATCAAAATTTTGAGATACCCATTTTGTTCAGCGTAGTTGATTTCCAGATAGAAAATATCTTTTTGAGGAGGACACGCCCCCACAACTCTTGGGGCAAGGGTTTTAAGTTATGCCCTGAGGGCATATAAGAACAATGTTGGCACAATGTACCATATGTTTTTTTTTACTTTAGAGCAGGGTACTTCATATGGAAGGGGGTCGTCGTAGAGACTTCAAAAGGGGCTCATTCCATTGGAAATCGAGAGTTCCTGGGCCCTTTTTAATAGTCGAAAGTGATTTCCCCCAAACACATCATTCCCCCAAACACATCCAATCAAAATTTCGAGATACCCATTTTGTTCAGCGTAGTTGATTTCCAAATAGAAAATGTGTTTTTGAGGAGGACTTCAAAACTTCAAAACAGGCTCATTCGATTGGAAATTCAAAGGGCTAGTACCCTTTTTAATAAGTCAAAAGTTATTGGAGGGCAACTAGCCCCCCCCACACACCCATCATTCCCCCAAACACATCCAATCAAAATTTTGAGATAGCCTTTTTGTTCAGCGTAGTTGATTTCCAGATAGAAATTATGTTTTTGAGAAGAACACTTCCCCAGAGCCCTCAGGGCAAGGGTTTAAAGTAATGCCCTTGGGGCATATAAGGTTTTTATATAAGGCGTTGTCGTAGAAACTTCAGAAAAGGCTCATTCGATTGGAAATTCAAAGGGCTAGTGCCCTTTTGAATAGTCGAAAGTGATTGGAGGGCAACTAGCCCAATCCCTACGCCCATTATTCCCCCAAACACATCCAATCAAAACTTTGAGATAGACATTTTGTTCAGCGTAGTTGATTTCCAGATAGAAAACATGTTTTTGAGGAGGACACTCCCCCACTACCCTCAGGGCATGGGTTTTAAGTTATGCCCTAGGGACATATAAGGTTTTTATAGAACGCGTTGTCGTAGAAACTTCTAAAAAGACTCATTAGATTGGAAATTCAAAGGGCTAGTGCCCTTTTTAATAGTCGAAAGTTATTGGAGGGCAACTAGCCCCCCACGCCCATCATTCCCCCAAACACATCCAATCAAAATTTTGAGATAGCCATTTTGTTCAGCGTAGTTGATTTCCAGATAGAAAATATGTTTTTGAGGAGGACACTCCCCCAAAAACCTCAGGGCAAGGGTTGCAAGTTATGCCCTGGGGGCATATAAGGTTTTTACAGAAGGCGTTGTCGTAGAAACTTCAAAAAAGGCTCATTCGATTGGAAATTCAAAGGACTAGTGCCCTTTTTAATAGTCGAAAGTGATTGGAGGGCAACTGACCCCCCACCCTGTCACGCCCACCTTTTCCCCAAACACATCCAATCAAAATTTTGAGATAGCCATTTTATTCAACGTAGTTTTAAGTTCAGTAAATTAGGTTTTTCAGGATGACAACCCCCTCACAGCCCTCAGGGCAAGGGTTGTAAGTTATGCCCTGGGGGCATATAAGGTTTTTATAGAACGCGTTGTCGTAGAAACTTCAAAAAGGGCTCATTCGATTAGAAATTGAAATGGCTAGTGCCCTTTTTTATATTCGAAAGTAATTGGAAGGCAACTAACACCCCTTCCACGCCCATCATTTCGCCAAACACATCCAATCAAAATTTTGAGATAGCCATTTTGTTCCACGGAGTTTAAAGTACAGGAAATTATACCTTTGAGCAGGACACTCCGCCACAGTCTTCATGGCAAGGATTATGAATTATGCCCTGGGGGAATATAAGTTTTATTGAAATCTTTGTCGTAGAAACTTGAAAAAGGGCTCATTCGATTAGAAATTAAAAGATCTAGTACCCTTTTCAATAGTCCAAAGTGATTTGAGGGCAACTAACCCCCCTCTCTCGCCCACCTTTTCTCCAAACACATCCAATCAAAATTTTTAGAGAGCCATTTTGTTCAGCCTTGTTGATTTCCAGATAGAAATTATATTTTTGAGGAGGACACTCCCCCACAGCCCTGAGGGCAAGGGTAGTGAGTTATGCCCTGGGGGCATATGAGGTTTTTATATAACGCTTTGTCGAAGAAACTTCAAAAAGGGCTCATTCGATTGGAAATTGAAATGGCTAGTGTCCTTTTTAATAGTCGAAAGTGAATGGAAGGCAACTAACACCCTTTCCACGCCCGCCATTTCCCCAAACACATCCAATCAAAAATTTTGAGATAGCCATTTTGTTCCACGCAGTTTAAAGTTCAGGAAATTATACCTTTGAGCAGGACACTCCCCCCACAGTATTCAGGGCAACGGTTATAAGTTATGCCCTGGGGACATATAAGGTTATATTGAAATCTTTGTCGTAGAAACTTGAAAAAGGGCTCATTCGATTGGAAATTCAAAGGGCTAGTGACCTTTTTAATAGTCAAAAGTTTTGGAAATTAGGTCTTTAAGGATGACAACCCATCCCCCTCCCCACAACCCTCAGGGCAAGGGTTGTAAGTTATGCCCTAGGAGCATGTAAGGTTTTTGTAGAAAGCGATGTTGTAAAAATATCAAAAAGGGCTCATTGAATTGAAAATTGAAAGGGCTAGTGCCATTTTAATAGTCGAAAGTGATTGAAGGGCAACTAACCCCCCTCTAACGCTCACCATTTCCCCAAACACATCCAATCAAAATTTTGAGATATACATTTTGTTGAACGTAGTCGAAAGTTCTGGAAATTAGGTCTTTTGGGATGATATCCCCCTCAGAGCCCTCAGTTCAAGGGTTGTAAGTTATGCCCTGAGAGCATATAAGGTTTATATAGAAAGTTGTTGTAAAAATTTCAAAAAGGGCTCATTTGTTTGGAAATTGAAATTGCCCTTTTTAATAGACGAAAGTGAGTTGAGAGTAATTGACCCCCCTCTCTCGCCCACCATTTCCCCAAACACATTCAATCAAAGTTTAGAGATAGTCATTTCTTTTAACGTGGTTGAAAGTTCTGTAAATTATGTGTTTAAGGATGACAGCCCCCCCCCCAGAGTCCCCAGGGCAAAGGTTGTAAGTTAAGATTAAATCAAAATGCACTGTGTTAATGCTAATTCTCAATAATGCATCTCAACAGTATCCCAAGAACGATTGAGGGTATTATATTCAAAGTTTCGGGGCTACTTCTGCTCTTAAAATTTAACCAAATCAAAATAGCGTAAGTGTATGCAAGCTATCAAAGAAAGTAAACAGATTTTTTAGCGAATGGTATCAAGTTTACTATTTCAGGTCAACTAGAGGAGGTATGAAACTAAATTAAACACTACTATTTGTGTCAAGATTTTTAAAAGGGTGCATGTTGTTAAAAATTGCTGAAAAATTTTCTCCAGCATACAAATAGCAGGCCAAACTATAAAGTCTTAAAAAAAAAAGATTTAAACTATTATTTTCTTTTTCCCTGAAAAGACTATGTCCATATAAAACGAACAGAAATTAATTAAAAAAAAACTTTTTCCACAAAATAAGTTTTTCAACGAAAAGTAAAGAACTCCATTAAACCAAAAATGAGCAAAAATAAAATCAAATAATCTACCAAGCGTGAAACTACCACAAATCAGCATCGACGAATAAATGAAACCCAAAACGAACAGAAATTACAATAGATAACCGAGTCAAACTCAAAACGAGCAGAAATTAACATGAGTAGGGCTCAAAACCCCTATGCCTTCCCAAGGCCAGAAGATAATTTGCACTTTACCGAAAAAAATACAAAAGGAATGAGCATTGTCAGTTTATTATACTTATACTAATATTTGTTAATCAAAATGTTAATATTATTTGATTTATTAAAGTTATAAAAGTAAAAACATTTACATTTTTTTCAGTAAAGTGCAAATTATGTTCTGGCCTTGGGAAGGCATAGGGGTTTTGAGCCCTACTCATGTTAATTTCTGCTCATTTTGAGTTTGACTCGGTTATTTATTGTAATTTCTGTTCGTTTTGGGTTTCATTTATTCATCGATGCTGATTTGTGGTAGTTTCACGCTTGGTAGATTATTGATTTTATTTTTGCTCATTTTTGGTTTAATGGAGTTCTTTACTTTTCTTTGAAAAACTTATTTTGTGGAAAAAGTTTTTTTTAATTAATATACACTAAAGAGGCCAAGTAATGCATTCTTTTCTCCATCCCAAAGAAAATGTCTCTTTACCAGGATCGGATTAAAAGCTTTGACGCTTCTAGGCCCAAACGGTTTTGCTGCTCCGTTTTTGCGACATTTAAGGGGAGATCCCCGAAAATTCGGAGATATTAGAAGCACTGAACAGAACGTAACTGATGAGCCAAAAGTAATGAAAGAGACTAAAGAGAGAGGGATATCGAACTCTCAGCTGCCATTCTAAGAGACATCTGACAATTTATAACTGACAGAACTCCTGTGTTGTTTTAAAATCACTTTTCTGTGAATACGCAGCGCGGCGGCAGAGTACACCTGGCACTTTGACGGTAAATCATATCAGTCCAGGGTGCTTTGACGATAAATCACATGACCCCAGTTTTTGTTGAGAAAAAAATCACTCAGTGATAACTTATTGCGCCCCTAGGCCTAGGCCTTGTGGCCTTATTGGTAAATCTGGGCCTGTTCGTTTCACCCCTACTATAATTTTACCAGCAAGTTTTCTTGTAGGAACGAATATTCATTTCGTATTAAACATATTTTAAGATTTTAAAATAAATCACTCATTGGGTAGCTTAGAAGCAGCTGCTAATTTGTTTCTGTAAAATAATATTTTCTTTTATAGTTAAAGCAATGACTTTTTTAACACCTCATGTAAAAGTGGCTGCAGAAATTAAGAAATTATAGCAATATTTAAAGAGTAGTGCCGAAGTTGTGGATCGGATATTTTTATGTTTGATAAGATGTGTAAAAAAAAATGTCAAATGTTTATTACATTTTGACGAAATTAAAAAGAAAATTATAATTGTGTAAAAATATTCAAAAAGAATTCTCCATTCTACAAAAAAAAAATGTTCAGTTATCCATTTTAAATACCGCGTTATTTAGTGCTGGTCTTTAACATTCTATGAAAATATTGAAATTTCTTCGTGTCGAAGGACGAAGAAAACAGCTTATAGGAGATTGTAACTTAAAGCATAATTTTAATATTTCTTTTTATAAGCCAGTCGACTAAGTATATCTTTCATAAGAACACAATTAGCGGGTCATGACGCAAGTTATGATTTGAGTTTATGAGCAGCAGCCTGAATTTATACTGCTGAATTAACTTATACAGCGAAATATAGTCTAATGGCGACTTTAGTATAATGTTTATGACCAAACCAGGCCTTGCCATAAATTTGGATTCAGGGTGGGAGGTAGCTTCAGAAAATATATAAATCTTTTCGTTACAAAACAGAAACAAAATAGTATTTTTTCTAGAGTCTTTTAAATTTAGGCAGGGTTGAGGGAGCTCCACTCCACTTCTAGGTCCTTGCGTGGTAACATTTTAACCAAAAGCACAATTGGAAAGCTTAGATGAACGGAAATCTATTGCATAAAAGAGCGGAAGAGAAAAAGCTGAAAAGCAGAAGGAAATACAAGGATAAAAAAATTAATGTAGCGACGACAAAGGGGGGCTACTGCTGTAGAAGACCCAAAAGAAGGTATTTAATTAGATGAGCTTTTATATAAATTCGACAAATCATTGTATCGCAGGAAAAACCGGTAATCGACAAACCTGTGACACTATGTCTCCGTTTTCTTTATACTGTGCGTTCCAAGGCCCCAGCAGCACTGTATTTCTAGTCTCCATGATTAAGATATTATTTTGGATTACCTAAGGCATTTAACGATCGTATCTTGCTGAAGACATTGCTGATTGATCGATAAGTGGAATTGATAAACATTTGTAGTGGTCGCAGCTGTGCCAAGTGTGAAAAAAGGGAGTTGGCTAGTTTTTCACTTATATGTGGAGCAAGTTTTATTTCTACACAGGGTGGCCAGATTTCTACGTAACTACGTAACTAGTGAAAAGTTGAGAAATAGGGC
Organism: Artemia sinica; assembly: GCA_027921565.1. Classification (NCBI taxonomy): domain Eukaryota; kingdom Metazoa; phylum Arthropoda; class Branchiopoda; order Anostraca; family Artemiidae; genus Artemia; species Artemia sinica. Next base: position 50,780,218 of record CM051256.1, on the reverse strand, counting down.
AAGAGAGAAGTAGAGAGTCAAAGTGAGATAGAGGAAGAGAGGAAGGAAGGGAAGAAGAGAGACAGAGTGCGACAAAGACAAATGAACACTTACCGCATATTGCTGTAGAGCGCCTTCTAAGTCGTTAGAAGAAAGACTTTCTAGTCTTGGAAGTGATGAAATAACATGGTCTAGCCAGATATCTTCTTCTCTAAATGATATGTTTAATTTGTTCCATAGATCAAAAGCAACGCGCAAAGATACAATTCTACCGGCACCAAAATCAAGGACATCTTCTGCATCAGTAGTGAGATTAGCATGTCGATCTAGGTAGTGTTGTCGCGTTGGGGGATCAATCAAAGCAATAATAGAATTGAGGACTGAGGAACAGTGGCTAAAACACGTAAAAAATTTAATCTTTTTTTGAATTTCGACAAAAAGGTTGGCAGCATCTTCTACTCCCACCTCGTCAGCATAATAACTTCTGGCCAAATTCATAATTTCACAAAATTCTCTTAAATAAATTCGGTATTCTTCAATAGCAGTGTTTCCTTGCAACACTTTCTCTCTTTCATTGTGTATCTTTGTTCCCATGTAGCGGCAGGTATCCTGAAGTGAAAAAACTTGAGTAGGGATATCATAGCCGGGAATTTCTTTTACAAAACCTTCTCCTTGTTCAATAAGATGATCAACAGTCATCATTTCAGCTTGATTCTTAAGTTCAAGATCTTCCAATAAATCGAGTCTCTCTACAGGAGTTTCAACAACTTCATTTTCAATTAAAATTACTTGCTTATTCAGTTGTTCTATGTTTGTTTCCTCCATGCTAATGCTATTTAAGTAATCTTGCCAACGTTTTTGGAGATCAAGTATTTCTTCTTCGCTCCTCAAAGCAACGTCTTCGACAATTTTAACTTGATCTTGCAAGCGTCTAACGCAACTCTTAATCATATACTTAATGTCGTCGTTAACAACATCTACGCAATGTTCTGTAACTTCCTCCAAAATTTCAAGACTATTTTCAACTATTCTAACTTCTTCTTTTAGATTCTTAATTTCTTTCATTCGGTGTTCTAAAGTTGCAATTTGCCTAATAGTGTAGACTCTGTACTCTATGGTTTCTAGCCATTCAGTTACAGTTGTTACAATCTCAACGATAACACGTTCAATTACCACTGTTTCCTTAAGGCTGATAGCATTCCTTAATGTAGCAATATTGTCATGAACATATGCTACTCTCTGCTCTGCTGAAGTCTTGTGGAAAAACTGAGTAATTGCAGTTAAGTAACAAAAGCTTGTCTTGTGAATACCTGTTCTAGGTTTATGCACTGCTTTGGAACGAAGATCTATAACAGAATTTAAATCTCGCAGTTTTTCCGACAATGAGACATATTGCTGCTCGTTACTCTTTTCTTTATTTCCTGCATCTTTTGCATCACTGACGACCACACTGCTTATGTTTTTAACCGTTATTGGACTTAAGGACACATCGTCTGTATCATCTTTTAAAACTTCACGTTCAAAATCAAAACACTGCTTTTCCGGGAGTACAATTGGGGAAGTACCACCACTTTTTGCTTTGTCCTGGACTTTCAAGATCAAAACTTCAGTTCTATACATATCGTCTGTTTCTTTTCCTGGATTTTCCTGAATTTTTTTTGGTTCTTTTCCTGAACTTTCTATATCTGACACATTTTGCTCGTCAGTATTCTTCAAGGATACATTAATTAGAACTTTTTTTTCATCCTCAAACTGAGTTTGTTTACTGGGTTTTAATTCAACACTAAAACCTTTTATTTGAGGATCAGAGACCAAAGGTGCTAAGAGCATATGCTGTTTTTCTTTACAATCAGCTTCATCAAAATATAAAAGTTCTTCTGTGTCATTAAATTCTTCCGTTGAAACAATCGTTTCAAAGCCACTTAAACTGTTCGGTTGCTTACATGTGTCTGTAATATTATTCTTATTTACCTCGTCATACAGGTTACCTACGTTAGAATCCGGGTATTTTAGCAAGCAATCATCGCCTAAACTAGTATCATAAATCGAATCTGTTTTTGTCAGTAAACTAGTTACTTCTTTTCCACTGTCTAGATTACTACTGGAAACACGCCTAGCTCTAGTTCTGTCGTCTTCGTATCCAGAAGGTGTGGTCGTTTCTGAAGACTGGTCCATGTATTCATGTTCAACATGGATTAACTTTTTCTCTCTAGTATCCTCGTTGTCGCTTGTTTTTAAATCAATGTTTGATCCTTGGTAAAATTGGTCGTTTTCTGACGGTATCTCAGTACCTAGTTTAGCCTCGGGATACTTGCTGATACTTTGTTTTGGGAAGAAAAAATCTGATGAAAGTTCCCCTACTGAACAAGATCTCAAGGGATGCCTTTGACTCTGTTCCTCAGTATCTAAATGCTTAGTAATTTTTTGCTCATTTATACTAGTTACTGGAGATAATTCTTCAGAAATGGTCATTGCCTCATAACCAGGAATAACCCCTCTTATATGCTCCACGTCTTTCATAAGTAGTGATGGCACCATTTCTGCTTCAGAAGATGAAAATATTACAGTGATAGGAGTCGGTGAACCTTCTTGTGAGTCATTTTCTATTTGATCTTTTTGATTACATAATTTTTTATTTCTATCCAAATATGATTGCTCATCATGTTCTAGTTTAACTTTGGATGGTTCCATTAAAATGGGAGGCACAAGACTTTCTGTTTCTTCAATTTTTCTTTTCACACTCTCATTTTCGACTGTTTTTGAATCGATTTCAGTACCAACCATAAGAAACTCAGACACATTAGTTTTATCAGGAGCAGGAGCTGATATAAATCTATTGGGTATGCCTACTACACCTTCAGTTTCACACGGGATGTTAGTGTCCTTATGCGTTAAGATTATGAAGTTTTCTTCAAGATATTTTTGATTGTTTTTTGTCATTTCTAAATGTGGACCTATCCATGAGCTTGCTTCAGTTACCATTATAGCCTGATTCTTGACATTACTGTCACCAAAACTCCCCTCTCCACAAAAGAAACTACCGTCTACTGGTTCAGTAGGTGGATCACGAGTAAGGTCACTAGGACTATTTTCAGGAGCCGAAGAAGTTGAATAGCTTGGAGGCGAAGACTTTGTCTGGATGCAATCTATAAACTGGATTTGAGGGGGAAATCCGGGTTGAGAAACGGCAAATAGATCCGATTTGTTTATATTTTGGCCAATGAGTGGCAGATCAATGGTAATGTCTGAAATGTCAGAGTGTTCAGGAGGATCACTCTCCACATTTTCCAGTGTAAATGGGTCACTGAAATCACCCCAGTCATCCTTCCTTTTCATTACCTTATTATTTGTTTCTTTTTCTATAGCTGTAAGTGCTAAAATATTTTCAGAGCACTGTTCTGGACTGAACTCTTCTATGGTTACCATATTATTTATGTCACTTCTTGGGGTAAACTCGGATGTTGATAGGGGGTCAATGTTGATTGTTGGTTGGAATACATTTAAACCACAAGATTCAAAGCCTTCCTGTTGTTTAATAGCCTTTGAATTGGTTGTTACTCTCAAAATGCCAGCACTGCTGTCTGTAAAGATATCAATAATATCTTGACTTTTTTGTACTGAGTGAGCCTTTTCCGATGAAATGTTGTCCAAAATGGCAGGAGATTGGGGACTTATATCATTCTCATAACCAGAATTCAGGGCAAGTACCTCAGAGGTTTTGGACTGAAAAATAAAATCCCGTCTCTCTGTATCTGCTACGTCAAAATCATCCTTTGCAGGTATTAACTGTTGCATACTGGGAATGATTCTGTCCTCCTCATCTTGGTATGTCGTTTTGTCTAACGGGTTAGCAGAAATTTCACTTAAAGGACTGACGATCTCCGGAATAGAAAGAATAAAACTTTTCTCTTGGGGTGATAACTTTGAATCCCATTTAAACTCATTTTCTAACGCCGATACTACTAAAAAATCAGTTGTTTCATTGCCCAAATTCCATTCTTGGTTTGTCTCAGTCTTATGTTTGATTCCTGTTTTACTTGAAACAGGTAACTTGTCTGGTTCGTACTCCAAATCATCCTCAACTGACTTCCTTTTAAGACCTCGTTTGACTTCAAAATTTGGTGCAATAAAAGAGGTGCTAAGTTCAGGATTTAAAATCTCATCTCCTTGCAATTTACGTAGAAAAATCACCCGTTGAGTCTGGGAAACTGTATCTGTACATGTATCTGTTGGACATGATGGTAGTGAAATATCTCTCTTAGAGCTGCTAAATATGTCTTCAAGTTCATCCACCTGTGCATCCTTGGAGTTTCCGGTTGTTTCTTCACCAATGCTTCCAGAGTTTGTCTTCTGGACAGCCTTAAATTCAATTTCTCTTGGCCTTGTTTCATCTGAATTCAAACAAAAAATTTGACTTTTATGTCTAGTTGTAGAGTCTTCAGACGCTACAATTCCTGGTTGATTTAGGATTTTATCAGTGACGGCACTCAAAGTAGCTTGTTCAAGGTTTAAGGGATCAATCTTAGTGATTAGGTGTCCAAAACCATAATCCTCCTTTCTTTTTGATTGGAAAGGAATGTCTTTGGATGTATTTTCTGTGTCCTCCATGGATGCTTGTTGTATAATCGAATCTTTTGAATCCTTTGAGTCCACTGGTGACGAGAAACTACTAGACTGAACTAGTGGCAATACAGAAGATAAAGAATCATTCTCTTTTTTTGCTGGTTTATTTATTTCTTTTTCTTTTACAGCCATGCTTCCTTTGTTTTCTTCACTCTCTTCTATTGGAACTGCTGTTTCTTCACAACAGTCAGTTACAGCTTTTAGTTGGCTAGTTTCATGAAAACGATTGGGGTCGGGAAGGTCTGAATAAATTGGAATACCTTCAATACATGGAGCAGCATCAATTTCATGTTCTTCAAAAAATATTTTGTATTTTTCTACCTCTTCCTCCTTATTATAAGATCCGGATTTGTTCAGATTATCAAGATTTTCTTGTATTGGGATATATTGAACAGCCTTATCTTCACTTTCTGATTTTATAAAAGGGCTAAGAGGAGGTGCAAATTCAGTTTCTAATTTATCTGGTCCTTTGCAAACGAAGCTTGATTCATTTTTAAGATACGATGCTTTACATGAATCAGCTTCTTGCTTAGAGGTTGTATCTTCGTCAGTCCGTTTCAGCTCACTTACATCGACTTTTACAGTCTCATTATCAAGTTGGTATTGGCTAAGAATTTCCAATTTTTTAACTTTCAGTGACTCTTGAACACTATTCGTATCTGGCTTTGAAGAATGGTCAGAAGACATAGATGCCGTTTCTTTAGAAATTGGAGTAGAACTGGGTATAGAAATTTCATTTGATTTAAGTGGAAAGTTATTGCTGGATACAGAACCTTTAACGATCTCAGCATAGAGTTTGGGTGACTTGACTTGAGCTGATTCACTGTTACGTATGGTATCAATGGAATATGAGCTATTTTGTTCTGTTTTGCAGGATTCATTCGACTTCAGACAGCATGGTGTTGATGAGAAAGTCACAAGAGTCTGATCATCAGTAATTGCGCTCTCATTTTCCTCACCAACTATAGCCACTGACAAAAGTAATTGTGCTTTGGCTTTTTCCTCCTTCCAGTCAAATTCTTTTACTTTGGATGTTAGAAAGTCTCTAGGGTTTTTGCATAAGTCTTCTATACGTTTATCAGTCTCCGTGACTTTAGAAAGGACAGGAGAACCTTGTCCTACATCTGATGCACTGTTTTGTTTAATTTCGAAAGAAAAGAAGTCTAAAGGACTTTCTTTATTGGAAGATTTGTCTGTGTCTGTTTCTGTTAAAAAGCTGATTATTTCTTTTGGCTTATCTTTTATCAGTTGAAATGACATAGCAAGATTATAAAACCCATCGTCAGGAACAGAATAACCAGATAATGGCATGCTGTCAAGGAAAAGATCTAAGAGAGGCCTTAAAATATTTTCCTCCTGGCCTTTCGCCCCACCTCGTTCTTTTAAATTATGTTGACCTGAATGTCCTTCTCGGCCATGATTAGAAGGAAGTTGTTCTCTATGTTTTTCATACAGGGGTAAAGATGAAACATCTGATGATTCAGTATACTGCAAATCCGAGGTTACTTTAAAGCAAAAGTCTTGCGAAAGTATCTTGACTCTTTCATTAGTATCGGATGGATACGATGTAACAACTTCCGATCCTTTGGCTTGCAACCTATCTACTAGGGTTTTGTTTATCGGGCAAACGTCCCTTCGTTCTATCTCGCTTTCTTCATGAACGTTACTATTTAGGTTTATAATATCAGTTACCTCTTCAGGAAAACAAGTTTCTTTTGTGCCAGGAAGTCTAATCTGCTTATGATCCTTTGGTATTAGTGCTTTCTCTTTATAGAATGTAGTTAATAAACCATATTTAGCTGCTTCTGCTTCAGAATCTTGATATTGCGAACCGCATATTGACCAAGAGTCGAGCATTAATTTTTGCTCGTGATCAAACATATTCTTTTGAACAGACGATTCCTTCCCCTTTTTCGTACAGCTATGAGAACTGGTTGCTATTTCATTATCATCATAATATAAAGGCCAGTTAGTTTTGATTTTGCAATCTGTTGGCACTTCTCTTTCAGAGCCTGAAGATACCTCAATGGAAGCATCTTCACAAGGGAAAATATTAGCTTGATCAGTCTCCAACGAACAGAAACTGGCAGAACTTTCGGGATTGATGGCTTTTACAGTTATGAATTCAGCATTTGAAAATTTTGGAGTAGATGGAGACAAAGAATACTTGGTTAAGGCTTCATTGCTTTGAACAGTGACGTCATCTGTTTTATAGTCATGCAGAGATCCAGGGATTTGTTGAGTTTCTATCAACGGCTCTTGCTGTGATTTTTCATAAGTATTTTCAGGTACGTTGCATGATTGCAGTGTCCCAACACATTCGTCAATTGAGTTACCCATCAATTCAGCCTCTAAACTGACTAGTTTACTAACTCCACTCAACTCATTGTTTTCAGTCGAAGCGGTAAGCGTCTTTGAAGTATTTATCACATGATCCATTGATTCAGCCTGTTTAACAATAATAGAAGCTTCTAGAACGGAGGAAAGCCTGTCGTCTGAAATGTCTTGCTGAAGTTCAATTTTTCCAACTTTTCCCGGCTCAGAAAGCTCTAATTGATGGTCAAATCCTGAATGTCCAAATGTCTTCATAACCTCAGAATTCTCTTCTAAGCAGGTTAATTTCTCACAGAAGTCATGAAGTATATCGTAATTGCTAACTTGATTTTCTGCTGAAAATGTTTGTTCATTCCTTCCCTCTTCGAATGATTTATAAACATTTCTGTTAGGTAGGCCAATAATATATGATGGATCATACAAGGATGTGCTTTGCATGAAGAAAATATCTAACATCCCAAAACTGGGTAATTCTTGGGGCCATGAATCTTCAGCCAGATTGCAAAGATGCAGCAATTTAGCACACATTTTTGGTTGATGAGTTAAATGCTGATTTAGCTCTTGAACACAGGTAGTAGTATCCGTGCGGTCTTTAATATTCCCTTCTTCACTGAATGGAGCTGAAAGTTCAGACGTGATCTCAAGATACGTTGATTTATTTGACGGTTGGAGCTGTTCAGCTCTTAATTCTCCTTCCGGGTTGAACACTAAGCTGGCTGGCTGGAGAAATATACTAGCCTTACTTGTCTCTTGAGAGACATTAAGTGTTTCTGAAAGATGTATTGTAGTATCTATAAACTGATCATGTTTCATATTAGTATCAGTGTTGTTTGGAGAGCTCGTGGTAAGACTATTTCGAATGGTCATTAGAAACATATTTTCTAATAGGTCAAAATTATTTATTCCTTGAGGCCACGAATCGAGCGCAAAATTGTAAAAATGTTGCCATTTATCCTGAAAAAATAAACTTTCATCTAGCTCTCTCATCCTTAACTGTGGAGCAGGGATGTCTTCAATACTTACATTGATACTTGGCATAGACATGGCTTTAGTTGTGGTTTCCTCATGTTTAAATTCGAAATTCCCTTGCATAAAACTAGAAATAGACTTTTGGATCTGCATTTTAATTTGTGGATCTGACACTACCTCTGGTCCCGTAAGGTTTATAAAGCTCTCTGTTTTTATTTCCTGAATTGACTCTTGAAAACCACAAGAACTTTTACGTTTGAAGGGCATGAAGCCTACGACAGTAGCTAAAGGTTCTACGGAGTATAGGTTACTTGTATTCTGTGGCCATGAGTCAAGCGACAAGTCTAAAGGCAAATTTTTATGCTTAACATCCGAAAAGCCAAGAATGGAAACTTGGTTATTCCAAGTATTGTCAGGTATGTTGCAGATTGTCTGAGGTAAAGGCTCTTCCAAAATACTGGGTGGCAGTAAACTTTTTTTTAATGATTCATTACCAGGTTTTTCTTTAGCACCTGGTGCTACTTCTTCGGATAAAACATAAAAAGACTTGTGTTCTCTTATGGAATTTGGATCCTCTTTAAAGGGTTCTTCTAAATAATGTACAGAATTGTCTTTTAAGTGACTTTCAACTTCCACCATTGGCCGTTCAATGTCAAATTGTTTAGTAGTAGCTGTTACACATCTCTCGTCGTTTATTTTTGGTTCATTTTGTAAGTTTACAACAACCTTGTTTTGATTAAATTCTATTGAACTTCTATGAATATTAAACAAACTAGAACTTGTTATGTCTTCCAAATCGAAGGCATATTCGCTTTGGCTCTTTTGATGATCAGTCTCTTTATTACGTTTGGAAGAGCTAGAATCAGTAGTAAAATACTCTTTGTCATCCAAGCAATCCTTGTTACTTTCTTTTATAATTTCTTTCTCTAGCTTCAGGGCTTTGTTATTTTCTTCTGAGGCAGGAACAAGCCCTGTTTTATAACTGACAGTGTCGTCCAAAAAGATAGAAAATCTTGAAGTACTAGTATTTGGCAGAGTTTTCATATCTTCTTCTTTCTTCACGAGACAGGGAGCTTTTTCATCTTTATTTGATCCTATAGCTGACACAACTTTGTGAATTTCATTACTGTCTGAACAGTCCGGGCAAGCTAAATTTTTTTCTTCTGAAACTGAAAGTGTCTTTTTCTCTTCTCTCTTGATATCACCGATTTGTGTTATCGCATCAAAAAATATTTCATCCGAGTTCTCATTTAAGTTTGAACTAGGTACGACAGGAAAAAATGACTCCTTCTCATCTTTATGTACATCTTGTAGCTTTTTATTATCTGCAGTAATAGTTTTGACCAATTCACCTGAACGTTCATCTTTCATTTCATCTTTTGTAGCTTTGTTTTCTAATCCAACTTTTTCAATTTCCAGTTCTTGTTCTGGAAAGAAAAATGAAGTCGGAGAGTTAGATCTTGATGGTATTGACCCACTGCTTAAAGAAATAGGACCAAACATTTCATCGGGCTCCTCCACAATCTCTTCGATTGCTATCTCTTCATTTTCCTTTAATACAACTTTTCTAATCACTTTTTTATGTTTCAGTACAATGATATTTTCAGTCACTGCTTCAGTTATAGGCTGGGTATCAATGACATCAGAGTTTTCAAAGCCTAGCTTTTCACCATCAGTAATAACAACTTTGCGAAAGTCCTCTCTTCTGTTAACACTTCTTCCTGCTGGTTGTACTTGGTTCTCTAGTTCTCTTGCTTCAAATCCCTCAGATACAGTATCATACTGGATATTGACAGCCCGAATAAGCTGAAAGGATTCTAAAATAGGTTCTGAGGCACAAAGCACTTGTGTAGTATCTCTATCCCCTTCTTCAACCAAACTGATAATAGTAACATCATCCTTTTCAGTCTCCCCTCTTGCCGCCTCAAGAATTTCACGATCGCTGAAAGTATCTTGAAATGTTGATTCAGCAGGAACTATTCGATCAGCTACGATTGGAGCGAAAGAAGACATATTAAAGGTAAGGTTATTTCCTTCCGTTTTTTGGATCGTTTCTATAGAGTCACTTAAATTCAAACCATCCTTACATTCAGAGGAAGATATTTCGCTATGATCCAAAATAGTTGTAATTGTAGGATTTAAGACACCAGGATGATTAACTTCGTAACTGCACACTAAGAGTTCATTGGATGATACACCATCAAAAGGATTATCCACCTTTTCCTCTAAGATCAAGGGATCTGCATCAGAAATGTCAGTTTCAGGCCTAGCTATACCAACTTCATCCATAATAGGTTTCTCTGAAATATCAGTTTTAGGTTTTCCGAATACATTTTCTCGCAATTCCGTGTACGCTCCCACTACTTCATGCTTTGTAAGATTAAAAGAATTTATTGCTTCACTTTCGTCAGCGGATTCAACTGGAACTCTCACTTCTCTCTCCCCAATAATTTCCTGAGTATTATCATAATAAGAAACTGCAATCTTAATTTCACCCTTCTGTTGTATATTACAAGGCGTATTTTCATCAGTAAGACTGTCTGATATTTTTTTTTCAATGGAATCAAGTCTCCATGTTTCTGCATCCTTAATTATGTCTTTTGCCGCAGGTATTAGGATATCATTGGCGTTAGAAGTTGTATATAGAAGATCAGGGGCCGGCATCCGCTCGGTAGTTCTAATTCCTTTATCATCTTTAAGCAATTCATCCTCTGGGTTAAGCTGTCCAAGTTTCTCCTAAAAAAAATATTTGAGTCATGTAAGATAGTTCTTGTTAAAGCATATAGGAATAAAAAGGTTTTCGCTATCAAATTTATTCGAGTTGAAAATTTAAACGATAGGACGAAGAAAAAAAAGGCTTCACAGTCTCTACGAAAATTAGTTTCACTAATGGAAGCTGATAGAGTTTCACTACCAGGACCTTATTTAAAGAAAAAGGGAAATGCGAGTACAATTGCTATAAGCACTTATTGCACCGGAGAGTATTTATAAAGACGATCTGCCAACTGCTTTTCTCAAGTTTTACATTCCCTCAGAGTCATGCAATTTTGCAAGACGTCAACAGATGTAACTTGCACCGAAAGGACTAGCTACTTTTACCATTGGATTTGTTCATTTTAGATCTATCCATTCCCTAAGCCAGAGCTATGGTAGTACTAGACTATTTCTTTGAGAACGATCTAAACTTGCTTAAAAAAAGAAATTTGCTTTTTCCATTCACATTTGACCAATTCGTCGATCTTAGAAAAATACAGAGCGAATTTTAAAAATATGATTTGCTAGATGAGTGAAGCTGAATCTATGTTATTGAAAATTAACAAAATTTTCATCTTAAGTTCAAACATTAAAACCGTAGATATGCGGAAAGTAGGTACAACCTTAATGCTGTACTTTGTATGAATAACAATGCGCACTAGACAGTAGGTTGGCCAATTTGTATAATTTCTCACTAAAGAAGATAGTACTGATATACTATTGGAAATTATATATTTTAGCTTCCCTGTGCTGCTAGAAATTTACTTAGTCTTGTTTTTTTCTAATCTATAGTGTACTGATCATTCTTGTACGATCAAGTTACTTAGGTAACAGTAGGAGCACAAAACTGAGATCGACTGCATGACCCCTGGAGTTTTTCAGCGGACTAGCCGGAGTTTTTACCACGTTGGTTTTTAGTAGTATCGATTAATGTCACATTTCAATGAAGTAAGTAATTGGTGATACATCTTTTTCTTTTTTTTCAGAGTTTTCAAGAATATTGAAGAATCCTTTAGGTTTGCGCAATGGTCTCATCTGGCAGCGTCAGTGGCTTCGATGTAATTGATTGAAACCTAAGCTAAGTTACAGGTGAGTATATCCGAATTGAACTATTATTATGCCTGGGACTGAGACTCAGACCTGTGTTAACGGAAAGTTTTTGCCGAGTCGTAGTCGTAGTCACGACTACAACTATGACTAAGCCCCATGTGAATGGCCACTCTGCACTCTTCAAGCAGTTCCTGGGTACAAAAAAAGGAAAATTTACAAAAGCTTCATAAAAGAATTATTGTTGTTTTGTTCGTAGCACAGAATATTTTTATTTCTGTTGATAAATTGTCCTAATAAATCTTGACAGTTATCAATATCCAGTGAATAGAAACCGCAGAAATTTTTCGGGGGGAGGGGTGAAAAAAAGATGATTTTTTACCAGAAAAGCATTGTGTTTTCCTCAGTAAATTTTCATTCATGATACATTAACAAAATCTCTGGATCAAGACTCGCAAGGCGAATCCTTGAAAAAACATTTTTTTTTTTTATATATTTTAAGAGCTCCATGGAAGGTTTGACAACTAGTAAAAGCAATAAGCCTGTTTTGATTCGTTGGAAAGGAGTTGGCTTGTTTTATTTAAATCCATAAAAAAAATGATTTCTAAAACAGTTATTCAAAGAAATAAATAGTGATATATTAAAACCTAAAACTAGCAGAAATAAATTAAAATTATAAGTATAAACTTAAACAAACAAAAATACCATGAATCAATAAATGAAGCCGAAAATAAAAGAATTTAGAACGAATAATCAGGAAACTTAAACATAACGGATGTTACTCTGACTGAATAAATAAAACCTAAAACAAAGAGAAACCAAACTACCGATGCTTGGGCAATGGGAAGTGTTGCAGGAAACTTGAATGTATTTCTTCATCGGTTAAGCGTTTAATTTGCCAACCCCAAAACCCTTCAGAATGACATGTCCTAAAACGTATTTCCTTAGAAAAAAAAATAACATAACACATACACATTCTTTAAAGACGGTCTCAAAATACGCAGTTTCTGCTTAAATCAAATTTTATTCTAAATTTCCTGAACTTTGTTCTAAAACATAAAACTTGACCCAATCTTTATTTTGTTTTTTCTAAAAATACAGAATGTGCCAACTAAGATTATGCTACTGTGCCTCAAATCATAACGCTTATTATTTCTTTTCACAAGTATATTATTAGAAGATAGCGACATTAAACTTAAAACGAACAGAAATTATTCTGTATATGAAAGGGGCTGTCCCCTCCTCAACGCCTTGCTCTGTACGCTAAAGTTTTTTATTGTTTTTAAAAATAAAGTTGTGAGACAGAGTCAAACTTTAGCGTAAAGAGCAAGGCGTTGAGGAGGAGACCGCCCCTTTCATATACGGAATAATTTATGTTCGTTTTAAGTTTTAATGTCGCTCCTTACTTTCAGTTAAAAAAAAAAAATGTTTTTTTTTTTATTTGATTTCTGAACGTTTTTGAATTAATGCAGCTTTAATTTTGGCTCACCGCACATGAATAATTCAAACGAAATTTGCATATTAATTTTACTTTTTTTGGCTAAATGGCTTTCTCGAAATTTTGTTCTGACGTAACTTACGAATTCACTTTAGTAACTAACTTCTATATTCGCATGTTTTTATTACATATATTAGGGATTTCACCCCCCTAGTCAATACCTCACTCTTTACGCTAAAGTTCGAATTTTATTTGAATCAGAAACCCCTCAATCACAAAGGCCGGTTAATTAGTATAGATAGCTCTTTTGAAAGTACAAAAAAAAACTTTAGCGTAAAGAGCGAGGTATTGACTAGGAGGCGAACCCCCTCATATACGTAATAATGTCTGTTCCTTTTTCAGTTTAATGTTGCTCCTTACTTTCAGTTGAACAAAACTTTTTTTGTATTTAATTTCTGATCGTTTTTTAAATAATACTGGAAAATCTGGCGCTCCATTCATAGAAATGTCCCTTCCTCCAAGGAAATATCCTCCATGGAAAGATCCTCCCCCGTAACCCCCTCCTCTAACCCCCCCCCCCCCCCCCACCAGAAAAACAATCCCTCCTGAAATTGTCTGTATGCTTCCCATTATGTAAACAATTCCCATATGTAAACAATGGGTAAAGTTCATAACTTGCAGCCCTCCCCCCGGGAGCTGTGGGGCATTAAGTTATCCTCAAAGAAATGTTTATAGATTTTCGACTATGATGAACAAAATGGCTATCTCAAAATTTCGATTGGGTGACCTCGGGAGAAATATGAGCGTGGGAGGGGGCTAAGTTGCCCTCCAATTTTTTGGTCACTTAAAAAGGGCACTATAACTTTTAATTTCTGATCTAATGAGCCCTCTCATGATATTCTAGGACTACTGGATTAATATGATCACCCCTGGAAAAAAATAAATAAATAAATAAACACGCATCCATGATCTTTCTTCTGGCATAAAATACAAAATTCTACATTTTTGCAGATAGGAGCTTGAAACTTCTATAATAGGGTTTTCTGATACGCTGAATCTGATGGTGTGATTTTCATTAAAGTTCTATGACTTTTAAGGGTTGTTTCCTCCTTTTTCGAAAATAAAGCACATTTTCTCAGGCACGTAAATTTTGATGGGTAAGATTAAGCTTGATGAAACTTATATATTTGAAATCAGCATAAAAATATGATTATTTTGATGTATCTATTGGTATTAAAACTCCGTTTTTTAGAGTTTCGGTTACTATTGAGCCGGGTCGCTCCTTACTTACAGTTCGTTGCCACGAACCGTTTGATTATTTATAATTGCTGCGTAACCACTTAAATGAAGATTAATCTTCTGAACCTACAATACATCAAACAGAAATTAAAGGTAGATCAATTATCAATCTCAAACCAATTAGTGAAGAAACAACTGCCAACCTTTCTGTAAATTAAAAAAAATAAAAAAAACAAAACAAAGTTCTTTCAACTGAAAGTAAGGAGCAACATCAAAACTTCAAAGGAACAAAAATTATTGCGTATATGAGTGGTGTAGCCCCTCTTCAATACTTCGCTCTTTACAGTAAAGTTTTTTTAGAACTTTTGAAAAAGCTTATTGTTCTAATTAAACGGCCATTGTGTTTCAGGAGTCATTCTTAAACAATTGGAACAAAAAGTCAAACTTTAGCGTAAAGAGCGAGGTGTTGAGGAGGGGACAACCCCCTTCATATACGTAATAATTTCTGTTCGTTTTAAGCTTTGATATTGCTCCTTACTTTCAGTTGAAAAAGCTTGTTGCTTTTATTCATTTAATTCCTGATCGTTTTTAAGTAATGCTGGGATTGCCGGCTTCCCCTCTATGGGAAATTCCTTTCTCCCACAGCAAGTCTCCCCGCGGGAAGTTTCTTCCACGCAAAATACAACCCTCCCCCGCCAGGAAAAAATTTCCCCAGGCAATTCTATTCTAGCTGAAAATTCCCCCTGAAAATTTCTTGCGGACGACTCCGGAAATTTTTTTTTTCTTAGCACACTTTTATTTGAAAAACAAAATTTAATTTCTGATTGTTTTTTAAATATTACCGGGAATTCCCTCCTCCGTGCAAAATCTTTCCTGTATAACACCCCCACCCGCCCCCTAGTAGAGTTGCTCCTAAAGAAAATTCCCTCTGGAGAATTTTTCCCGTGGAAAACTCCCCGATAGAGAATTTATTTAATTCAAATCACCCCTACGGAAATATTTTCTAAGCAATTCCAACCCGGTAAAAATTCCCCCTGGTAGGGTCGTATCCAGGATTTTTTTTTTGGGGGGGAGGGGGCTTACAAAAAAAAAACTTAAAAAACGCACCAAAATTTGTTTTTATTCATTTTTGGTACGTTTTTACGAGTCGTACAAACATTTCGGGGGGTGGTCAAACCCCCTAACCTCCCCCCCCTTTATACAGCCTTGCCCCTGTACAATTCTCCTTAATATCTTCACATGTAAAATTGAGTTGGCAAAGAGAAAGTAAGACAAATAAAAATAATTCCGTATAGGAATTCTGGAAACTTCCCCAAGAGTAAAATTTCCCTTGAAAAGTTCCCCCCGAAAACCTCCCTCCCCACGGAGAATTACCCCGTGGAAAATTCCTCCAGCAGAAAATTTCTCCCCCTCACGAAAAATGTCTGTATACTTACCTATAACAAATACTATACGTAAGCAATAGGCAAATTTCAGACCTTTCCTCAGGAGCTTTGGGGGCTCATGTTATCCCCAAAGGCATAGTTAATGGACTTTTCAACTACGCTGAAAAAGTGGCTATCGTAAAATTTTGATCGGACGACTTTCTGTAAAAGAGAAGCGTAGGAGGGAGGCTAGTTGTCCTCCAATCTTTTTGTCACTTAAAAAGGACACTAGAAATTTTAAGTTCCGTCCGGATGAGCCTTTTCCTGATATTCTAGGACTATTGGTTGGATGCGATCACCCCTGGGTAAAAAAAAGCAAACAAATAAATACGTATCCGTGATTTTTCTTCTGGCAAAATATACAAAATTCCACATTTTCGCAGATGGGACCTTGAAACTTCTACAATACGGTTCTCGGACACGCTGAATTTGATTGTGTGCTTTTCATTAGGTTTCCTTGACTTTTAGGGGATGTTCCTTGTTTTTGGAAAATCAGAAAAATTTTCTCAGGCTCGTAGCTTTTGATGGGTAACACTAAACCTAATGAATCTTATATATTTGGAATCAACATTATAATTCGATCCTTTGATATATCTATTGAATTTCAAGTTCCGTTTTTTTAGGATTTCAGTTACTATCGAGCCGCGTCACTCCTTACTTCCAGTTCATTACCACGAACTGTTTGATAAGTTGGTGATAAGGGGTAGGTGGCCAAGGGCCCACTTTGTGCCTCCAATCATGTATAGATTGAAAATTTTTACATCATTCTGCTTCAAAAAAGATACAGGATTCTCACTTTTCTGCCACAAAGTTGGCGGTGAGAGGGGGAGGATGTGCCGATGGTGACAAAGCAGCGACTTTGTACCTCCATCAATGCAGACTGCAGATACTTGAGGACTTAGCTTCGAACAAGGTGCAGCGTGCCTGGTAGCCTAGCTAAAAACTTGACGGTGGTAAAAGCAGGAGATGTTTGAGGAGCTTCGGGCACACTCCTTACCTCCAGTAATATACGACAGTGAATAATATACGTTTCAATCATAAAATTAAATTTAAAATCTTTGCTTGATTCAGATTCAACCATGATGCAATGTGCAATCCTTTCTGTGCAAGAAATGAGTGGGGGTGTTAGAAGGTTTAATGACCACTCCATGCCCCCCAATGATACCCAATTGAAAATCATAGCACGATTCTAGTTAAAGCAAAATGTAACAGATCTAACTCTGTGCAGAAGACATTGGCAGTCAGAGGGATGGGAGGGCATAGGAGGGCCTCTGGCAATTGGACTACCAATTAAAAATATTTGCGTGATTCTGGTTCTAACAAGTGCAACACGCCTAATTTCCACTTCAGTATTTGGTGATGGAAGGGTAGGTGATACAGGTTGTGTCACGGGCCCTCTTAAAATCTTGAATGATATCGATTTAAAGTCTTTGCTTGATTCTACTTCCAATGAGGTGCAACATGCCTGCCCTTTAGCAATGCAAATGGTACTGTGTGGGGAGAGGGACCTCAAATATTTTTTGTAATCCAAGATGAAAAGGCATTATAGGGATAACAGGAACATTTTTAATAACACTAAAAAAGAATATTCGATGGGCTTCAAACTTAGAGGGCACATACAGTAGACCACACAGCAAAAAAATTCGGCAGACGGGCATTGGTGCAAGAGATAGGTTCTCGGGGTCCGATTGAATTGAAGCTTTTACGGTAGAAATTTCCGGCCAATAAAGCATAACAACACTGGACAATGGGAGACGATCGTGCCAAATGGGTGGTTCTAGGAAAAAGTCTGTTTCATGACAGTATCTTTTGATGTGAGTTGACTGAATACATTCTAAGCCCATACAGTGTATTTTGATTGCAATACTATGGGAAATTTGTGATCGTGTAATACCTTCAGGGTGTCATTTTTCAATTATTTCTACGAATAAATTTCAAATCAATGCTAAGAATGATATTATATCGTGATTGCAGCGGTACCTGAAAAATAATAAAGAGTCAACTAAGGCTTATAGTGATCAAAAGTTTTAAAACGCGTTTTAAAGAAAAACCTATAGTGAAAAAAAAGAATGCTATTTATAGCTGATTCAAGAACGGTAACTATTTTTTCGATTAATCTCGATAGAAAAATGTTATTGTGATTCAAATTGATGTGAATTTCGAAAAAGAGCCTGAAATCCCTCCAAAATCACGTTTGAAAGAGATGAAGAAAAGTGCACCATTGTTCAATTCTTGCCCAAAAAGCGTAAAAATGCATGAGAATCGATACTCTAAGATTGCCAATCAATTTTCCATGGTTTATAGCCCTAAACAGGAGGTTTTGAGTTCCCCATCTTGACAAATCACAGCGAAGTGGCATCTTCTGCCATTGTGCATCGATTGTTTTTGCAGAGAGAGTAAAACACGTTGGGGAATACGAATTTTAATAGACCCAATTGATTTGTCATGGTGTAAAACTTTAAACAGAAAGTTTACAGCCCCCAATTTTGTAAACGGATCTAAAGTATGACGTGAATGCCGCAGTGAGCTACACATTTTTCCAGATGGGAGCTTGAAACCTCTACACCAAAATTCTCTGATACGCTTAATCCGATAATGTGATTCCCATTAGGATTCTTTGTTTTTTGGGAGTGTTTTCCCCTTTTTTCAAAACTCAGGTAAATTCTCTCAGGCTTGTAGCTTTTGATGGGTAACATTAAACTTAATGAATCTTGTATATTTGGAAACACGCTTAAAAAAAAATTTTTTGCTATATCTATTGACATCAAAATTCCGTTTTTTAGTTTCGGTTACTATTGACCCGAGTCGCTCCTTACTTGCAGTTCGTCAACACGGACTGTTTGACAAATGATTTATACTTATAAAGCTAGTTTTGGTGCATTCGTCCTTTCCGAGCCAAGACATTAGCTTTGAATTAGTAAAGAGGAAGTATCTTCTCTTTATTTATTTTCTTACTCGCAGAAAAGCGCCCTTACGGACACCAATTTTTTCTTCCGGAATTTTTTTCTCCCACAAAAATAATTTAATCGTTTTAGTGTTAAGTTGCTCTAAATCCTTTTCTGCAACTGACGAAGTTTTTTCTTCTCAGTTGCCCTTTCGCTTTCGATGTCACTATCTTCAGTTTCTGACTATTTGAAATCCTTTCAAGTATTTAACTGAATCTGAAAAAATTGCGGACATTGTTTTTCTTCAAGAAATATCTTTATTAACCTTAATTTTTATCCCTAATTAAAATTAAATAAATAAAAATTGAAGGTAAGGAGCAACATTAAAACTTAAAACAAAGCGAAATTATTCTTAATGACGGGGCCGCCCTTTCCTCAACACTAGATCTTTACGCTAAAGTTTCAAAGTCCTTTAAAATACTCCCCGTTTAAATTTAGCAACCCTTGGGTTTCAGGAGGCATTCTTAAAGAATTTGGACAAAAAGTCAAACTATCAAACAGTTCGTGGTAACGAACTGTTAGTAAGGAGCGACCCGGCTCAATGGTAACCGAAACTGTAGAAAACGGAATTTTGATACCAATAGATACATCAAAAGAATCAGATTTTAATGCTGATTTCAAATATATAAGTTTCATTAAGTTTAGTCCTACCTATTAAAAGTTACGGGCCTGAGAAAATTTGGCTGATTTTCGAAAAAAGGGGGAAAGACCCCCTAAAAGTTATAGAACCTTAATAAAAATCACACCATCATATTCAGCGTATCAGAGAACCCTACTGCAGAGGTTCCAAGCTCCTATCTACAAAATGTGGAATTTCGCATTTTTTGCCAGAAGAAAGATCATGGATGCGTGTTTATTTTTGTTTTATTTTTTTTTTCCAGGGGTGATCGTATCGACCCAGTGGTCCTAGAATATCGTGGTAGGGCTCATTCGGGCGGAAACCAAAAGTTCTAGTTGCCTTTTTTAAGTGACCAAAAAAATGGAGGGCAACTAGGCCCCCTCCCACGCTCATTTTTTTCCCAAAGTCACCCGATCAAAATTTTGAGATAGCCATTTTGTCCAGCATGGCCGAAAATATGATAACTACGTCTTTTAGGTTGATTTAATCCCCCGAAGTCCCCGGGGGGAGGGCTGAAAGTTATGAACTTTACCCAATGTTAACATATAGTATTGGTTATTGGGAAGTATACAGACGTTTTCAGGGGGGATTTTTTCTGGTAGGGGGGGGGGCGGGTCAGGGGTTATGTTGGAGGATCTTTCCATGAAGGAAGTTTTCATGGGTGAAGGGACATTGCTATGAAGGGGGCGCCGGATTTCCCAGCATTATTTAAAAAAAGATAAGAAATTATAGATAAAAAAAAGTTTTTCAACTGAAAGTAAGGAGCAACATCAAAGCTTAAAACGACAGAAAACATTACGTATATGATTGGGTGCACTCCCTAGTCAATACCTCGCTCTTTAAGCCAAAGATTATTTAGTACTTTCATAAGAGCTATTTATTCTAATTAACGGCATTTTTGATTAAGGGGTCATTTTAAAGAATTGGAACAAAATTCGAACTTTAGCTTAAAGAGCAAGGTATTGACTAGGGAGCGAACCCTCTATTATACGTATTAAAAATATATGAATATAGAAGTTCGTTAAGTAAGTTAATTCGTAAGTTACGTATATTTATTACTATTAAAAACGTTCGTAAATAAAATTAAACAAGTTTCGAGAAAGCCATTTAACCAAATAAAAGTAAAATTAATATTCAAATTTTGTTTTAATTATTCATGTACGGTGAGCCAAAATCAAAACCTGCATTAATTCAAAAACATTCAAAAATTAAATTAAAAAAAAACAAGTTTTTTTAACTGAAAGTTAGGAACGACGTTAAAACTCAAAACGAACAGAAATTATTCCGTATATGAAAGGGGCCCTCCTTAACACCTCGCTCTTTACGCTAAAGTTGACTTTCTCACAACTCTATTTTTTTTAAACAATGAAAAACTTTTGCGTAAAGAGCGAGACGTTGAGGAGGGGACAGCCCCTTTCATATACGGAATAATTTCTGTTCGTTTTAAGTTTTAAAGTCGTTCCTTACTTTCAGTTAAAAAAACTTGTTTTTTTTTTATTTAATAGCGTAAAGAGCGAGGGTTGAAGAAGGGGGCAACCCCCCTTATTTACTGACTAATTTATGTCTGTTTTTAATTTTAATGCTGCTCCTTACTTTTAGTTGAAAACGTCGTTTTCATTTAATTTAAAACTTTTTTTCAAATCATGCCAGAAAATCCCCCTCCCTTCCCGTTGAAAATTATCCCCAAGAAAATTCACGATCCCACTAAAAATTCTTCCTGCAGAAAATTCCTTCTCCCTTGAAAGATTTCCGTATATTTCCCAGTAGCAAAGACTATATGTAAACAATGGGCAAATTCCAAAAATTACAGCCCTGGCCCTCCCCAGGGCTGTGGGGGGCCATGTCATCCTCATAGGCATAGTTATTTGACCTTTCAACTATATTGAACCAAATAACTATCTTAAAATTTTGATCGGATGTCTTAGGAGGGAGGGACTAATAGCACCCATCTTTTTGGTAACTTAAAAAGGCAATAGGACTTTTAAGTTCTATTCGAATTACTCCTCTCCTGATCGTCTAGAACCACTGGTTCGATACGATCACCCCTGGGAAAAACAAATAAACACGCGTCCATAGTCTTTCTTCTGGCATAAAGTAAAAATTCCATATTTTTATAGATAGGAGCTTGAAACCGCTACAGTAGTATTCTCTAGCTGAATCTGATGGTGTGATTTTCATTAATATTGCTTGACTTTTCGGGGGGGGGGCAAAAATCAGGCAAATTTTCCCAAGCTCATAGCTTTTGATGAGTAACATTAAAGTTAAAGAGTTTTATATATTTGAAATCAGCATAAAAAGCTAATTGTTTTGATGTATTAATTGTTATCAATTATTATTTTTAATTGTTATTAGTATAGGGCCAAGTCATTCTTTAATTATATTTCGTTGCCAAGAACTGTTTGATATAAATACGAAATATTGCCATTCTCAATGAAATATTTTATATTGTGCAAGATTCTTTCGACTTGAGATATTTTTGGCACATTTTACCTAACAGTGCCATTGCTCACAAGTGTTAAAAACGTATTTGGATTCGGATCAAGTATGTCAAATTAGAGACCCATATTTTTTTTTCTTGGACTTCTAGCTTCAAATGCCTAACGAAGATCACACGCACACATATAATTTGGCACTTATGGCTTGTACTTAACGCTGTCTGCTATATGATTTAAAGCAATGGTGCCTTATCAGGGGCGGATCCAGGATTTGTTTTAGGGGGGGGGCAAAATAAGTTGATCCGATAAACTTGCGTTAATTAAGTAAACTATACTACTTTAAACTACGTTAGGGGGGCGCCCCTCCCCTGGATCCGCCACTGTGCCTTATTAACCTCAAGAATCACCAGAAATTACAAAATAAAATACAAAGGACAGTGAAAACGGAATATGATTTTTTGAATTGGTTAAGTGGATTCTCACGTAGCAATGTATACCTTAAAAAATTAAAAAAACTGCAAATTAAATTTATCAGACAGTTCGTGGTAACGAACTGTAAGTAAGGAGCGACCCGGCTCAATGGTAACAGAAACTCTAAAAAACGGAATTTTGATACCAATAGATACATCAAAAGAATCAAATTTTAATTGTGATTTCATATATACAAGTTTCATCAAGATTAATCTCACCCATCAAAAGTTACGTGCCTGAGAAAATTTGGCTGATTTTCGAAAAAAGGGGGAAAGACCCCCTATAAGTAATAGAACCTTAATGAAAATCACACCATCAGATTCAGCGTATCAGAGAACCCTACTGTAGAGGTTTCAAGCTCCTATCTACAAATATGTGGAATTTTTCATTTTTTTGCGAGAAGAAAGATCACGGATGCGTGTTTATTTTCATTTTTTTTTTCCCAGGGGTAATCGTATTGACCCAGTGGTCCTAGAATATCGTAGGAGGGCTCATTGGAAAGGAAATTAAAAGTTCTAGTGCCCTTTTTAAGTGACCAAAAAAACGAAGGGCAACTAGACCCCCTCCCACGCTCATTTTTTCTCAAAGTCACCCAATTAAAATTTTGAGATAGCCATTTTGTTCAGCATAGTCGAAAATCTAATATATATGTCTTTTAGGATGACTTAATCCCCCACAGTTCCCAGGGGAAGGGCTGCAATTAATGAACTTTGCCCATTGCTTACATATTGTATTGGTTATTGGGAAGTATACAGACATTTTTAGGAAGGATTTTTTCTGGTGGGGGGGGGGGCTGGAGGAAGGGGTTACTCGGGAGAATCTTTCCGTGGAGGATGTTTCCTTAGGGTAAGAGACATTTCTATGAAGGGGGCGCCGGATTTCCAAGCATTATTTAAAAAACGATCAGAAATTAAATCGAAAAAAACAAGTTTTTTCTATTGAAAGTAAGAAGCAACATTAGAACTTAAAACGAACAGAAATTATTACGTATATTAGGGGGTTCTCCCCCAAGTCAATACCTCGCTCTTTACGCTACAATTTTTTTTGGTGCTTTCAAAAGATCTATCTATTCTAATTAAATCGCCTTTGTAATTCAGGGGTTTGTGAATTAATTTTTTTTTAACTTTTAACGTAAAGAGCGTGGTATTGACTAACGGGAGAACCCCCTCATATACGTAATAACATATACGTAATAAAAAAAAACAATAAAAAAAACAAGCGATACGGCTCAATAGTAATCGAAACTTTTAAAACGGAATTTTGATGTCAATAAATGTACCAAAAGAATGGGCTTATAATGCTGATTCTAAATATAAATTTTATTAAGTTTAGTATTAATCATCAAAGGCTACGAGCCTGAGAAAATTTACCTTATTTTTTAAAGAGGGGGGAAACATCCCCTAAAAGTGAAATAATTTTAATGAAAATCACACCGTCAGATTCAGCGTATCAGAAAACCCTATTACATAGGTTTCAAGCTCATATCTGCAAAAATCTGCAACTTTGTATTTTTTGCCAGAAGAAAAATATACGAATATAGAATTTCGTTACGTAAGTTAATTTATAAATTACGTCAGAACTAAATTTAGAGACAGCCATTTGGTAAAAGAAAAGTAAAATTTTTATGCAAATTTTATTTACTTATTCAATGACAGTGAGCCAAAATAAAAGCTGCATTAACTAAAAAACGATCAGAAATTAAATAAAAAAAAAGTTTTTTAAACTGCAAGTAAGGAGCGACATTAAAACTTAAAGAGAACAGAAATTATTCCGTATGTGACAGGGGCTGTCCCTTCCTCAATGCCTCGCTGTTTACGCTTAAGTTTGACTCTGTCTCACAACTTTATTTTTTAAAACAATAAAAAACTTTAACGTAAATTTTAAAGTTTTTTATTGTTTTAAAAAATAAAGTTGTGAGACAGAGTCAAACTTTAGCGTAAAGAGCAAGGCGTTGAGGAGGGGACAGTCTCTTTCATATACAGAATAATTTCTGTTCGTTTTAAGTTTTAACGTCGCTCCTTACTTTCAGTTTAAAAAACTTGTTTTTTTTATTTAATTTTATATATATCAAATCCAGCATATCAAAGAACTTGTTGAGGGTTTTCAAGTTCCTATGCACAGATATGCAAAACTTTCATCTTTCTTTTTAGAACATTAATCACGGACGCGTGTTTATTTACTTGCTTTTGTGTGTGTGTTTATTTTTTTCCCTCAGTATCGATTGTATCGAACCAGCGGTCCTAGCATACCAGGAAAGGGCTGATTCAATCTGAAATTTCTAGCACTCCTTTTAAAAAGCAAATGAGATAAATGATAGTACTTTTGTTTGAGGTAGCTGCAAATCGAACGAGCAGATCAAAGATTGGCCGAAAATATATGCTAGCTTGAATTGATCGTTGTGTATTGGTTTTCTTTTATGGGAGGGGGTTATATCTAGAGAGCTGGAGAGAAAAAGTGGTGTTTTCTGCCATTTTGTGGCACAAATCATCTATTTTGACCAACAGAGGGTAAAAAATATCACCGAAAAAATTTTACGAGACAGCCAAATTGATTTAGAATTATTGAAAGCTGTACACTCAGGTTCCCAGTTTTGGACGCTATAACGCCGCTACAGTGGCACATTTGTTTCAGAAGTACTTGCAGTCTATACAAAACAAACGGCTTCGTTTGACTGGGCTTATTCATTTGAGGCTTCATAAAACTATTTATGGCCATGTATAGTTCTGTGCCAGCTATTGGACATGAGGGTCAGTGGATTTTTATGTGAGGGTGGGCGAGGTGGGGTGTCCAAAAAATAAAAAAAACTTATTTAGGTCCAAATTTTCTCAGTTTATTTCACCATTCAGATAAATACAGAAAGAATGGGAGGAGGGGTGTTCTGATGAAACCCAATAATCTCGCTTGTTCTGAGAAATGTTTCTCGACTATGCAAGCAATAGGGTGCTGAGTAGTGACAGTTCCCTTCCTATTCCAGAGCTATTTTAGGTGTAAAATAAAAGACTACATTCATAAACCTAAGTAGAACCCTATCATGAGGTCCGGAACGAACACCCTGCTGCCATCTACAATTTAGTTTCATGCTGACGGGACATAATTTATTCAAGGATTATCGATCGAGTCTAATGGGGGTGTCAAGGTCAATCGATCTGTTGTTGTTTGGCCACGTGCGAATGACATGAGGGGTGATTTACATAATCGATGGGGGAATTATTGATTCACGAGCGTGGGGAATTATGAAACAATATGGTCATAGAGTCCCTAGGGAGAAAGATTACGTAATCGCTCAATGACCTCTTTTTCCAAGATCGATTTATTTGATGTTTTTCTCGGCTAGCCTGGCCTGAGAACTTGATTTACATAATCGCTAGGGGAAATTATTGATTCACGAAGGGGAAATTAAGAAACAAACATGGCTTCATTGTTGTTTGGCTAGCCTGGCCTGAGAACTTGATTTACATAATCGCTAGGGGAAATTATTGATTCACGAAGGGGAAATTAAGAAACAAACATGGCTTCATTGTTGTTTGGCTAGCCTGGCCTGAGAACTTGATTTACATAATCGCTAGGGGGAATTATTGATTCACGAAGGGGGGAATTAAGAAACATTAAGGTTTCTTTAATCTTTAGGCCTGAGGTATTTATTTATTATTGTTGTTTTGAACAAGTGCATGCTAGGGGTAAATGTCAAGGTGTCCTGGAACAGGAAACAGTTAGATCACGTGTTTCCTTCTCAGCCAATCAGCGAGTCGGATACATCCTCCTTCTCAGCCAATCAGAGACGTGCTTACATATGATTTTCCCGTTACATAACAATTCACCCTTGAGATTTCGTATATAACGGGCATGCAATGTGATTAAATTATCAGAAAGTTCCAGAACACAATGGATAGAACACATGAAATTATTGATGAACTTGAAGCCTTGGCAGCCACAATTAGCAATGTAAGTTCTGTTTTCATTTTTATTTTCAAAATAAAATTGTTTTCCGTGGTTACCCTCTACTATATTCGGTTAAACCCCCCCCCCCCCTATACAAACGCCACTATATGATGTTTATACTCGATAAAAAGCGTAAAATACGCTCTTTTTTCGTTACGTAAACCCCATCCTTCCTTCCCCCTCTGTTTACGACCATAATTCTGTTTTTGATAAATTCCGTATCTTATCTAAAAGCAACTGTCAACTTTCTGTCATTCCCTTAATATACTGTCCGCTATGGCTTGACTTACAGATTTCTCGCAGTGATTTAAATAGCTGATAATTACTGACACCCCTTTAAAGTACATCCGGCTTTGGTAAATATACAAGAATTTGGATAGCGGCTTAACCAAAGGGTTTCTCTGAGAAGGTTAGTTTTTCACATCGAATTAAAAAAAAACAGTTTCGCGTGAAAAGAGTGATTATTGTTAATTAACCTTGTGCGGTTACAGGCGTAATTCTACGTGGTATGGAAGCATGGAAATGAGTTATTTCCAAAATTAATGCCTAACAATATTTTTAGGACATTTGGTGGAAGGTGGGGGTTTGACAGTGCCTCAAGTCTAACACCTCCATTGTAAGGTGAAAACAAACTGTTTCTTCGTGTGAAAAGTAAGGGGAGTGGGTTTAAGAAAAAGATACATTGCTTTATTATGCGTAAATTGAATAGCATTTTTTACCATATCTTTCGGTGGGGGGAGGGGATATTTTCCCATGTCTTTTTCTCAGGGACATTTTCCGTGGGGGTTATTTTCCGTGGACTGTTTTTCTGGGGGTGTGATAAATATACAAACTAGGCCGGCTTTTGAACGGTTCAGTGAGCCGTAATTCTCAGATTCAAAAGGATGCGATATCTTTCGGTGGGGGGAGGGGGTATTTTTCCATGTCTTTTCTCAGGGATATTTTCCGTGGGGTTATTTTCCGTGGTCTGTTTTTCTGGGGGTGTGATAAATATACAAACTAGGCCGGCTTTTGAACGGTTCAGTGAGCCGTAATTCTTCTTTCTCAGATTCAAAAAGGATGCAATTAGTATATTTCACGAAATTTTTTTACGTTGTGCTTTCTTAGTGATAAATGCTTTGTCTAAACAAAATTACATGGATGATGATACTAACTTTATTTCTGTAAAAAAGGGGCAAATTATTTCAATACTAACTTTTTCTCTTCTTTTTAAGGCCAATTGTGCCCCCTCCACCAAAGAAAGCAAAAGTGGACGAGACAAGACCATCCATTATTAAGTACGCTGGCTCGACCCCAAAACAAGTGCAACCATCTGTGCAGACAACAATGCAATCAGGACAAAAACTAAAGAGTAAATGGACAGCTGCTTTCTATGTACTACCTGTCCCGACTACACAAAGCCCGCCACCGATGGTGCAACAAGTTTCGCCTGGGCCTTCGGGCATTCAAATACTGCCCTCGGACTTTGCAAATGTAAGCATTTTTTTCCTACCTATTATATAGAAATATCTATCAATTTCATCCAACTTTTATAGGCCTTTTCTACATGCACCATTTTCGAACACTGCGTAAAAGTATATCTCAGCGGGAATATTGAAAGATTTTTTCTCCCCAAAGGAAATATAATGTTCTCCCTTTTGAATCATGTCAAGTGCATGCATTCACCCTTTTGCTAAATTAGATTAGTGAAGCCAAAAAAGGCACTATATTCTGGTCATAGTAAGTTTTTTTTTCCCAGAGCAGATAAAGAGTATTAATATGAAATTTTATTTGGAGGAATTGTTTGAACAAAATCAAAACCTACTATGTCATGCGATGTTTTAGACTGTAAATATCTTATACTAATATAAGATATGCCGCGGGTCCGAGAAGCGCTGTGGGGCGGGGAAGCGTTGCGGGAAGCGCTGCGGGCCCGAGAAGCGCCACAGGGATGCGCCACGGGCCAGGGAAGCGCCATAGGAATGCGCCACGGACCAGGGAAGCGCCACAGGGATGTGCCACGGGCCAGGGAAGCACCATAGAGATGCGCCACGGGTCAGGGAAGCGCCACAGGATGCGCCACGGGCCAGGGAAGCACCACGGGAAGCGCTGCGAGAAGCGCTGCGGGAAAGTGCCGCGAAAAAAAAAAAATTTGAACACTTTGAAAATAAACGAACAAATTGTCGCCTTCTATGTCATATCTTAGATTATCTTCAGTTGTATTAACCGAATGTTATTAAGCAATAATAATCCAAATTTTAAAAGCAGTAGGGGTGATTTGAACACTTTGAAAATAAGCTATTTTTTTCATTTGTAGGTTGTCCTGGTTCCATACTCCCCATCTCCCCCCTGCTCGTCAGTTGGAGAAGGAGAAGAAGATGCACATGTGGAGCTCCCCAACAATTCACTATGGGATGATTTACATCAAATTCCAGATAATATTGATGAGTTTTTAGATGATTTTTTAACTAATTTAGATAATAGCACAGTTGGACAGGGGGACTTACCTTTGCTAAGTCCAAACACATTGCAAATTTTAGACGATTTTACCCGGGAATTAACAGGGAACCCTCCAACCTCCGATACCATAACGACTCCACTTCGAACAACTGAAGTGGAGCATTCGCCAGATATTGTTGAACAGCATGGAGGAGGGGGTAATATACATGAGGGTGAGGGGGGTACAACTCTCCCAGACTTTCAGCTGTCCAACAGAATTTTAAATAATATAGTTGTTTTTACTGCAACGTTTGGGGATCCCTTTAATTCGCTTTTGTGTGGTAATTGTGTTTATGACCCTGTAGAAATTGTACACAATTATGTAGATAAAATTCGTGCACTTCTGGAGAATCAAATTCAGTTGTGGGGAGGTAGGGATTCAATTAAGGTCTCCATTGTTTTAAAGGTGTTTTATTTGAATGAGGGAAAAAGCGAGGTTTACTATCATTTTATACATTCCGAGATGCGTTTGGTTTATCCAAATTTAGAAAATTTTGAGGGAGCTTTCATAGATTGGGTCGATCAAATTATAACGCATCTCGAGAACTTTAATGAAAACGGTAGTGGATCTCTAGTTCTTTTTGTTGAAAATTTAAGTATAAATATTTGTAAATTTAAGAAAGATTTTATTTTAAGAGGGGGGGCAGGGTCTGAGGGGTCAGTAGTTTTAAAATATAATCCTGATCTAGTAGGTTGTCAAGGTGTCCAGCGGATTTGTTTTGAAACAGATCAAAAGTGTTTCCGATATGCTTTCCTCATATCAGCATTCGAGCCTCTAGCTCGGGACGCTAGCAAGAAGAATTTAGATCACTGGGCTATACATGGGAAGGAAGGGTCAAATTTCCCCATTGTAGATTTTTCTTGTTTAGAGGGGAAATACCCAGTAACGCTAAGATCTATTGACATGTTTGAAAGGGCTAATGCCCATTTGAATATTGGCGTTACTGTGGTACAATATGAAGCAGAATTTGAAGATGGGACTCGCTCAAAAAAGAAGGGGGTGGTTTTCCCCGTAAGGGGTCCCTCAGTTGATTTGGTTAAACACTGGGTTTGGTTGCTTTACACGCCACCTAGTCAACCGAACGCAATCGGTCATTTTAACCCTATCACTGACATTAGTAGAGTTCTGGGGGAGGGTAAGACTAGGGGGACCCGTTTCTACTGTCCAACATGCCTCTCTAGATTTTGGACTGAACTAAAGTTACAAAATCACATGAGGCATTGTAGCCGCCACGGCTACCAGACAGTGGAAACGGTTTCAGGGGATAGGGCAATTCTACGTTTTAAAAATTTCCAAAACACCCTTCTCCAGTGCAACAAAATATCTTTAGATTGTGAAGCTAAGCTGGTGGAGGTGAATGACCCCCAATTTCCAAACCGAGTCAAAGAACATCAGGCTATTGCAGTGTCCTACGCCCACGCGCAAAGAGACAGTTCTAACACCATGCGGTTGTTAGAAATAGTTGAAACATTGGATGAGGGGGACGAGTGCATGGTCAAGGCACTGACTAAACTGATTGGCACGGCTAATGGTGCTATTTCTCGTTTGAGAAATACGCATTATCCAATGGTGTTGTCTGCAGAGGATCGTCTCGCGATTAAAAATCAAAAAATATGTTGGGTTTGTAAGGGGGAGTTTGCGGAGGTGGATAAGGGGACTAAAGGGAAGAGAGGGGGGGAGGGGGAAAGTCAGAGATCATGACCATTTGTGGCAGGAAATATCCTCGGGGGGTAGTAATTTTAGGGGGGTTGCGCATCAATCGTGTAATTTAAATGTTAGCCAGCAGTTTTTTATCCCTGTTTTTATTCATAATTCCAATTATGATTTAAAATTTATTTTACCGGCACTGGCACGTATGCATAGGGAGGGAGGGGGAGTAGATTGTCCATGGGTAAATAGTTCATTTACCTACAACATAATTCCCAAATCAGCTGAGAAGTTATTGCTTCTCGAACTGAAATGGCAGGCAATGGATAATGGGCATACGTGTTGGAATAAAATCAGGTTTTTAGATTCCTTTAGTTTTTTCCCCAAGGCATTGAGTCAATTGATTCAAGTGCAAAAAAGCGACAATTTTGATAGCTTTCCCTTGCTTAAACAGCACTTTCCAGACAGTGAAATGTATGACCTGTTGACCTGCAAAGGTATATACGCATACGATTATTACTGTTCTGGCGCACGCTTAAGTGAGGAGAAACTACCTCCAATTGAAGCTTTTTACAATTCACTGACCAACAGTGAATGCACAGCCGAGGAGTATGAGTTTGCCAAGAAGGTGTGGTCCAAGGGGGATTGTAAAAATGGGTGGGATTATTGTAGACTGTACTTGGCCATTGACGTTCTAACTCTGTTGGATATAGTCTGTAAGAACACAGACCAGATCTATTCAGAGTTCGGTTTAGATATAGGTTATTATTTTTCCACACCCCATTTAGTAATGGATTTAATTTTAAAAATTAGCAGGGAGGAAATAGGCCTAATCACCGACGTAGATCAGCACCTTTTTGTAGAGCGTTCAATGAGGGGAGGGTATGTTTTTCATGGGGACCGCGTCTTATCAACCGATCCGAGCGGACAAAGCACCGGTGCAAAGTCAAATGCAGTGTTCTTGGACATGAACTCATTGTACCCCTCGGCAATGTCACACTACTCTTTGCCGTGTGGGAACTATCAATGGCTTGAGAATCCTTGTGAGTTCCCCGACATTACCACCGTCGAGGACAATGGGCCACAAGGATGGTTCTTTGAATTTGATGGTCACATTCCGCTGGCGCTTCACGACTCAGTCAAAGATTTTGTCTTTCCCTGTATCAATCGGCCGGTGAGTAGGGACTCTCTGGGCCCCTAAAATCGTTCATTGGTTGAGGATATGGGGATGCATTGGACTCCCTCTAAACAGAAACTGATTGCTGATTTGGACCCTAAAGAGAATATCGTTGTTGACCATGTGCTTTTGCACTGGATGGTGAGCAACGGTTTCAAGATCACCAAAATACACAGGGTCCTGCAGTTCAATCAGCGACCCTACTTGAAAACGTTTATCGACACCTTTGTCGATAAACGCTCTAAGGCAAACTCAAAGGTGGAGAAGGAAATGTATAAGCTCATTCTAAATTCAGCGTTTGGCAAAATGTGTGAAAGCGTTCGTAATAGATCTCGCTGTGACGTCGTGACTGACCCTCTAGAGTGTGCACGAATTATTGCTGACCCCAATTTTACATCGTTCACGAGCATAGAGGCCGGTATGGTTCTTCTACACAGGCGAAAGCGAAATGTAGTACTGAACAAGAATATAGCAGGCGGCAGTTCAGTACTAGAAATTTCCAAAAAGCTCATGTTGTCGTTCTTTTACAATGTGTGCAAGGTGCAATGGCCACGGGAGGGGGAGGTTCAAGTTTACTATGGGGATACAGATTCTCTGCTGTTAAAGGTAAATGGGACTGAATTGGATTTATTGGGTGATTTGCAAAAGGGGGAACACATCAGCTCGCGGATGGATTTCACCAACTGGAATCCATCTCTCTACCCCGAGCTGGTGAAACGTCAAGCCCCCAACCAACTATTAAAATTAAAATCAGAGACGGGGAGTGATTTGATATCCCGGGGGGTGTTCCCGGGCCCCAAAGTTTGTTGCGTTGAAAATCATAGTGGGGATGAAAAGAAGGCGTGTAAAGGGGTGCCTACACACTTTGTAAAGAGCAATTTCAACATGAGCGTGTACAGAGACTGTGTAGAAAGTAGCCTAGTGCCGAGAGCACAAGTGCTTGCAATTCGCTCTCTACAGTATAGAAATTATACTGTGAGAGTGGAAAAGAATGCAATGTCGTGTATATCCGACAAGGTCTATGTGCTCGAGAATGGTGTGAGTGTCCTACCCCACGGTCACTACCGTATTTCAGATCGAGTTGAATGCATTGACTATCGCAATCAACTTGGTCTGGATAAATTAACCTAATCTAACTAACCACCTTAACTCAACCTCATCTAGCCCAAGCACTAACCCCAACCTAACCTAACCCAACCTCAACTAACCCAACCCATAGCAGTGACGATAACTATTCTTTTTCGCCCCGCGGCCCCCGGGGGGGGATCCCTTCCCGCGGCCGCCCAAGGGGGGGTCCCTGCCCGCGGCCGGCCGGCCTTCGGCCCCGCGGCCCTGGGGGGGGGGGGGGGTGGGGGGACCCACACCTTTAAATTCACCATAATCAAGTTCAACTGTGCTACTTCATGTTCCCTGACTGTCTGTTTTTTCCAAGTGTTTTCTGTGTTTTTGTTGTTGTTGTATAGAAAAGTGTTGTATTTTTTTTTTGTACAGAAAAGTGTTTAAGTTGACAAAAGATGTTGTACAGAAAAGTGTTGTTGATGATGGACAAAAAGTGTTTTTTTTTATTGTACATAAAGTGTTGTACAGAAAAGTGTTTTTAAAGACAATAAGTGTTTTTTTATAAAGTGTTATCATTGTTCATGTTGAACAAATAGAGTTTTCATGTTGACCACCATGAAATTTTTTGTCAACTGTTCTTGTTGAACAAGTGTTATTATTTTTATCGTTGTGCAGTCCATGTTGACTGCAAATATTTGTTTTCATACAGTGCCGAAATAAATGCTGTCATGAAATATTGTTTTTATTGTTGTTGTTCTTGAATAGATAGATCTATGGGGAAAATTATTGCTACTACTTATTCATTGAGCACATATGATTTACAGTTAGTTGTAGTCCGACTGTTGTCCCCAACAGCAGCAGCAGCATGTATCAATTTAAAACACCCTTCAGATCGTTTCTGTGTGGTCCCTCAATGTCGGGGAAAACAACACTTTTAGCTAGAATAATTCAAAATTGCGATAAAATGTTTTTGGAAAAGCCGAAAAAAATCTACTATTGCTATAGTATTTGGCAGGAGTCCTATGATAAAATAAAAGCTATTGCCACAACCATACCAATACAATTCATACGGGGACTTGATGTTTTCAATAGTATTGAATCGAACTCGTGGTTGATTATTGATGATTTGGCTGAATCCATTGAACAGTTCTCACAGGAAATGCTACAACTGTTCACCGTTCGCTCCCATCATGAACACGTTTCCGTTACTCTGGTTCTACACAATCTGTTTCATCAGAGCAAATGTATGCGAACCCTTGCTTTGAATTGCACCGTCTATATTATCTATCGAGTCGTTCGTGATTCTAGCTCGCTCATAACTCTCAGTAAGCAGATATACCCCGGCGCACCAAAATTTCTATTGTCAGCGTACACTCAGGCGACTAGCAAACCCTACGGTTACATTTTGCTGGATCTTAATCAGAGCACACCCGAGGATCTACGTGTAGTCACCGACATTTTCAACAATGAAATTACAGTATATCTTCCGGTGAACAGTAGAAAAGACTATTAGTCGCCATTATGACACTGAAGAAACTACACGAACAACGGCATCTGTTTTCCGTTTTAAGCACTTCAAAACCATTGCTTAGGAAGGCTATACTCAAACATGGGGTTGACAATGATTTCATTAATCTAATATCTGAACTTTGTTTAAATTTAACTGAGGGCAATGTTCAACTGCCAGAAGGTGTTAGACAACAGACAAAGCAACATCGTTCCACTGTACGCGCCTTGGCTTGTAAAAACAAGGGAAAAAAATTTAAAAGAAAACGGCTCCTTCAAGCAGGCGGTAGCTTCTTCACACTTTTACTACCGATAATTGCAGGACTTGTAAACAGTTTTCTCTAGAGAGAGAGAATGGCAAAACCCTATAAATTGACACCATTTGAACTTGTCCTCTCGCCCGTCGAACATTTTGAAGACAATCTAAGCAAATTCATTAACGACGAGAATATTGCCGATGACAAAAAACTGCTTTTACTTCAAGATACATTGCGACGTGTGGACAAACATAAACCATATCGTGAGAGACCTGCCACCGTCACCGTCACCACTGATCCCTCTAAACATGAAACATCTCCTCAAGATTCTGCAGCAGCACTGCAATCAAAGGAGAAGGAATTGAATTCGATTGTATTGAAAATTGGAAACCTATTGCCTTTGACCTATCGAGAACAGAGTAAAAGAGTATTATCTTATCTCATGTTGGAAACTGGTGAACATCAAGTTCAAGTCGAGAGCACAGGGAAACGAATTATAATTCAGGGAAAAAGTTATAATCTAGTTGATTTAATTTGTGATATGGTGACGAATCGTAAAGGACTCTTATCCTTTGACGATAATCTATACACCTTTCTGTGTGCAATAAACTTTCCCAAAAGTCTTATTGGCAATAAGCAAATTCTAAAGAAACTAAGAGAATATAGTCCTCCTCCTCCTCCTCCAACACCATTTAAAAAAGAAGAAGATTCTATATTTGAAGATACTAGTAGCGTCACTGATTTTACAACACATGTGGCTGCTAGTCAAAAGCGAAGACGAATTGATTCACCCACCAGTGTGCAAAAGGGGAGTGGACATTACACTACGTGTTTACGCTCAAAATGGATGAAGTTTTGAAAGGTGTCTATGAAAATATTGGTGAGGTGGGAAGTTTAAGTTCTCCCAAAACGCTTTCCAAAGCTGTCTCCGGCACCACCACCACATTGAAAAATGCAAAAGAGTATCTAGAAAATGAACCGAGTTACACACTGCATCGAAATCACAGGCTTCGCAGTAAACAATATCGACAAACTAAAGCCTTTTTCCCCCTGCATATAATGCAAACGGATCTTTTAACTCTAGACGCACTTCAACAACGTCACAATGCCCCTACAAATATATTCTGATGGCAATCAGTATCTTTAGTCGCTATGCCTATGCCATTCCACTACGATCAAAGAGAGGTGTTGAAGTTGCTCGGGCCATTGAAAGTATTCTAGAACAGGATTCGTATAGAAAAATTCAATCGGATCGTGGCAGTGAATTTGTTAATCCCCATGTGCAAAAGGTTCTTTTGAAATATAATACAATACTTTATCATAGTCACAGCCCGATAAAGGCTGTATTGGCTGAACGATTAATAAGAACGATTCGTCTATTAATTTCAAGATATTGTACCCTGAAAAATACATCGGCTTTTATTCATGATTTAGATAAAATCATGCAGATATACAACCATCGACCCCATCGATCTCTGTCCAACTCTACACCAACGGATGTTCACTACAGTGAAAATACATTTGATGCTTTTCTAAAGCAATACTCCAAGGGTGAAAAAGAGAAAAAAAAGAAGAAGAAATTCAATGTTGGTGATGCTGTTCGAATTAATAGAACCACCAATATTTTTGAAAAAGGGAATTATTTATGGAGCACTGAACTTTTTAAAGTGTCCAAAATTCTGGACACCAAACCCATAACTTATCGGCTGCGAGACACCAAAGATGATGAGATTCTCGGCGGTTTTTATGAATATGAACTGCAAAAAGTTAGAAACACTAGTGAAATTTATCAAATTGAAAAGATATTAAAGAGTCGTACACGCCATGGCAAGAAACAGTTGCTTGTTCGCTGGCTAGGATACAACTCAGATTTTGATTCTTGGGTCAGTGCTGAAGATATTGACAATGCCCAATGATTTCTATGTGACTTTCATGTCCAATGTTTCTGATCCTCTCTACAATAACTTGAATAGAACAAGTGATTTTTGGACAAAACTCTCCCCCACCATCAAATTCGATGACAATGGAAAGTATAAAGTGGCTCTTGTCGACTGTATTCTCAAAAATACCTATGACATCCTGAGAAAGGATCGTAAATATGAAATAAAAATTAGACCATATGATTGGCCGCCGCCACCAACAGGTGATCAAGAACAAATTAAAAAAATCAATTGGATGGATTATCCATATATTGAATTACCCTACGAGGAACTCACCTGTATGAATGATTTATGTCGTACTATCAATAAAAGAATTTCCGCTCGTAAAAAGGGAGCTTTTCATTTCAACTATTCAAAGGAGGAGGGCAAGATCTACATTAGTTCACCTATTGCCAGTGAAAAGGTTATTCTCAACGATAATCTAAAGGATGTTCTTGGCTTTAAGCTCAATATAATCAATGGTAAAAGTGCCGGAAACACTAATTTCATTTTCGCCGACTACCTGCCTGCCTTCACCACAGACACCTGTATATTTCTCTACGCTTCATTTGTGGAAACATCTCGAGTTGGTAATTCAAATGTTCCCCTCCTACGAGTTCTTGAACGAAAAACAAATCAAGAACATATTCACCACTACAATATAAAGCATCTTCAGTATATTCCCGTAAACACTTGCTATTTGGAACTCTGTCAGTTAACACTAAGAACCGAATTGGGTGATCCCATAGCAATTTCAAAAGGTTTGGCTGTGATTACATGCCATTTTCGACCCATCGTTCAAAAGCAAGATGTCTAATAAAAAAGTGGTATTCACTTGTCCTGATATTGACTGTTATGTTAATACTCTTGGCCCGAGACAACAGGGCAATGGAATGGACTACTACAAAGGTCGCTCGTCAATGTCTGGCTACGGTCTTGGCAGTTGGTTTGCTAAGCTGTTTCGCTCTTCACTACCACTGGCTAGAAAATATCTTGTACCGGCTGCGACAGATTTTGCATCCTCTACACTATACGATTGGGGCTCTGGCAAGGATTTTAAAAAAAAGTGCTTCGGAAAATCTTAGGTCCAGTGCGCGAACCCTTGGCGAGAGATTAAAACAGAATGGTAAAGGCTTAAAAAGGTCAAGAAACAATGCATCACTCATCAGTCTCCACTCAGGTCGGAAACGAAAGACATCATCCCTCTTGTCAAAGAAAAGAAGGAAAAAGCCGACACGTGCTGTAAACAGAAGCCCCAGAAAGAAAATTGTCAGATCGAAACTAGATTTCTTCTCCTAAAATGTCCTACCTACCGCATAAGGATTCTCAACCTTCAATCACCGCCTCATTGAATCTATTCAATGCTGAAAATGTTGATGTGAGTGTCAAGCATGGATACTATGAACAATTTTATCCACAACAACCCCTCTCCGATAATATCCACTTTCAAATTTATTCCAATGAAGACTACTTTATGGACATGTCTTCAACATTTATAGATTTGCAAATGAAAGTCCGGAAATCCGATAATACAATGCCAATTCGGGGCGATGGAATATCCTATGAAAATTGTATATTACATAATTTATTTCGTCAAATTAGTGTCTACATCAATGGCACGCTGGTGAGCACAAGCAAAAATCTCTCAAATTATACATGCTATATGCAATTCATGCTGATGACACCCAAGTCATACAAGGAATTGAGAGGCACCTCCACTGGATATGAATATATTACTAATACTGATAGTACAGATGCACTTAAAAATGCTACAACTAGTGAATTACATCTAGTTGGAAAAATATATCATGAAATATTTAATATACCCCAATGGCTGCCGCCCAATGTTAAAGTGGATATAAAATTGACGCTTGCACCCTCCAATTTCATATTGAGAAAAGAACTTGCTGCCAATCCTGATGTAAGTCTCTCCCTCACCTCGGCAATACTACATGTACGCAAACAACAGGTTATGAGTTCTGTTGCTTTGGCCGTGGAAAAACTGAGAGCCAATGGCAACAATATTAAACTACTTGTTCCTCATACAATCACCAATCAACGTCATATTGCAATGGGGTCACGCACCTTCACCGATTCATCCTTTATCAATGGCGAAATCCCGTCAAAACTGGCGTTGGCATTTGTAAAAAGCGCCAGTGCAATAGGATCATGGACTGAATGCCCACATAAATTCGAGCTGTTTGGACTTTCATCTCTTGTGTGCAAAGTAAACGGCATCCCACTCTACAATCTATCTTTTGCTAAATCCTATAGAACATTGTACGAGTTGACCATGCAAACCCTAGATCACGATTCGCAACTATTTGAAAATGGTATAACCGAAGATATGTTTGCTAAAACACATGGTATCATTGTACTGGATTTGTCGGGTACACAGGATATGAGTATAGTACGTACGGGGAGTGTGCGTTTAGAGTGTACATTTACCGACCCATTGGCTGAGAGTATTGCATTAATCTCACTAAATCAATATGAAACCTATTGGGAAATCACTCCCGAAGGCAGTGTTCTACTAGACTTGGCGCCATGAACACCAGTCAAATAATCAATGTATTTAATATGGACCCCTACATGTCCCAGTACAAATCCTATTGTCTGCCCTCGGACTATCTTGGAAAAATTCAAAGTGTCAACAATACCTTGATTATTGTTAATAGCAGTCCGTCGACTGTGCTGACGGGTCATTGGCTGTGCATCTTTCAAACAATGAAGACGATTGAATTTTTTGATCCTCTTGGTCTACCCTATACGTTCTACACACCCCACATCAGCAACTACATTGAGAGCAGTGGGAAAACTATTATTCAAAATCGGAAGAGGGTTCAGGATCTAACGACTAAAAGCTGTGGCTTCCATGCACTACTATATTTTGTGTTCCGATGTCGCGGCTATACTTACAAGCAGTTTCTCCACATTTATGTTTACAATCCACGTCTGAATGACTTTCTAGTGGAAAATATCCTCTCAGACCTATATAGTATTGATTTCAGTGCCCTAAGAGTAAAGTGCTTAAAAAATGTTTGTGAATTTGTTTATTAATAAAATGCATATATATATATACAACAATGTCTTTAAATCTTCACTTTAGATTTCATCATCTTCGATGTATAGGCAACTGTCGTGAACCACTAATGCTGGTAAATCATTTGGATTCACTGTATATTGATCTTGATTGACTGCAAAGTCAGGGTCACATTTTCTACAGTACAATGTAACTTCACTCTTGTCATATCTCTTTGTATATTCAATGATACTATTTGCATTCATATTATGAAATTCAAGAGTTTCAATCTGTCTATTTGAAGCAATATCACATACAATGTTTTCAAATGGTGAATCACATTCCGTCACAGCCAAATAAAAATCACTTGGTTTATAGTCATAGTAGGTGGTGTCATCACAACGATGACGTAGAAACCAGATTGTCTTGTTACCCCAACAGTTGAATCGTAGACCAGATTCCTCTTCCCAGAATAATTTAAATCCACGACGATACCAATCTCGTAGAAATAAACTAAAATCACGTTTGGGATTCTTTCCAATCATAGCGGGGTAAGTATTCTCCCACTGATCACATTTATCATAGTGACAATTGGAGCACAGGTGCCCTCTAGGATGAGAGTCACACACCTCCTCAAGACATGAATTACATCCTTTAATTTGTACTGCATAACCTCTACGTAATTTACAAGGATTACATAATTTACACTTTTCACTATAGTCATCAATAATTGTACAATTCTCACATTGATTCCAACTGCCAAGAGTGTACATGCACAATGGACATATATAAAACATTTTTCGGTTTCCGATGTCAACTCACTCACAGCTAAAACGAAACTGATCCTCTTCGTTCGATAAATTCAATGAGAGGGAAATGGTGGGAGAGAGGAGTAGCTCTGTGACGTTACCTCTTTCGAATGATGGGGGAGCCATCTACATTGAATCCATTGGCAATATTTTCAAAAGTATATCCACAATATGATTCTGCTTTGTTCCAATTAATATATCAATAAATTGACTATAAGCATTTGAATCACATTTTAAGTTTCATACAATAGTCCAATGGGGGAGAATCACTCCTCATTATATTGTCAAGTGTTCCCTGACATGAGAATATCCTGCGTTTAAGAGATAACTCGAGAAAATCATCATCCAAAATCAAATGTTTTTCCATAAACACTAGATTTGATCTAATTCTCTCTTTCTCAAATTTATTCATTTTTCAATCCTTTCACTCCGACTGCTGACTCTAGACTGACCCTGATTCGTTAGCCCTAACCAGAAAAGAAAGAGAACATTTTCGATTTCGAAACAATTTTATTGAATAATTACAACAACATCAATAATACAGAGCATGTACAATCAGCGATACTGTTTATTGTCTTCAATATGTTTCACCAATGCACTTAAAGCACATTGAAGTCTATTCACATGTGCTATATCAACTTTAGCGGCGAAACATAATTGATCCTCCATTTTAAATTTGCTCAAGGATATCACATATCTTGCATATACTGCATCCCATTCCAGACAAAGCCGTGATCCTTTCGTGATTTCCACCGCAATGCTTGGTGCTCTTGTACTATTATCATCAACTCCACTATCAACTTCTAATAGGGTAAACATTCCACTCGTCATCATCAACACACACACAAATATATATCCAAATGAGTAAAGTCAAACTGTTCTTCTTCTTCTCACTCCTTTGAATTCTATTCACAGACTAATAAAACTATAGCAGAAATCCCTTCCTTATATTCCCTCCGCCGCTAATATGTAACCGACTCGCTGATTGGCTGAGAAGGGGGATGTAACCGACTCACTGATTGGCTGAGAAGGAAACATGTGATCTAACTTTTTCCCGTTATCGGATCAATAAAATTCCCAATCGATTACGCAATCAATTTCTCGGAAATTCACTTCCCCCTCGAGTCCTAGATCAATAACATTGTTCCCGTTAGAATTCAATGCGCATGTGCAACCTTCGTCCCGGAGTTATTACACATAGAAACAACAAATAAATCGATCTTGGAAAAAGAGGTCATTGAGCGATTACGTAATCTTTCTCCCTAGGGACTCTATGACCATATTGTTTCATAATTCCCCCCAGACGTGAATCAATAATTCCCCCATCGATTATGTAAATCACCCCTCATGTCATTCGCACGTGGCCAAACAACAACAGATCGATTGACCTTGACACCCCCATTAGACTCGATCGATAATCCTTGAATAAATTATGTCCCGTCAGCATTAAACTAAATTGTAGATGGCAGCAGGGTGTTCGTTCCGGACCTCATGATAGGGTTCTACTAACATACCTGCAAAGATGAGGAAGGGACGGGGGTCCCCTTTAAAAAAGATTCACTTGAGGATACCTTCCACAATTCCACTTTTGATATTTTAAACACCCCCGTGTAAATATTTAGGGGAGTTTTTAGTGAGGACTGAAGCATTGTTTTACACATGAATTAAAAATAGAGGTCAAGGGTGGGGGGAGGGAGGTTGCAGCCTCCTTCAATTTTAACATGGCCCTGGATCAAACATTTTGTGAATACGCAAAATTCATTAATTTCAAATTTGCTCATCGAAAGCAATTAGAAAATGAAATTTGCATACTTTTAGCACAAAGAATTAAACGCCTCAAAAGAGACGCGATCATGACAAAATTTTTACAGTAAAATTTAAAAATTACGAGAACGCTAAAACGTATTATCGACAAAACTACGGAAAATAGCAATTTTGGCGCGCAGAAAGTCAAAATATTGTTCAAAAAAAAAAAAAATCTGAGAAATATTGAAAGTGCATTTATATGCTGTCCCAGTCTAGGAAACCATACTGGCGGGATGTATAGATGGTCCCTAAGCAAGCGTGCAGTTCATTAAAGATGTTCCATGCCGCAATTGGAATCAGTATAGTTACTATGCCTCAATCAAACTTAACCATTTTTTTTTCTTTAGGAAGTATTTTTTAAACACTTTTTTAGTTTTCACTTACTTAAAGGGGAGAGGAAGGGTGGTACTCAAGAGATGGATTATAAATGTCCTGTTAAAGGTTTGAACGGAGGTGCAAATGGCGATGAGGTGAACGGAGTAAAGTGCTAATTACGTTATGGTCTATAAAAAGCACAGGGGGCTTTAGCCCTATTCCTCTTTGTGATAGTTTCTGCCCGGTTTGAGTTTGGTTATTTTTGTCATTTCTGTTCGTTTTGGGTTTCCTTTATTTATACACGGGGATTTATGTTAATTTTACGCTTGAAGTATTATTTGAATTTATTTCTGCTCATCTTTGGTTTAATGTAGCTCTTTAATTTTCTTTGAAAAACTTCTTTTGTGCAAAAAGATCTAAAAATTAATGAAACAGTTAGTGGTAAACTGTAAGTAAGGAGCGACGGCGCTTAATAGTAACCGAAACTCTAAAAAATGGAATTTTAATACCAACAGATATATCAAAAGACTTGGATTATTATGCTGATTCCAAATTGTAGCATTAGTTGTAGCAGTATGCACACTGTGACTTTTTGTTAATTCAACATTCCTCCCCCAGCATGCCCTGAAAGTTTTAACTTAATACTCTGAGCCGTTCCTGATAAACTGCTGATACACCCTTTTGGCAACACGCATGCACACAGTATGTATTGATTTAGTTCAACATCCCCATAAACATGCACATAGTGTGTTTGGATTTAATTCAAACTCCCTCTAAATATTCCATGAAAGTTTCACCTTGATACCGTTAACCTCAGTGACAGTAATAGCCGTAGTAGTAGAAGTAGTAGCACTAGTGGCAGTATGCCCATAACGTCCTTTTTTCACATGCCCGGAAAAGTTCAACTTAATATCTTAAGCAGTTCCTGGGACGTTACTGGTACGTCCTTTTGACAACCTTCATGCACATAGTGTGCCTTGATTTGGTTCAACATCCCCTCAACATTCACTGAAGTTTCCACCTTAATACCTTTAGCTTTAGTAGTAATAGTAGTGATAGTAATAGCAGTAGTATTAGTAGTAGTAGCAGTAACAGTAGTAGTTGTAGTAGCGGTTGTAGCAGCAGTAAAAGCAGTCGTAGTAACATACAAATATTGCCTTTTGGCTAGTTCAACATCCCCCATAACATACCCTTTAAGTTTCAACCAAATGCTCTAAACCGTTTTTATAATATTCCTGATGCGCCCTTTTGACAACCAATATGCACAGTGTTTTTTTTTTTAGTTCAATTTCCCACTCAATACTTACTGAAATTTTTACAGTAGCAACCTAAGTCATAATAACAATCGTAGTAGTAGTAGGAGCAGCGGTAGTAGTAATAACATTGGTAGTAACACTATTAGAAGTAGCAGCAGTTGCAGTAATAGCATGCACATATTGTCTATTGGTTAGTTGAACATCCCCATCATCATATCTAGGAATTTCAACTTAATGCTCTAAGCCGTTCCTAAGATACTGCTGATGCGGCCTTTTGATAACTTGTATGTGCATAGTGTGTTTTAATTTACTCCAACTTCCCCATTACATTCCTTGAAGTTTTCACCTCAATACCCTTAGCCTTAGTAGTACTCCTGAAAGTTCTTAGTAGTCCTGAAAGTTCCAACTCAATGCCCTATGCCATTCCTGAGATACACTCTTTTGACAACCTGCATGCACATAGTATGTTTTGATTTAGTTCAACATTCACTCGACATTCCATGAAAGCTTCGCCTGAAATCCCTTTGCCTTTTTGGACACTTAAAGTCAAATATGCCCCCCTTTTTTCATAACAAATACCATTTGCAAACAACAGACGAGTTGCACAACTTAAGCCCTTTCCCCAAGGGCTGGGGGGGTGCCATCCCAACAGGCATTGTTATAGGATATTTCAATTTGAACAAAAGGGCTATTTCAAAATTTTGATCGTATGTCTTCGGAGAAAAAAGGGCGTGGAGGGTGGCTGGTTGCTCTCCAATTACATTTGGCTCTTAAAAAGGGCACTAGAACTTTCAATTTACAATCGAATGAGCTCCTTCCGAAGTTTCAATGGCAACTCCTTCCATATGAAGTGCCAGGGTGAAAAGAAACGAAAAAAAAAGAATACAAAGAGCCCATTTCAGTCTTTACTTAGGCAGCGCTATTGCGCTACCTATGATAAACTCACTCTATTAACGCGTATCTTTTTTTTTGTGTTACAGAAAGTTACCATTAACCAAAAGAAACTTGGTTTTCACGGCCGTTTTCTTCGCTATACTTGAGTTTGATATTTTTATGCAGTAGAACAACATTAGTTTTAAAAACTAATAATGGTAGAGTAAAGTATGGAATCAAGATTTCAAATGTTCCATGTTGTTCAACGAATCTACATTTTTAATACCAATCAGATCTTCCTGGCTCTTATGCTCACTACAACGACTTTATCTGGTGATATTTAAAAACAATCGAAAACAATACTTGATGGAAATAACTCGTACTTAAAACTGACTTTAGGAGCATACAAT
Organism: Artemia sinica; assembly: GCA_027921565.1. Lineage (NCBI taxonomy): Eukaryota > Metazoa > Arthropoda > Branchiopoda > Anostraca > Artemiidae > Artemia > Artemia sinica. The sequence continues at coordinate 50,735,467 of CM051256.1, read as the reverse complement.
TTGGGGAGAGTTATTACAATTTTATCATTGTTTAAGAAAATGACCTTGAAAAACTTACAGGTGATAATTTGATTTGAAAAGAGAGATCCGGTCAACACTAAAAAATCTTGTGGCCTTTTGGATTGAAGAGCTTTGAATGGTATTTTTTGTTCAAGATTATACTAAAAAACTATATTTGATAATATTATCTTTCATAGTGGCAATTAAACGACATTATGCTTGTCTTTGCAGAGGAATCAAACAGTCCGTGGTAACGAACTGCAGGTAAGGAGCGACCCGGCTCAATAGTAACCAAAACTCTAAAGAACGGAATTTTGATAACAAGAATCGGCTTATTACACTGATTTCAGATATGTAAGTTTCATTAAGTTTAGCATTACTGATTAAAGGCTACGAACCTGAGAAAATTTGTCTGATTTTCGAGAAAAATCGCACCATCAGATTCAGTGTATCAGAAAACCCTACTGTAATGGTTTCAAGCTCCTATCTGAAAAAATGTAGAATTTTGTATTTTTCGTCAGAAGAAAGATGCGTGTTCATTTGTTGTTTTTTTTTTCCAGGGGTGATCGTATCGACCCAGTGGTCCTAAAATATCGTGACAGGGCTTATTCAAACGGAAATTAAAAGTTGCAGTGCCCTTTTTAAGTGACCAAAAAGATTGGAGGGCAACCTGGCCCCCTCCCCCGCCCTTTTTCCCAAAGTCGTCCGATAAAAATTTTGAGATAGCCATTTTACTCAACATAGTTGAAAGGCCCAATAACTACGCCTTTGGATATAACATGACATCCCAACAGCTCCAGGGGAAAGGTCTTTAAGTCATAAAATTTGCCCATTTTTTACACATAGAATTTGTTATTTTGAAGTATGTACACATTTTCGGGTGGGGGGGGGGGGTTGTCGTTTTTTCTACGGGGTAATTTTCTATGGGGAGGGAAGTTTCCAGGGGGTGAACTTGTCAGGAGAAACTATTCACTGGGAAATTTGCCAGAATTCCTATACAAAATTCTTTTTAAATGTCTTGCTTTCTCTTTTCCGTCTCAATTTTTCACGGGAGTTGTTAAGGGTAGTCATCCGGGGTAAATTTTCACCGGGATTGAATTGTCTAGAGGATATTTCCGTTGGGAGTGGGATCTCTCTGGAGGTGGGGCCAGAGTTCCTGGCATCACTTAAAAACGATCAGAAATTAAACAAAAAAAAAAGTCTTCTCAACTGAAAGTAAGGAGCAACATTAAAACTTAAAACGAACAGAAATTATATTGTGTATGAAGGGGATTGTCCCCTCCACAACATCTCTCTCTTTACGCTAAAGTTTGAATTTTGTCCCAATTCTTTGAGAACGACTCCTGGAACACAAGGATCGTTAATTAGAATAATAAGAAGCTTTTTTAAAAGTATTTAAAAACTTTAACGTAAAGAGCGAGGTGTTGAGGAGGGGGCAATCTCCTTCATACACTTAATAATTTCTGTTTGTTTTAAGTTTTAAGGTTGCTCCTTACTTTCAGTTGAGAAAACTTTTTTTTTAATTTACTTCTAATTTAAACGTGTTCCATGCAAAGGCAGTTTAAAGAGACCGAGCAAAAGTCAATTGACAAGCTTCTCTTTTCATTTAAACCAGATAGCTAAAGCTGCAGCCTACATATGAATTATTTAGTTAGCTGTCTCAATCATATACAATTTTCAAAACATCTTTTTCCTGAGGCAAACAACCAGTGAATATTGACATGAAGAGCTTTGTTAAAGAAGTGAATCTTTTCATGGCTTTCAAAATGAGTTCACTTGAGTTGAAACATACTATACCAATTAGGGATTTTTGGTGCATTAACACAAGTCATTTATGAAGGGGTTTATTCAGCTTAGTTTTAAATTTTAATTCTGAACTACAGTAGCTGAAAATTTTAATTAGGTTACTTACATTATTATTAGTAAAAAAAACTGCAAAAAAGGAAAATTAATGAGTAAAATAAAAGAAATTATTTTTCTTATGATTTGAGTCCAAAGATTCTTATCTTGAGTACACGCCTTATACAAACATTGTTTTGATGGAAATGAGCATGAATGCATTGTGTGTAGATTATTTGTGTAATTGTGATATTTGTGATATTGTGAATTTGTGATATTGTGTAATTATTTGTCCAAGATTCGCTTTACAATATATAAGAAGGATATTTACCTTTTTAATTGGGTAAACACAGACGCTTTAAGTATGCTACCAGAAGTGGATAAACTTACTTTATCTTTGAGTCTTCTTTTTTTTCAGTCATGAACCCAATCTTTCGAGAGCTATAGTACTTGCTATAACTTAAAAAATCCTTTAAATTATACTCCTGATGTATACTTGCTCTGATGAAACTAACGGGAGTTTAGAAATCAAGAGGAGCCACATACGAAATGAGTCACATACGGTTAAGCCACACCTGGTGCATACATAAATTTAATCAGACAGCAAAGACACCAGAAACCTTAACCAGAAAATACAGGAAAGCAAAAAAGAAAAAGCAGCCGAATCTGTATTTTCAACTTTGTCATACATATAACAATAGCACAAAATAACAATTATACATATTCTTAACCAATAATAAGCTCAAATAAAGGCAGCAAAAGTGAATGTAATGCCCACTGTCTGCTCACAAAGCTTAGCCTAGCCTTTGAGGTCGAAAGCAACTTAAAATAAATAATAAATATTTTTTTTTTAACTGCATCTGCGTACATTTTGATTCTTTTTGCGAAATAACCATTTTCCTTATTTGGAACGAATCAACATATAATAAGAGTTTCACGTAAACAAAGCAAAGCTCATATATTAGTGACATCAATATCCTACTACAATCAAATATTGCGAAGAATACGAGTTCCTTTTTTATTATTCAGGGCTTAATTTACTTGTATTTAGAGTGGTTTTCACGTCTGATGGGGAAATGACAGACCATTAGAGCCTTTTTCAACAAATATGGAGTAATTCGAGCGAAGATATGTGTTTTTATATCCATTGTATACACTATTCCAAAAATTTACACACCTTATCTAGAAAAGACATTTACAAAACAGAATTCATAATTAATAATCAAGAAAAGGAAGATTTTATTTATTTTTCTAGGATCATCGCATAATTAGTCGCATTTTGGTTATGACACACAGTGGTTTGTTTGAAATTATTTTTAATCTCGCATATTGCTAGCATAATATTTTCTATAATTTTTTCTTTTTTCTGTAATATCTCTATAATAATTTTTTTCTATCACCTACTGGCTTGACACAAATGTTTAACTTTAAACATCCAAATTTTATTACTGTTAATTAATTATAAGTTAATAGTTTAATTATTATGGTCATTAACTATCTTATATTATTGAGAATACTTAGTTGATTTTCAAAATAGCCAGATGATAATAGGGAATTGTCGATAATGCCTCATTGACAGTATTTATGCAGAGATGACATTACGTATAATGTCAAATTAATAACTTTTATTTTAATAGCACCATCATCTGTTGAAAAAGAACAACCTTGAAACAAGAAATAAATCCAATGTTCTGACAAAAAAAGCAAAAAAAAAACAACAATATGAATTGGCTGAATGGCATGCAGTGGCGGATCCAGGGGGCGCCCTCCCCCCTAGCGTAATCTAAAGTAGTGTGATTTACTTAATTAACTCAATAAACTTGCTCATAACGCACGTTTATCGGATCAACCTATTTTGCGCCCCCCCCCCCCCTAAATTTTTTTTCGGATCAACCTATTTTGCCCCCCCCCTAAAAAAAAAATCCTGGATCCGCCCCTGAGGGCACAGATACAACTTATCGAAATAGAAGAGAAAGGAATTAAAGTATGTAACGCAATAACTAAGACTTATGAGCGACAAAAGACAAGGCACAGTCACAAAATTGAAAACACAGAAAAAAAAGCTGCCCTCGCTTATTTATAAGCTCATCACAAAAATCTATGCGTTTTGACTAGAATAATTTGAGCAGCCCGTCACCGATGAACCTGTGGGGTCATACCTTTAGGCTTTTGCATTGGCTATCAAACTGTTGACATGCACCTAAAAGGGTGCGATGTAGGTCGATGAGCCGTTCATGTAGCATGTCAGCTAAATTTTTGATTTCTTCTCGCTTTCTAAGTTCTTCAACTTGTTCTAAAATAGTCTTTAGTTGGATTGCACGTTGTTTTAGCTCACAATTCATTGCCTAAAATTGAAAAGAATGAAAGACAACTTAATTAACTTAAACTGAACACTGTCTAAGCAAGATTCCTAGTAGTCAATTTATGGTAAAACGTTTTTTAACGGTATTTAAGTTAGGGTTGAGACACATTTAAACTTCACACTATTAGTAGTACATTTCTTAAATCACTTAAGTCTCTCCTAAAAGCATTTAGAGAAACTGGTGAGGCCAGAGGGGTTAAAATCAAGAAAAAGCTAAAACTTTAGTTCCTTAATGGCCTATTGGTTTAAATCCTAATTTTTTGCATCATTCGTGTTTTCTATTTCTTTTGTATATTGTTCAGTTATAGCGAAGTTGCATCAATGGAGTATTCCAACCTGTAAAATTTAGAACTGATGAATCAGAATAGGATGCTTATATTTCGGTTTCATGTCTCTGAAATTACATAAGCCATGATATGAGTCTTCCACATGTATTAGTCTATTGATCCAACCTTGTAGCCCCCCCTCCCCTTTATTTGACAGGTGCCCCTTCTGACGATTGCAAAATTCCGATAAGAGTAATCATTATTCTAAGATTGTGCTGTCATGTGAAATATTTACTTATGTGTTTATAAAACTGTGCTCTCACTCTATATCTACTGTATCATAATTCAAAATGAATTGTGCCTGTATAGGAAAAAAAATAAATAAATCCCTTTATTTAAGGGGAAAACAGCTGATTCTTCTCTATTGATTTTTAAGTATCATTATATAGTTAAGTTAAATAGAAAAACTTGATTCCAACTCTGATTGCAAAAAAATCCACAAATTCTAAGCATAAATATTTAAGTCGTAGGAAGAGTGACGAACAGCAAAAAGTCTGGTATCAAAAGACGGGTAACAGCGTTTCAAAATAACTAATCTAATACAAACAACTCAATCGTGTTCTACTCTTTTGTCTTCTAATATCAGTTTCTTCTTGCGTTTTTAATTATAAGATTTTCATCCTCCTTTAAAAAATACTCGACTTTAAAATTGGCCGAAATGTTTTCTATTTCTCTCTGGAAATCTATTCATCTCAATGTTAATTTGAAGTGTTCAATACTAATATTTTTCTGGTGGGAATTTTTTTTTACAATTTCCACACCCTCAACTTTTCTGTTGTTCCACTACCAGAAAAAATCTGGTAGTGGATTCCTTCTCCTCTCTATTGATAGCTTTATCTTCCTTTAATCTGTATTTGTTTAGTAATTGGTTCGTTAGATCAAAATTGATCTATTCATGCAGGATGGACATGGCGTTCCTTCCAAGCTGTTCCTGCTCCAAATGGGACTCATGAAGAATATTGGAGCTTTTAAGTCATGGGAAGGTATCACCATCGTAGTCCTACGTGCATACAACTAACAATGAAACAAATTAGGCACCAGTCGGGGTGGTTGGTATATGTACAAGTAGAGCCAACTAAGAGAGATATTAGTGACTCAGACGCATGTCACCTGGGTTTGCTGGAACAAATAGACAAGATCGACAGGTATGAATAAAGTATTTTATTAGGGGACTTTAATGCCCAGGGTTGTACAAGAAAGGATAAATCGGTTAGGCATATTTGATGCAGGGAAGGAAAATAGAAATGGTAATAGACTGCTGCAATTTCGTATATAAATTAGTCTAGTTATAAAAAATATACTAATTGGTCATATCATGGCCTGAGATAATATAGAAGTTGTATGATGGTAAGACGACTAACTTTATTAATTATATTAAATAAAAACAAAAACAAGTTTTTTTTAACTGAACGTAAGGAGCGACATTAAAACTTAAAATGAACAGAAATTATTCCGTATATGAAAGGGGCTCTCCCCTCCTCAAAGCCTCGCTCTTTACGCTAAAGTTTTTTATTGTTTTAAAAAATAAAGTTGCGAGACAGAGTCAAACTTCAGCGTAAAGAGCAAGGCGTTGAGGAGGGGACATCCCCTTTCATATACGGAATAATTTCTGTTCGTTTTAAGTTTTAATGTCGCTCCTTACTTTCAGTTAAAAAAACTTGTTTTTTTATTCAGTTTCTGAACGTTTTTGAATTGATGCAGCTTTGATTTTGGCTCACCGTACATGAATAATTAAAACGAAATTCGCATATTAATATTCCTTTTTTTGGCTAAACGGCTCTCTCGAAATTTTTTTCTGACGTAACTTACGAATTAACTTACGTAACGAATTTCTATATTCGCATGTTTTTATTACGTATATTAGGGAGTTCACCCCCTAGACAATACCTCGCTCTTTACGCTAAAGTTTGAATCACAAACCCCTGAATCACAAAGGCCGGTTAATTAGAATAGATAGTTCTTTTGAAAGTACTAAAAAACTTAAGTACTAATAAAACTTAGCGTAAAGAGCGAGGTATTGACTAAGGGGTGAACCCCCTCATATACGTAATCATTTCTGTTCGTTTTAAGTTTTAATGTTGCTCCTTACTTTCAGTTGAAAAAAACTTAATTTCTGTTCGTTTTTTAAATAATGCTTGGACATCCGGTGCCCCTTCATAGAAATGTCTCTTCCCCCAAGGAAACATCCTCCATGGAAAGATTCTCCCCCTTAACCCCTACTTGGACCCCCCCCCACCAGAAAAAATTCCTCCTGAAAACGCCTGTATACTTACCAATAACCAACACTATATGTAAACAATGGGCAAAGTTTATAATTTGCAGCCCTTCCCCCGAGAACTGTGGGGGATTAAGTCATTCTCAAAGACATATTAATTAGATTTTCGACTATGCTGAACAAAACAGCTAACTCAAAATTTTGATTGGGTGACTTCTGGAAAAAAATGAGCGCGGGAGGGGGCCAAGTTGCCCTTCAATTTTTTGGTCACTTAAAAACGGCACTAGAACTTTTAATTTCCGTCAGAATGAGCCCTCTCGCAATATTCTAGGACTACTGGATCGATAAGATCATCGCTAGGGAAATAAAAAAAAAAGAAAAAAAAAAACAAACACGCATCCGTGATCTTTCTTCTGGCAAAAAACACAAAATTCCACATTTTTGCAGATAGGAGCTTGAAAATTCTATAGTAGGGTATCTCTGATAAGCTGAATCTGATGGTGTGATTTTCATTAAAGTTCTATGACTTTTAGGGGTTGTTTCCCCCTTTTTTCGAAAATAAGGTAAATTTTCCCAGGCGCTTAACTTTTGATGGGTGAGACTAAACTTGATGAAACTTATATATTTGAAATCAGCATAAGAGTCTGATTCTTTTGATGTATCTATTGGTATCAAAATCCCGTTTTGTAGAGTTTCGGTTACTATTGAGCCGGGTCACTCCTTACTTACAGTTCGTTACCACTAACTGTTTGATTATTGTAAATAAAAAAAATAACTGATGGGATGTAACAGAACACAAGGGTAGATATCAGTACTGTTATTGCTATGTAAAAGTAGAGATCACTGTCTAGAGCACTGGTTCTCAAACTTTGAGTCACGGCCCTTTAGGGAGGTGCAGTGTTGTCATAAGGATGACGCAAACCATTCAATGAAATAATCGCCAAATTAGTTGAAGTGCCAATTACCGACATTTTTGCACCAATCATAATATATTTGTCAGGATAAATATATCCTGACAAAATTCTTCCACTTTTGTTCCAAATGCATAGCTCTCTCCATTTGTTGCTTTTGACCCGATGGTACTTTTGCGATAGAAACAATCTGCAAGCGGCAAGCGCTAGCTTCAACAATATCTGTAACCGCCCACTATCCTAAGGAGATTTTATGTCCACACACCAACCCGCATCCTCTGAAACAGGTACTGCTCAAGAGCAGCTTCACCGCCCACGCTTTAGTGCCGTAGTAAAACTGTAAGTGAAATTTTGATTATTCGCTGTTTTTAGATTTTCGTATCAAATAAACCTAAAACACAAAATTGATACAATAAAACTGGATTGTGAACAGAAAAGTCCTTAAGAACCCTACAGTTCTAAAAAACTCAAGCAAGCCCAGTATTAAGTAAAGCGCTATATGGGCGCTTCGAAAAGCAGTTGAAGATTTGCTAGATATTTTCCAGAGAAATTGTCTAAGGATTGTTCTGGTTACCCAGCTGACTGACTGTATTTCAAATAGTAGGATCCACGAAAACTGCGGTTCAGTCCCACTTTCTAGGGCTATAATGGGAGAAAATTTAAGGTGGCTAGGGCGCGTTCTTCGGATGACGGATGAAGTATTTACTAAGATTGTCCTTTTCGGCCGGCCGTCTAGGGCTAAACAGAAATCAGGTCGTTCGCGGTTGAGGTGCGAGGATGTCATTAATAAAGATTTAAAGGAAATGAGAACTTCCTGGGAGGGTGTAAACGGGGAGGCTTTGAATAGATTGGGATGGAGGTGGAGCGTGAGTAGCTGTGTTCGCCTCAGGTGGCTTGGTGCTGCGGTGAGTTGTTAGTAGTAGTTGCTACATTTACGGTATTCAACAAATAAAGGGATATATCCCGAGTCAGTTTATTTGAACCATTATTGCATGTACATGTTGCATAAAATCCGACATACTATTTTGTTTGTTTTAAATTTCAACTTCGTTCTTTGCTTCCAGCAGGAAAGCTTTTTCATTAATTTTTTACTCTTAAAGTTTAAAAATATGCACAATAAACTTTACAAAGAGATCTTTGTCGAATTTCAGCAAAAGAAGTGAAGTGAAAATGTAAAAAATAGAATAACCAAGGCATAGGCTGTTTTACCCGGTTGAAAAAAGTTTGGAAGAATAGGTAGATATATATAACAGCTGAAACTAGGATGCAAGAAACCACGGCAATGGTGAAGTTTGGTTCGACGATTTGAGCTCTTAAAAAGGCTGAGGAAGAGAAACTGGATATTCAATGAAGGAATTTTCTAAGGTTAGCTTTACGCATTCGTTTGAATGACTGCATCAAGAAGTTAGCTGTATAAAAAACAGTGTAATGCCAATTTCAAGGGCTAAAAGTAACTGAAAGATTGTTGGAAGCATGGTTACAAAGACAGAAATCAAAAGCTATTGAAAGAAGGATAATAGGGTTTGGCCCCTTTTTTAAGATGAAGAATAATAGGTTGCCAAAAATCGTAATTTTGGAAATTTAGATGGCAGCTGGTTCCAAACAAAAAGCAGGAAACCCTTGAATGGGGTTATAACTGGTTACACAAAAAGATTTATAGGAAGCCGGAACTTCATGGGAGGGATCAAAGGACGAAGATTTAAATAAAGTGGAAGTAGAGGAAGAGTATTGGCCTCAGCCGGCTTCCTGCTGTTATTACCTGTCGGCAGTAGGAGTAGTACTAGTAAAAGAATCACCAGAAAAAAGATATCGTTAGCGCATGCACAGAAAATAAATAGCTGCGATGTTCATAGAGTCAAGATAAAAAAGATTTCGGTCATTATACGTAACCTTTCAAATTAAGTAATTAGTTCAATAGCAATTTAAATAACATTTTATTTTTGATACACTGCTTGCTTATGACGATTTTATTTGAACAATCAAGACACTTCCAAGCTTCTGTTTCCTTTTTCACGTCCACACCCTTGAAAAAGTTGACCCCACCTTTTCTTTGACTTTTAATCATCCGTATACATAAACATAAATTGGCTAATTAAAAAGGAGTTCTATTTCTCTATACAGCTCCAAATCTCAAAAGCAGACAGTTTAATAGCAGGGCAGATACACCTGATGGCTAAAGAAATTAATTAGGAAAACTCACGTTGGAATTCCTTAGCTCTTCTCGTAATTCTGGCAGAGAATCAGGTACAGTGTTTCCGCCTCTTATTGCACCGTGTGTTATGGAAAGCCAAGACTCAACCTCCACTAGGATGCCTCGATACAGGTCAATATCTTTTCTCATTTTGACTTTTTCCTGAAAGTATTTTTCAATGAGAATCAATATCTACTTGTTTTTACCACTAGAAAGCTAATGTAACAGCTTTACGTCACATATTTGTTATTCCATATTATTATTATTATTATTATTATATATATATATATATATATATATATATATATATATATATATATATATATATATATATATATATATATATATATATATATATATATATATATATATATATACATATATATATATATATATATATATATATATATATATATATATATATATATATATATATATATATATATATATATATATATATATTAAGTTCACAAAATGTCAAAAATAAGAAGAATTTCCTTTTGTTTCATATTTGAGGTTGAGAGGAGGGGAACGGAGCGGGAGAAGCTTGAATCCACCCCCTATGGACGCGCAATTGAGGGTCTATTTAAAGTCAAATCAGCAATCCCATTTTCAAGCAATTACATTTCTATTACTATGATCTTCAATTCATTTGCAAACATGTTTCAATTAAAAATGGTAAAACAAGGCAATCATGGCATAACAGGTTATATTCAATATACGTCCTGCAAAATACACTTCCAGATTAATTAAAATAGATTCGTTAGTTTAGGGTGCTAATCCTATAAAAATAATATAACTTTAGTGTAAAGAGGGTCGGATTACCGAGCACGGTATTAGGGGGGTGGGGGAAGGACACAGGGGGCACTTGCCTAGGGCGCAGAAATTTCAAGTAAATAGTCTAACGGTTATAGTAATTTTTTAGACTTTTGTAATTTATTTTTTATCAAATTGAAGTAGGGGGCGCAGTTGGCAGTAAGCACAAGCAAATTGAACCAGAAATCTTCATTTTCCCCGTATCTCCATCACCATTCCTTGAAAATAAAAGTTAATAGACGGAATTTAAGCAATTTTAAACTAAATTTTGAGCAAAACGTGGGGAGACCAAATTAAAAAATTAGAAGCAATTAGTTGCGACGAGATATAAATTAATAATTTTGTAGAGGCTAAAGTAAAAAGGCCAGATTTAAATAAATTTAAAATTCTGTTAATAAATGACAAATTTGTTAAAATTCAGCCTGAATAGGAGGCTGGGGTGTTAAGGGGGTGCGATAATCAAGCTTTTGTCCCAGGTGCAAGAGAGGCCTGCACCGTCACTGTTATGTTAGCCCACCAGCCCCAAATATTTATAGTAATGTAAAGGTAAAAAAACAAAAACTCGACTTGAAATGATGTCATGATTACACCATGCGAGGGCCAAAAACCCTAGGCGACAACAATAGCGGTCAAAGATACCGTTGGGACAATGAAAAGCTAGGCTAAAGATCCAAGCAGCCCCCGGTAGAATTGAAGATTCACTTTTAAAGACCAAAGGCCCGAAATAAAATGAATTTATTGTTAATTTTAATTTCTTTTCGTCTTAGGCTTTTTATTTATTACTTTGGGCTTTCGTTTTATTTTCTGATTGTTTTAGGCTTTATTTATTCACTAATATAATTTCTGTTAGATTTTTAAGTTCGACTTATTAAATGACTATTTGCACTCGCTTTAGGTTTTAGTTTCACTTTCCACTTTTCTCTGAAAAAAAATTTCTGGAACATATTTTTAAAATTGATAGATCAAAAATCTTCTCATTTTGTTTTATTGTAACTATTAATGTTTTTAATTTTTATGGGGGGCCCAAGCTTCCTCCCAAAAAGGCCTTTTTTTTCTTTTAAAAAATATACAGGAAGAAAATTACAATTAGCAATTAGTCAAAATTTTGAATATATATATATATATATATATATATATATATATATATATATATATATATAATATATATATATATATATATATATATATATATATATATATATATATTATATATATATATATATATATATATATATATATATATATATATATATATATATATATATATATATATATATATATATATATATATATATATATATATATATATATATATATATATAAATCGTAGAGCACCATCGTTCAAGTGGTCCTACTGATATTTCTTCATCCTCCCACGACCATCCATGTCAACCACAGCTGCTAAGGTACCCTGCACAGGTTTCAGCAAACGGCAAGCTAAGACGGTCATTTAATATTTCGTATTATGGAAAGCATCCTTAGCTTGAGTACTCAGTTAAGGAAAATTCGGTTTTCTGTTTCTGCTGCAGACACTTTGGCGGCACGTCAACCCTTCGCGGACAGAGATACGGGGCGAGGCCTTTCATCGAGACCGGCGTTAGAAGATGGAAGGACATCTCAAGCGTTCTAGAAGAGCATGCGAAAAGTGACCGCCACAGGGACAGTGCAGTTTCGTGGACGAAGTTCAAAGCTATACAAGCCAAGGAGATGCAACCCATCGCATCATTTTTGTCAACGGACAGGAATAAGGAGATGAATGAAAACAGGGAACACGTAAAGGCTTTACTGAAAGTAACGGCCCTAATGGGGCGACTGGGTACAGCCTTTCACGGCCACGATGAGACTGAATCTTCGGCAAACAAAGGATATTTCGTCGAAACTTGCAATCTTCTCGCCGAGTATTCTCCCACACTTTTCAACGAGCTACAAAGACGATACGGCCACTATACGTCCCACGAATACCAGAACGATCTAATTTCAGTTATTGGATCTAGGCTTCGGTCTACAATAGTGCAAGAAGTTAAGCGTGCCAAATACTTTGCTGTTCTTGTCGACGAGACAAAAGATAATTCGAAGAAAGAACAGCTCGCCATTTTTCTGAGGTACTTCAACAAGGGAAAAGTACGAGAAAGACCAATAGGATGCTACCATATGAAAAGCCTGGATGCTGAGAGTTTAGCCAGCTTCATTCACGACACAGTGGCAAAACTTGGTCTCGACTGGAACTATTGTGTTGCTCAGTGCTACGACGGAGCAAGCGTGATGAGCGGGCCCTTCTCTGGTGTTCAAGCGCGACTGAGAGCGAAAGCGCCACAAGCAATATACATTCATTGCCATGCGCATAGACTAAATTTGGTCATTGCAAACTGCGTTGAAGGTGTTGGGACTGTTGGCTCATTTTTTTCGTTAGTCCAAAATCTGTACACGTTCATTTCCAACAGCAACACCAGACATCAGCTTTTTGTCGAGTCCCACAAAGCTACTCAACTGCCAGTCCTGGAATTAGAAAGGAGTGCTGCGACAAGATGGTCATACTGGTATCGATCAATATCGAAGATAAGACTCGGATATGAATGTGTTCTGGCTGTACTGTCTGCAGTCAGCGAGGGAGCTGATAGTGAAGCTCGAGCAGAAGCAGCTGGGCTCCAGAGAAAAATGGAATCTTTCAGAGTTATATTCCAGTTGCTCTATATGGAAGCAATTCTGAGGACGACAAACTCCCTTTCTGAGCAGCTTCAGGCAGTTGATCTGGTAATATCTAGGTCCCGCACCTTGATTCAAGCAACAAGGAAGGAAATAGCTGAACTGCGCTCTGACACTTCATTTGCATCGATTTTGGAGAATGCAAAAGAGTTTGCTGAAGGTCTTGAAATTGAAGTACCTGACGTGAATGGACCCGCGACCGGATCCTCCTCTGCGAGTCAGAAGGGACGACCTAGAAGAACCCAAAAAATTATCAAACACCTGAAAGAATTCATGACCACTTCAACGTTAGGAAAAAACTTTGTTGAATCCGACAATAGAGCTCCAACTCTAGCGGAAGAACTGAAAAGAGAATACCTGGAGACTGTAGATCGTCTGATTGCGGAATTCGACAGACGGTTTACAGATAACCTTCCAGTGCTCAGCACACTCAAAGCTCTGGACCCCAGCTCTACCAAGTTCATGGATGCAGGGCTCCTCAAGCACTTCTCTGATTTTTATTCTGAAATGGACATTGACCAGATTCTTCTTGAGGCCCAAGCTGGTATTGCCAAGCGGTTTTTGCTCGAGGAGGAGGCAAAGCCGAAGAACTTCATGGACGTCATCGATAATATCGAGACACTTCCAGTGGCCTATTCAGAAATTATCAAAGTTCTTCATATTGCTGCCACACTTCCTGTCACGACAGCCAGCAATGAACGCTTGTTTTCTGGGCTGGAAATAGTGAAGAACTATCTGCGCTCGACCACAGGAGACGATCGTCTTAGTCACCTGCTTTTGATCTTTGCAGAGAAGGATTTAGTTAAAAACTTGGATTTCGACCAGCTTGTTGACGACTTTGCGAAGATGAAACCACGACGGTTCCCCTTGTTGCCTTGAGTGTTCACTGATCTGTTTCAAAATTTTGTTGTATTTTTTGATTTTGTAAATATACTTTATCGAGCAAAGTTTTGCATCGTCATAGCCAGAACGTGACTCCGACTTGGACTAAGGTATTTACTGTAAGCAGCGAGCTGAAGAATTCGGCTACAGAATATACTTTAGTCAAAGCGTGAGTTTCTACAGAGGTTCGGCTTTCGTCAAGTTATAGGTTCGGAAAAGTGGAAGATTCCCAAACGGCTGTTTTTTTAACATCGCACATACCGTTTCCGCTTTCTTCAGATATCTGGCCTTTTCCGAACCTATGGCATAAGAGCGAAAGAAGGAAAGGCAAAGCAATTGAGACAATTTCCTTAATTTTTACGGTAACTCCCACGGAAGGCAGCTTTTTTTTGGATAAAGCTAGAGGCAATTTTTTTTTATACAAGCCTGCTTCGGGGCCCATGTCGATTGCTTGCCCACCCTAAGGTTTGGCTAAAATGGCACCTCTGCTTTTGGGTCCCTACTATCGAGAAGTATATATGTTTTCGGATTAAAACTGATCCAAGCCTCTCCTGCGTTGAGGTTATAAACTAACCAAAGAAAGCTCGAATTCTTATAGGAATAGGGTCAGGCTAGATTATCTATGTTGGCATACGACCGAACATTTGTCAACAGGGTAAGAGATGTTGGATTTTGAATTGCCTGCCATAAACCATTAAGACAATTTCAGGATAGATTAAAGAGCTCAATTATGTATATCCATCCATTTGTCTATCAGTGTTATAACAAAGAATCCAAAAACATAGTTCAAAGGGTTCCCTGCTCAGTGCGTTTCAGAATAGTTCTAAATAACTTGGCACGACTACAGGATATTAATCAAGCATTTTTTTTTATAGATAAATTATTTAAAGTAAAAAAAAATTTGAAAGTTGTAATAAGCAAGTTTCCTTTGACAAAATAAAAGAACTCACCTGTAAAGCTTGACGCTGTCTTGAAGCACGAGACTGTAGAGCAACGTGTCTGGTCCGTAGCCCAGTTACAAGGGCAAACAAGCTTTGAGCTTCTGGGTCACTTGGCAATCGTCGAACAGCACTGTCAACGTTCACAAGTCGAGGCTCTAGGCAATTAAGCATATCAATAATTGGCTAAAAGAGAAAAAATGGTTAGGTTTAAAATAATTATTCACTCAGAATAAAATTCTTCCCACTAGGCACTCTAAAAGCAGACCACATTATGTAGAACAAATTTCATAGTTTTAAGTTTTATAATTACATATGGCTATCAAGTCTGCCGTATCAATTCACTGAGTCTGAGAAAACCCTAGATGGGCTCCTTCTGGTTTTTGCACGATCATTTTCTATTACACCATATGCATAAAAACTCTGGCAAAATAAAAAATGGTAGTACCTCACAACACTGGGTAAAGAGACAATGCTATCTGAGACTGATTTTTCAGCCAGAAGAACCCTGGCCTATGATTGCCGATGACTTTTGAAACCCTCTAGGAAAACTGTTGTTACGTGCCAATTATGAGCAGTGAGTAGGTGACCAAACTTCGCTTGGTGAGAAAAGACAGAATTTAGTCTCTTTTACAAAACTAATTTTATTTTATTTGGTAAATCTTTTTCCATATTTATACCGACAAATTATTCTTTACTATCATCAGAAAATCTTCAGGTCATCTCCAGCAAAATTTATTATAACTATTCCATGTATTTGTAACGCCATTCCTATGAAAGATGTTTTTTTTTAATTAATGACATAAAGGAATTTAGTTTATAAGTTAGTATTGAGTCATCTATTAGATTTCGCTACCTGTTAAAATGAAAAAATTCATGTAAGTTAGAGCAGGTTCCACAAAAATCTAATTTTAGTTGTGTTTTCTAAACCATCAGATTCAAGCCGATACAGTTTAATCTTTTATCAGTGTCCGACATTAAACTGATCTCAGTTTCTGAAAGGCGAGAGAAAAAAAATGTCTAGTGAAAAAATTACCACTTATGGTTGATTTAGGAATGATAACTATTGATTCAACTAATCTTAATTTTAAACGTAATTTTGAAAACAAGTTTACAGGAATTTTGAAAAAGAGCCCAAAACCCCATAAAAATGGAGTCTTATTGAAACAAAAATACAACGCTGGAACTGTCATAGTCAAAGACCCTATTTGTGAAATTTAAAGCCCCCCAGCTTGACGAAAAACACAAATCACTTTTTTGCATTGTTAGCACTGATGTGTCATTGTTTTTTTCTTCGCCACTAGCGGGGCACCGACGTCATAGAGACCCGTTTAAAGGCTCTTTAAAGGCTGATTTTGTTTATATCTAATCACTTTTTATAACTTTAGAAAAAAACACCAACACAAAGTGCCATATGGCACCCAGAAATTTCACCCTGGGTGCCATTCCCGGAATAAAAAGGCTGGGAAGAATGAAAAGGGTAATATTTTAATCTCCATCGTTGAAAATCCTTAGCATGAGATTTACAATCCCCCTCTTCTGTATTCTCCTTTAATATTTTCATAAATCTTCTACTGACTAACTGAACTAGTAGGCTACTGCAAAATCGTAGAGAGCTGTTTTAGGTATCAATTAAAAGATAATTTTTATATTTGTATAACTTATAAAAATTCGTCTTGATAAAAAAGTACCGTCATAATCTCCATTGTCGAAAACTTTCGGTTCTGCAATGGAGACAGAAAAAGAAGAGCGAAGACAAGCATATTTTACAAAACCAAGAATACAATTATATTAAATGTGAATATTTTAAAGCTGAGTTTAAAAACGGCGAAACTTTAAAGCTGAATCTGAAAAAAAAAGAAAATCAAACCAGACATTTAAAAATTTATAAAAAGAAAAAGATGGTGAATGAAAATGGAAACTCGACATTCTGTTTAATTTCATTGATGATTCTGAAGTTTACAACAATGAAAGAAGAAAAACAAAAGAAAATCTGAAAAGTGCTGTATTGAAACTACCGTAATAGAACTAAAAAAAAAAAAAAAAAAAAAAAAAAAAAAAAAAAAAAAAAAAAATACCTCATAGTTTTTCAGCGTCTGTTCAAGATCCTCTGCTGTGACTGAATCAAGAGTTTCTTCAATTGCATCAAGCTGGTTTGATAGATTTCCGTATTCGTTTTCATATTCCTAGGCAGAGCGAAAAAAAAAAACCGTTTCATAGTTATTTCCAACATATTAAAACTAAGTAAGAATAAAACCAGTATTCAGTCACCCCTATGAGTTATCAAAATAGTTTAGAGGCAATATAGTTAGTATTTTATTGGATGTTATTACAATGATAAAAATTAAGATAAAAAAGGGATTATGATCACTTTAGTTTGTGTTAATTTACATCAGTTGCTAGCTTCAAGTTTAAAATGTACAATAGTTTTTAAAAATTTATTTACGATATATTCTTGACATCTATTGCAAACTGGGCTGCGTTTTTTAATTTAATACTAACAAATGCAGAATAGATTCTGAAAAAACTTAAAATATGATAAAAAAAAGCATGAAAATTCGCCCAAACCTTGCAAAAGCAGCAAAATAACTTAAAATTTTAAACAAATTACTGAAAAAGTCAGAAGAAAGATTGGGAAAGTGAAAGAACAGTAAAAGGAAAGAAATAAAAGTAAAAGAAAAGGAAATACCTTCTTTTGAAGCTGCTGTAGTTTGGGTTCCAGCATTGCATCTCTTCCAATGTAAGTACTCTCATCTGACCAAGGTACTGGCAAGTAAGGCTGAGGCTTGGACTCGATAACAGGCATACAGGGTGCTTCTTCATTTTCTTGTTGAAAATTTTCGGAATGCACATTTTTCGTCATGAACACTTGTTCAGGAATATCAGCAGCCGTAGCAATTTCAGCTTGATTGACTTCATTTGATGTTTTTTCATGCAAGTTCTCGTCATGGGATTGGTTCTCGTCGTTTTCCTTCGAATTGTCTTCATCTTGATTTCTATATGCACAAGACTCCTTCGCTAGAAGCCTTAACCATTGTATTTCTGACTCTTCGCATTCTAATTTGTGTTGAAAACCTAAACTTACGGAGCTGAGGTTTATCAGTGCTTCTTCACCGTAAATATAATCAGTAGGGGTTTCATCGCATAGTTCCTTGTCCATGTCTCTGCCTCCGTCAAGTCTTCCTACTTCAGACTCCCCTGTGCTATCTTTTTGAAGAAGTAAAGCCAATCTAGTCTCAGCCTCTGCTATTTCTTGTTTCATTTCAAATTCCCTGCCAGCTACAATTGCATACTCAACTGCCATTGATGTTTTTGATCCTTCAATTTGCTCTGATAATTCAAAAGCCTCTTTTTCAGACTTTGACAGGCGATGTTTCCGCGACTTTCTCTCTAAGTCAGCCAGTTCACGCTTGTCCTTTCCTAGCTTCTTTGGTTTGTCGTTTGGCTGTGCATTTTTAAGCACCGAAGTGTCTTGCAGCTCTTCTAGCATTATATTACGTTCTTCCTCTTCATTTTGCTCTACATAAAATGGATGAATATTACTAGGCACTGTCATAGGCATGTGGACAGTATCCATGTCTGGTGTATCAAATGATTCAGAGCAAGATGATCGCCACTGATGCCGTCTCATTTCACGTCTGTTTCTATGCGCAGCAAATCCATATTCATCAACAGGAACAGGTTCAGAGCAAGGTCTCATGTCCACCAATATTAGCTCTGGAAGCTTTTCAATGTATTTTACTTTCGAGTCTTCTTCAACAATAGCAGTAATCGGTTTTCCAAAAGCAACAATATGTGCCCACGTTAAAGGACCCCTCTCTTTGCCAGGATCTATTAATTCTCGGTTTTGATACGCGGCAGCCTTCAACTGCTCAAAACGACTTTCGGCATCAGGAATATCTGAGTAGGTAGACACAAAAGAAGGCAAAGGTTTTTTATCGTCTATCGCTTCTGCTATTGCTAAAATTTGTTTTTCTTCGTCGGTGAGTTTATTTTTCAAACGCCTTTTTTCAAATTCTGCAAGACATTTTTGATTTTTCATTACTTTTTTGTTTTTCATAGCCGTTCTAACTGACTCATCTTCGAAACTTGAGTCAGATTCCAGTTCATCATATTTGTCTATAGATGTAGTTTCCAGGTTTTTTGGCTCTGGTTCTTCAGACTCATCTGTTTTGTCAACACTAATTGATTCTGAGCGTGATGATCGCCAATGACTACGCTTCATTTCCCTCCTATTCTTGAACGCCTTGAAACCTTCTTCATCGACAGGTATTTCTAAATTTTCACGCGGAAATTCGGTAATTATAACCTGAGGATGTTTTTCAATATATACTGGGTGGTCTTGTAGTTCTTTTTGGTTAAGGAGTGGTTTTCCATTTGCAACAATATAAGCCCAAGTTTTAGGTTCCAACTCTACCAGTTTTCCTTTCATTATTTCAAACGCAGTTTCAGCACGCTGTATTGCTGAGAAGTCATATGAGAAAAATTGATTGACAAATGAATTTTCTTGTTCAATAGCTTCTGCTATTCGGATTATTTCCTTTTCAACTTCAGACAATCTTGAACGCCGTCGCTTCCTTTCAAGCTCGCGAATTTCCTTCGAAACCCTTGAAATATTCTGGATTTTATTTTTATAAAGAGTGCTAGAAATGGTCTGTTCTTCTTCTTCAGTATTTTCCAACTCTTTTAAAGTTCCTACAGGCATACTTTCATTCTCTATTCCAATCTCTGTTAGGATGTCATTTGTGTCAGGTATTGATTCGTATGACTTAGAAATAGAGGTTCGCCATAGTCTTCTTCTCATATCTCTTCGATTTTTGTAGCTTACAAATCCGTCAGAATCAACTGGAAGGGGTGGTAGAATTTTTTCTTCTGCAACTGAAACAATCTTTGGGGCACAATCAGTAAATATAGGTTCAATTACTTCATTTTGTTTATTTGCAGCTGGGGTTCCATGAGCAACAGCGTTTGCATATGTAACCTGACTGCCGTTTAACAGATCAGGGCGTAAGTCATAGCACGGAAGCTTAGAATCTTGCCAGACCTTTTCGATATCTTTTAAGAATAAATAGGCAGGGTCTGGCCAAGAGTCTAAGAATAAGCAATGATTTCGTGGGTCCCTTGGCATCTTCATAAGATTTTGCTGCGATGACTCCATAATTTTCTGTTCAGTTTCTTTTTCCGCTTCACCTAAATTATGGCAAATAATGCCAAAGCCTGTCAAATCTGAATCTTTTTCAAAGCTTGGCCAGTCATCAAAATACATATTGAGAAGCAAACTTTCGTTGGTAAAACATTCATTGTGTTGATTTAATGTTAAGCTTACTAATAGTTGCGACTCTTCATTTTTCAGGTCTTTTCCCTCAACTTTCAAAGAAGATCTAAGTGGCTGACATACAGCTGAGTCGGTGGCACTGTAACTACCGGTCCCAATGCAGAAATCGGTACAACTTAGCTCTGGATCTTGTCCATTTGCTTCCCAGTCCACATTTGGCCTTACCGTTGGATGATTTGTAATTATTAAAGGTGATGTTTGTGCTTCCTCTTGAGGCACTTCTTCATCTTCAAAGCACATAGTCGATTTTTCACTACTGCCCAGCATTGACATCCAGGCACAGTTAATTGTGTCTGAATTAAGGTATGTCTTATGAACTACTGCTTCCTTATTTCCTTTGATAAGGACATTGTCTTTTCCATTTTCAGTTTCTAAATCTGATCGACTAGGCTTAACCGCAGGGGGAATTATAGGGACTAAAGGCAATGTGTATGACTCTGGCAGAAGTTCTTCTTCACCTTCAAATTCCTTTAAGGATTTTTCACTACTGTCCAACATAGACATCCAAGCACAACTAAGCGCGTCTTTGTTTGAAGGCGCCTTATGCACTGTGGTTTCCTCATCTTCTTCGATCAAGGCATTATCTTTTCCATTTTCAGCTTCTAGATCTGACAGAGTAGGGTTTACTGCAGGGAGAATTATAGGGACTAAAGGCAACATATACGACTCCGGCTGTAGTTCTTCTTCATCTTCAAATTCCTTTGAGGATTTTTCGCTACTGTCCAACATAGACATCCAAGCACAACTAAGTGTGTCTAAGTTCGAAGATATCTTATGAACTATGGCTTCGTCATCTCCTTCGATAAAGGTATTATCTTTTTCATTTTCAGTTTTTAGGTCTGAATGAATAGGTTTTACTGGGGGGAGAATTGTAGGGACTAAAGGCAATATGTCTGACTCTGGCAGAAATTCTTCTTCATCTTTGAATACCTTTGACGATTTTTCACTATTATCCAACATAGACATCCAAGCATAACTATGCCTGTCTGTGTTTGAACACGCCTTACGAACGATTTCTTCCCCGTTTCCTTTAATAAAGGCATTATCTTTTCCATCTACAGTTTCTAAATCTGATTGAATAGGCTTTGCTGCAGGGTGAATTATAGGGACTAAAAGCAAAGAGGATGACTCTAGCTGAAGTTGTTTTTCCTCTTCAAATCTTATTGAACATTCTTTGCTACTATCCATCATAGACACCCAAGCACCACTATGTGTGTCTCTACTTGAAGACGGCTTATGAACTGTGGCTTCCTCCTTTTCTTCGATAGAGGCATTATCTTTTTCGGCTTCAGTTTCTAAATCTGATTGAAAAGGCTTTACTGCAGGGAGAATTGTAGAGACTAAAGGTAATGTATGCAACTCTGTCTGAAGTTTTTCTTCGTCTACAAATCTCTCTGAGGATTCTTCACTACTGTTCAACACAGACATCCAAGCAGAACTAAGTGGGTCTATGTTTGAACATGTCTTATGAACAATGACTTCCCCATTTCCTTTGATAAAGGCATTATGTTTTCCCTCCAAGGTTTCTAAATGTGGTATAATAGGCTTTACTTCAAGACGAGCTGTAGGGATTGAAGGAGACTCTGGCTGAATTTCTTCTTCATCTTCGAAGTCCATGGAAAAACATTCATTATTGTCCAAAATTGACATCCAAGTGCAACTGAGAGAGTCTGTGTTTGAATATGTTTCTCGGGCTTTGGATTTCTTATTTACTTCACTAAGATCATTGTCTTTCACATCTAAATGGCCTAAGAAGGTACTTTTGACAAAATTGACATCCTCAGTTTCACAAAACTCTTTAGCATTTGGGTTTAATTTATAAAGTGGATCGTCATTTATTTCTAATTCGTAAATTTTCTCCCTGTCCTGAATCTTTGAATGAAACTCTTTAGTTTCAGATTTTAATGAATGAACTTTTTCACTACTTATTGGCTCACAATGGCTTTGCAAGCAAGCATTCAGAGATTTATCGCGCCTGTTTTCGCTACTCACTGGTTGCGCTGGTTCTTTTTCCCAAAATTTCACAGACATTCCACCACCAGGAAGATTTAACCACGAAGAACTGTCACTTTTGTTATATGTTAAAGGACGATCCTCCCTTCTAAACATTTCAGTGTTTGGGGAGGAAGATTCTATTTGAATTACTTTTTCCAAAAGGGAAGTATGTCTCTCCAATACATTCAGCGTATCACCAGAACTACAAGCCTCTTCATTACCTTCATTTTTAATATTAATACCCTGGTCATTTAGCTCTATCTGTGTTTTACTGAATGTCAGTACTGCGTCGCTATCTATAGCTTCCTTCACAGATGGTTCAACAGATTTATTACTGTCCTCACACTTATCTTTGGACAGAGTAAGCATTTGCTTCTTCTTCCTCCTTTTCTCACGAATTCTATTATAGATTTCATCATCTTCGGGTAAATTATTAGAGTCCAAAGAAGGTATAGATGACTCATCATTCATCTTGAACGAGGACGTAATACTTTCAGCTTCTTTGTGAATTTGGCTAACTGTATGCTTCACAGATTGAATTTTCCATGCAGGTGACAGTTTGACTGTAGAAATATCATAATTTGTGTGAACTGTTGTAGGTCGTTGCTGGCTTAAGCTGTTAGGATCTCCAATAATCGAAGTTGGTGCATGCATCTCTAGAGCAGAAATAGAATTTTGAACACCGTCGTAAGTTTCTAGCTTCTTTTCCTCCTCTGGTTTAGCAGTTACTTTAAAACACATGTCTTCAAGTCCTACTTCGGACCAAACAATCTTGTCTACGCTTACATCAATGCAACTATCTGCAGTGGGTGCTTCATTAATACCCGAACCTCCAACAATGTTTAGATAGTTTTTCTCCGTTGTTTCATCTAGAATTTTACACTTTTCTTCATTCTTTTGAACATATTTGACAGGTGGGACGATAGAATTCCCATTAAAACCCTCACTTTCAGTGTATTTATGCTCAAAGTTACTCATTAGAGCATCAACATTAATACTAGAATAGAACCGTTCAGTTCCTTGTACCGTTTCCTTCGAAGATAGTTGTGAAGCTTCATCTGAAGCATTTACAGTCTCTAATGGTAGATATTGGACTTCAATTACAGAGTTATCCTCTGAACACTGAGGAGTTATAGAGGAGTCAAAAGACATGTTCACTGTATTTTGGGGTTTAACTAGCTCAACAACTTCAGTTTCAGACAAAGGACAAACGACGGTGCAATTTAATCCGGTTTTATCTTTGGGGACAACTTCAAGAACAGACGAAAGTTCTGCGTCAGCCTGAAGAACAGAGTCTATTTCGCAACAGGAGGCTTCAATAAAGTTTCCTATTGTTTCTTTCACACCTTCTTGAAGTGGAACGAGTATTTCCTCGTCAGTGAAAATGTGACCAATGGCTGATAAACGTCTGAGATGTTCAGTGACCGTGTGGTCTGGCCGTGCATTTGACGGAACACTGACTGGAACCATTGGTTGAACAATTTCTTCTTTTTGGGGCTCATAAACAATAACAGATATCTTTCTTGGCATATGGTCTATCATTTCGCTAGACTTACAAGAAAACTGTGTAATTGAAGTATTACAGGGATCTGGAAAAAGAATCGTTTTTTCATTTGGTTCTTCGTGCTCAATAGATTTTAGTGCTGTGCCAAAATTATCCCGAGAATCCTCTTCAATATCAAAAGCTTCAACGACCTCAAATGTGTCTTCTATGTTTTCTTCAAAAGTTTCTTGGGATGCTAGTGAAGGCCGCTTTTGTATAGCAACTGTTGACTTAAATAAGGAATCGTCCATTGAGAGAACTTCGAAATCCAAAGCAGACGTGGGCCTATCCTCAGGGGCTTCTTTATTATCAGGCGTTGATGCTTCAATTGTTAACTGGACTGACTCTGAGCTTACATTTTCTATACTTGTATATATGTTTGAAACATCTTTTCTAACAACTGCGCTTACTTGCTGACTTCCATCACTGAAGCCAACTGTCTTTCCTTTCTTCATTCTCTGTCTTCTTTTTAAAGAAGCATCTTCTGAGACCACTGTTACGTCTTTTGTTTCTTTGGGTGATTCAGAAGAAACTGATTTTAAAACAGTTGCCTCGGAAATAGTTTCTTGTTGTTGCGTCTTCACGTATGCTTTTTTAGTTTTCTTCTTTTCGTTGGTTTGAAGAGCGCCACGTAAGTTTTTACTTTCAGTTGAGAAGTCTACAGACAAAATACCGAAGTCTGTAGCTGGATAAGTGCGTTTTTTCGGTAGATCTGTGTCTAAGTATTTCCATATCGTTGATTTCCCGAAGAGCTACATCAATTTCATCGTCAATAGTGCTTTGGTTAGATACTGAATTTGACTTTTTTGTCTTCTTTTTTTTCTTCTGAGAAGGTTTGACAATGTTGCCATCTTTTTCGGTAGAGGCTTGCTTCTCAAGCTCACCGGAAGTTATGCCGTAGAAAGTCATCATGGCAGTCATTTCTTTTTCTTTTTCCGTGATTTTCAATTCGTTTGTCTCATGGTTCCCTCCTTTGAAGGTTAGTTGATCTGGGATTTCATGCATTACTTCTTTTGCAGCCATTTCTTCATTTCTTGAATAGTTGGTCTCTTTAGCAGGAAATTCAATGATACTACTTTTATTCTTAGGATCATCATCTATTTTTGGTATGATAGCCTTTTTCTTATTTTCCTTCGTAATGTTTTTCGAGTAATCTATTGAAAATTCAGGAATAAGAGAGTGCTCTCCTGTCGCTTTCTTCTGCTTCTTCCTTTTTATTTTAGATGCTACTTTACAATCTTTAAAAACAAGCCCTGGTATATTTGGATTTGGCGTATAGCCCTCGAAAAATTTGCTATTATTACCTAAAAATGCTCCAGAACGCACATCAAAACTCTTGGCTTTTGATGTAATAAGGAATTTTTGGCAGTTTCGTGACTCACGAGGTTCTGAGTCAGCCCTAAAATGTTCATTCTTTGTTTTAACTCTTGAAGGGCTATTTGTTTCAGTCACAGTAATTTTAGTTTCAACTTCTTTGAAAACAGGCAATGATGCGCCAGAAAACAAAATGTCTGCATAAGTTTTACTGCTTGTTGGTGACGAGTTTTTACTGCTGTCACTGCTAAGACTTCGAGTTGTCTGCAGTGCAAATGTGTCATTAGAAGGAATAACGATTATTGATGAGCCGTTACTGGGTGTGCTTTCAATGATTTGACAATCTGGTGCAGCCTGTTCATCTATAGTACTATCTTTATTTTTCACATTTATATTAGAGTCATTTCTGAGCTTAGTCTCACATTCATGTGGAGCAGAGTAATTAGTTGACTCGCTGTCAGCATCTCTGTGTGATTTTTGAGGCAAAGTTCTGTCTATGATTTGTGCTGCTTCAGGGAAGCTAAAACCACCCTGTTTATAGCGCCATACTTGACCGGATGACTCATTTTCCTCCTGAATGAAACCTTCCTTGGTAGAGGATTCAGGGCTACCAGGGATCGAAAAATAATAACATAAGTCTGCGTGTGAATGTGTTTTAATCTCTTCTGGTTCGTCAATTACCACATTTGGTATTTCAGGTTCTGTTCTTATGCTTTGAATGTCCCTTGAAGAAGGTGAATCAATTTCTTTTGAAGGAGACAGTATAATACCAAGATTGCCCCTTTCATGGCTAGGTAAAAATGAACCACGTAGGATGTCCGCATACGAAGGCTGTCCCGCCCTCCAGAGAGGGCTAAGAGACCGCGAAATTGTTCGGGGGACAGAAATAGACTCAGTGACGGAAGGTAAGGCAACAGTACTTATTTGAATATCATTTTGGGAAGCTTTTTTGGGAGTATCGTAAAAAGTTTTACCTTGCGGTTTTCTTCTGTACTCACTGCGAGTGTCCATACTTCTGGCCTTTCGGATTATATCCTGTCTTTTCCTTTTTGAGGGGTCGGGATCACCATTTAGTTGACGCTTTCTATTATAAAAACTATTTTGAGTATCGTCAACACTAGCACTTCTTGGGTTCATTTTCTCACCTCTATCTATCGATTGCGTTTTCTTTAAACTTCTCGTTTTCGATCGATCCATCGTCAAAGGAATCACACTATTTGCACTTTCAGACTTTATACAATATACATAAGATTCTCGCTTTATGTCTTCACACTTATTTCCCAAGACAACAGTGACAGGAGACAATTCACTTGGCTCAATTTTTGTGGCAAACTGCGACTGAACAAGTTCTATTTCAAGATTGGCGCTCTCTCCGGAGAATATTTTGGCAACGAAGGGTTCCAAGTCATATTCTACGAGAAAATTTGGATCCAAAACTGTCACCTCGTCCTTTAGCTGTATAAGCCTCTTTTGTAGTTTCTCAATGAGCACCCTCGTATGCTGCGTGCAAAGCAAAAAAGGAACTTGTAATTCTACTTGTAAATTAAATGTAATAAGTTGTTTGACGTCTAACAAAACACCGAATACGAAATCGCTTTTCAGGGAAATACTTTATACTGAGACAAAGGCATTGCAATACAAAAGCATCAAAAGCAAGAAAATTTAAAAGCTCAAATACACAATAGAAATCACAAGTCAATGTTTTCTGTGTCAGGGCTTCCACGCTGTAACAGTAACTTGATCTTCTCAGTTCGGGCTGTAATCTTCATTTGAAGGATCTTGATATTCTCTCGACAGGCCTAAAGCAAAGCAAGCCAAAGAAAAAAGTATCAGAACCGAGAGCGGAAAACCCCTAAGCTATGGCATCGATTAAGATTTCTTCTCCGTATTTAAACCCTATCTTGATTTGTCTATTTAGGTGAAATTGGCCAAATGGGTAACTGATCGAAGTATACCCAAATAGAATTATTCTGGCCTCAAGTCATTAAGGCAGATATAGCTAGGTCATTGATACTGACGGCACTTTGCCAACTTTTTTACGAAGAAAGACAAATCCGAAGTATCGGGTTTATTCTTTGAAATACGCCAAGTAGTCTCTTATATATTCGGCTAATTTTATTAGCAATTAGAACACGATTAGCTAGGAAATACTCAATGTTTTCAGTATGTCTAGTTAATGCTTAATATAATATCTTTGTTTAAATTGTACGATTAATTGAACTAATTTTCAATTTAATGTTGCTGATTTTACAATGTTATTATGTTAACTAGTTCATCCAGGCTATTTTTTAACTTTGATCTTTACTTAGCCTTGTTCTCATTCTTTGCATTTAATTCTCCCAGGCTTAAAAATACAATCGAGTATCAAGATTTTGTCCTTAACCCCAAACTTTTATTTAAAAACCAAGAGGTAAGATGTAGTACATGAGATACAATTTTTGAATAATGTAGAATTTTAGGTTAGATATAATAGCTAAAAAAGAAGCGCTACCAATAAAACCGAAACTGTACCTTCGTACAGTTTCGGTTTAGTAAACACTCTCGGTTCGGTATAGTAAAAAATCTTAATCGATTTAAACAGTGCTAAAGCAGATAGTAAGAGCAAGTTTGCATATGACCTAGTAGAACTACATATAACTTACTTAAAGCAAAGCGACACAGCAATAGTTTTTACAAACATGTAAGAAAAACAGCACAATGCTATATGAAAAATGCTGAATGTCATGGAAAGCCATTTTAGGTCATCAAATAATGAGCAAATATGCACTTATTTGAAAAGACTATCACTTAAATATTTCATGTTTGCTGGTTTTTGCTGTTTAAACAGAGAGAGAAAATACATGTAGTCAAAAACTGGTATTGATGCTGTCATACTGTGCAGTTCATCTCTGCGGCCTCTCCAAATCCAAACAAGAATATTTACTTTTGCAGAAATATTTAATTGCCAAAACAGGAAGACACTACAATATTCAGTTGATCTTATTCATTTGAAATTCTGCATTTGAATTAAGTTTCTGGTGATTTTTTTTTATTATTATTATTATTAGTTCGGGGCAAGATTGGCTAAAATATTTCACAAGCTAAAAAAAATTCAAAGAATTTAATTGTTTTATAGTTAAGTAAATTTGTAGATCACAACGAAATTTAGTAAATTTGTAAATTCACAACAAAAATGATCTTTTTAATCCTAAGATTGAATTAATTGACAGAATGTGATAGTATCTAGTAAAATAAAAACTCTAATACTTTTATCATGAGTTTAGTCTTGTTGTTACATATCTTCACAGTAGTTCTAGAGATCAAATAAAGATATGAAGCATAATAGACTCTGTTAGTGAGTTCATAATCAATGGGCTATGTCATCCAAAGATTCACGACATGATGATATTAAGAACTTCATTCATTTTCGGTAACTTGTAATATAATTCGGTAATTTGTCAATTTTTCGGTAATTTGTCTGTAATTAGCAATTATCGACTATGGTAATTCAAAAAAGACTATCTAGTAGCTTAATACACAAATTTTACAGGGAGACTGGGGAAACAGAAAAATAATTTCCAAGCTTCCTCACATTGAATGATTTTGCCAGTAGCCTAAATAAGATTTTTTTTTTTTTTTTTTTTTTTTTTTTTTTTTTTTTTTTTTTTTTTTTTTTTTTTTACATTGAGACACAGGAAAGACAATTTTGACGAAAAACAGCCCGTTTTTCAAGAAAGGATAAATAATTTATTAGGGAACAGAAGCATTCTGCAAATAATGAAAGAACCAGACTTCGAAATCATGAAGAAAAACTAAATCAAATTGATCCGCCGGTTATCATTTAGAGAGATAAAATAAATGTCAGTTTTGCAAAAATATTGCGTAAAGCCTATTAAATTGAATGAAGCCAAAATACAGAAATCAATTAACTGCCTGAAGAATCAAACATACATTTTAGTAAAAGAGAAAATAAGATCATCCGGTAGACAGGCACTAAGGCAAATTCGTTCGAACTTGGGACTTTGACAGTCACCAGAAAACGACATAAGCCTAACAACTAGGACATCAAAAAATCAAGCTTATTTAACGCATGTTCCGTCACTCATTGATTTGAAGGTACGCATGTTCCACAAATTAAAGGCCGATCTTCTGTGATTTTAAATTTAAGCGTCTTAAATATTTACCGAAAGCTAATAAATAATATTTGAAAAAAACTACGTTTTCTAAAGAGTTAAAGAGGCTGAGTTACAAGGTCGAACCTTAAAACGTACAGGGATTAGGAGGCACAGTTGGGGGGCTACCACCCCCCAAACCCCCCGCTTTCGCAGCCTTTAAATATAAAAAAAAAATTTCTTTAAACTGAAAGTAAGGACCGACATTAAAACTTAAAAAGAACAGAAATTATTCCGTATATGAAAGAGGCTGTGCCCTCCTCAACGCCTCGCTCTTTACGCTAAAGTTTGACTTTCTCACAACTCTTTTTTTAAACAATAAAAACTTTAGCGTAAAGAGCGAGGCGTTGAGGAGGGCACAGCCTCTTTCATATACGGAATAATTTCTGTTCTTTTTAAGTTTTAATGTCGGTCCTTACTTTCAGTTTAAAGAAATTTTTTTTTATATTTAAAGGCTGCGAAAGCGGGGGGTTTGGGGGGTGGTAGCCCCCCAACTGTGCCTCCTAATCCCTGTACGTTTTAAGGTTCGACCTTGTAACTCAGCCTCTTTAACTCTTTAGAAAACGTAGTTTTTTTCAAATAATTTCTGCACGTTTTTGTACAGTTTATTACTTATTATTGCTTGACTAACTGTTAGCTGATCGTGTCAGGAGTTAAAGTTGGGGGGCTTCCGCCCCCCAAACCCCCCGCTCTTGAACATTCTTGTGTTAAGGCTTTTAATTCCTGAATACTCAAATCACGTCGTACAGGGTGCCTCCTAATCCCTGTACGTTTTAAGGTTCGAACTTGTGACTCAGCCTCTTTAACAGCCCCCCAACTGTGCCTCCTAATCCCTGTACGTTTTAAGGGTCGACCTTGTAACTCAGCCTCTTTAACTCTTTAGAAAACGTAATTTTTTTCAAATAATTTAAAAAAGAAACTGAGTTTCTTTTCAAAGTATATAAAAAAGTTGCTCTGATGGTGAATCGAACCCGAGTTTTCCGCGTGAAAGTCTGAAGTCTCAGCCGCTGGACTATACAAACACAATAGTAATTGTTGTTTAGCAAATAGAAGGTATTTTCGACGCAAGCAAATTCCCAAAAATCTTGATATGTGGTTTTTGGAAAACAGGGAAGGAGTGATCAGATTGAGCTGAAATTTCGACGATAAGCTCCCAGGCCCCAGGAAAGCTTATCCTCTAAATTTCAGCCCGATCAGACAACGTTAAAGGGGGGGTTGTGGAGGGAAAAATTAACATGGGCTAATATAGGAAAACGAGGTTTTTCGTAAATGTAAATTCGGGGGATAATTTTTTCGGTCTGAAAATATCAAAAGGCCCTAACAGGTCGAATTCTGCTTCGAATGAGTCCTCATTCAACCGGATCCGTTGCCAACTGTGGCCTGTAGGCGTGGCTAACAAAAAAAAAAAGAGATGAATTTTAAGTGGCTATATTTGGTTTTTTGAAAACAGGGAAGGAGTGATCGGATTGAGCTGAAATTTCGAGGATAAGCTCCCGGGCCCTAGGAAAGCTTAACCTCTAAATTTCAGCCCAATCGGACAACGTTAAAGGGGGGCTGTGGTGGGAGGGTCCAAACTTCCGGCCCAGTTTACCCCATGAAGATAAAGTCGGAGGAGGATGAAATTTTGCAAGTTTCTTAGTTTGAGCTTGGGCTACAAAATGCAATTACCGCCGTCTCTCTGCGACCTCTAGGACCTGAAATCGCTTAACATTGTGGTGGGTCGCCTCTTTATAGAGGCACAAGTGTGCCTCCTTGAAAAACTTAAAACCAGCGAACTTACTCTAGGCTGCGGGAAGATGTGTAGCGTTAGTGAAACAAACCAAAAAACATGTTTGAATCAAATCAACATTCAGCATGTTTCATGCGTCCAGTTCTTTATGTAAACTTTGATTGCAAGAAAAGCGCAACACATCTATCAACAGAACATGAACCTCAACTCAAAAATGTCAAGGGCTCCTTGGTACAATGATTTAACATTGGAGATGTTCCAGAATTTGAAGACTTATGACCCATAATTTTAAATTTTGCAATTAAGCATTTTCGTTAACGCATTTAGATAGCTCCACTTAAAAACAGGGGATTGCAGTTGCTGTTTTCACACATCGTATAATTGTAAACTCAAAGATTACAGGAAGATATAATTCTATATTGTTTACAGACAGAGAAATAAGTATTTTTCTTTTCATTTGGACTTTATCAATTTTTTTTTGAACAAGCGTGAAAGGGCCGAAAGCCAGAGCTACCAAACATAGCGAGCAACGCGAGCGAAGGGAGGCATTGTCAGGCCTTATTTTTGAGAGCTAAAGGTTCTTGACCGTTATTTGTGTGGGCCAAAGGCCCAAGATCGTTATTTATGAGGCTTAAGAAAGCGGAAGGGGTTAACAAAAATCCAGCGAAGATGAATCTTTTGCTAGTGTACATTAAATCAAGAGTTTGAATTTTTACGTGCACGTACACTAAAAATAAGATGAACTAAATGAAGTTAAAAAGTGTAAATTTATGCAGAATATTACTGAAGCCACGGGAATACACATAGACATTAAAAATCTGATACATATAAATAATAAAAAAAAAATACAACCAAATAACTAGAAATGCGACCCCATGATAACGAGCGCACAAGGGCCGATGATCCGAGTGCCGATGGCGGCCGAAACCTCAAGCACTGACCGAGCGAAGCGAGGTTACATTTGCGAGGTCCAGCTTGCCGATCAGTACGATTTGAAGTGAGCAGAAGGAGGGTACAAAAAGCCCAAGAATAACACTTTTTGCTATAAGAAAGCCGGTGAAATATACATTATGTGAATGCATATATATATATATATATATATATATATATATATATATATATATATATATATATATATATATATATATATATATATATATATATATATATATATATATATATATATATATATATATATATATATATATATATATAATATATATATATATATATATATATAATATATATATATATATATATATATATATATATATATATATATATATATATATATATATATATATATATATATATATATATATAGATCTTGCCCCAAAAAAATATAAACAGCAATTATTTGTCATGCCAATACTACTTTCTGTCTTGTTTAAATCCAAAAGACGCAAAGCACTGCCTTTTTAGAGTCACTATTACGTTTGTTCGGGTGGAGCGAACAAGACTCTGAAAGAGGCTTCATTCCTCATTTCTATTTATTTTTTTTTTTGGGGGGGGGAGAGGGTTGAGTGATACCACTATCTGTGATATTTTGTCTTTTAAAGACAGCAATAATAGTGCCTAAAATCAATCAATTGGAAGGAAACGAGTGCACAGTAAAATAAAAGAAAAATTTTCTATTCACTTTATAGGCCATGTACTGCCAGTAAATTCCAAAAAATGATAATAATCAAAATATATAATAAAAAATATAGTATATAATATAAAAAATATAATAAAAAATCCATTATTGCTTTAAGTCTTCGAAGCGTTTTCCCAACCGACTTTTCCGTTGGAAAACGAAAGAAAGAAAAATATCTATAGACGTAAGCGACAATCTCCTAAGTAGCTATGAAAATGATTATGTTTTAATAAAGGAAGTTCATGTTTACGTTACACACTAACCTGGAAAAAAGTAACTTACTTCCAATCCAAAATTGTTTCGCTTTGAATTGTTTCGAGATATCGAAATGCATCTATCTAGTAGGATGTTGGAAAAAGAAAAAAAGAAGAATTTTCGAAGTAAAAAATCAGTTAGTGCTTAGAAAATCAACTATGTAAAGACATAGATTTCCAAGTTAAAAATGGGGATTTTCTAAATACTTGATAAAGCGATAGTTTATAAGGAACATTTTTTCTGGAAAATTTTGCTTTATAAAAAAAACTTAAAACTCATAAGAAACAGTAATTACAAATATACTACTACTTACCTGGACAGCCTTGGTAACCTGGAAGCAAAATTCATGCAGTCTGAATATGCAGGACATCCAGCTCACAGCATTGAAAACGATTAGCAGTAAACTAGCTAGCAATAGCACACAAGCATTAAATAATATTATAATCAATCGTGAAGGCTGCAATTGACAAAGTTGAAAATACAGAACCCTTAATTTCTTTTGAGAGACTTGGAAGAAATTTCAATAAATTTATAAAAAAAATACACTCTGAATTTCTGTTGAATTTGAACGTTCATAGTGGTACTTACGTTTTGCTCGGTAATTGCTGTTTCTCGGTCCTTAGGCAGATAATTTGAACTACATACAACTCGTAGGTGCTGCTCAGCTGATATCAACTGAGATCTAAGGTCTTGTATCTCCTAAAATTAGATCGCATAGTAAGAAGTACTATTCAAAAAATATGATGTAAATTTTGGCTCTAAAATATAGACAACTTGAAAAAAAGAACTTAAATTATCAGGGGGTCATCGAGTTTAGTTCCATATACGACTAAAAAAAAAGAAAAAAAGAAAAAAAAGAAAAAAAAGAAAAGAGGCTTGCTTTAGCACATGTTACACAAGTTTTGTTCAATACTTTATTTCAAAGCCAAACTTCTTATAAAATAAAACAAACAAACAAAAAACAACAAAGGATTGACATCATCAGTTTTCTTTCCTCAAAACTTGATTAGAATTGATTATTTTGTTGTTGTTGTTATGAGAAATAACAAAAAACATTGCGATACCTTTAAGGGGTTTCCACTTGGTGGTGAATCCACTGAGTCATATTCTCAGTAGGGGCCTCCCCAAGGCCATTCAGCGCGTCCCCAGGCGGCGGATAGGGGAACGCCCTACAGATATGTAGGGTATCTCTAATGATCAGAGGCGCAAATCAAGGGGGGACCTAGACCCTGGGGGTCAATAAATTGAAACCGGGGCACCCTCACCTTGGGGACATAAATACAGATGGAGGAGGAAGAAGGCCCCTCTGATGCAGACTGACCCAGGCCCACCAGGGTGTGGACACGTCCCGTCAGATAAAAACCTCCCCCAGCAATAGGTTAAATTGCATGGTGCTGAAGGACCCTATCATGGGAGGATCATCTCTAGGAGGACAACTGTGAAAGGGTGGAAGGCACACATAAGGGTGTCAACGGTCCCCGCTAGAAGCAAAGAGGATTGGCTTGCCGTTGCTTCGAAAGTAAGCCAAGAAACTTCTCCTCTTTCTAAATGATGATTAGGCATTCAATGAGATTAAGAACTAGGGCTACCGCGTCTGGCGAAACCGACGAACAAATTACCGCGTCCGGGGAAACCGACGAACAAATTACCACGTCCGGGGAAACCGACGAACAACCTACCGCGTTCGGGGAGACTGACGGAAAAATTACCACATTCGGGGCAACCGATGTATTGACAGCCAGCAGTGTTGGAGAAAAATCTAGAGAATATTTGACCAGTCCGTCTCAAACGGATGATAGATAGTTTTAGGTACAAGACTTACAACCAGAATCGGAACATTAAACCTCCGGGCACTCGCAAAACCAGGAAAGAAAGACAAACTCCTCCGCGAAGTAAACCGATACAAATGGGATATCATTGGTCTCTCAGAGACGCATCTACCAGGCAACAGCGAAGGACAGATAGGAGACGCGATCCTCCTACTCTCTGGTAAGAAAGATGGAATACACAGGCAAGGAGTTGGCTTTTTGCTGACTAAAACAGCAAGAAAATCTTTGTGTCAGTGGTGTCTGTCATGGAAAGACTGAAAATGATCCGACTCAAAAGCAAGTTCAGCAACCTCTATCTAGCACAGGTTTACGCTCCTGATTCGTCAAGGTCGGATGAGGAGTCTGAAGAGTTTTAATCTAAGCTTCAGAGTCTTGTCAACACCATTCCAAAGAAAGACTTCGTTATAGTCCTTGAAGACTTCAATGTCACCTTGAGAAAGGACAACAGCGGAAACGAAGATATCAGGGCAAATTCGGAATCAGGCAGATCAACAGCAGAGGAGAGCCACTCATTGAATTTTGCCGAGACAACGATCTTTTTGTGACTAACACAATGTTCAAACACCGGCGAAAGAGGAAAGTCACTTGGTGGTCCCCCGACAGAAGGACTGTCAACATGATTGATTACATACTGGTATTGAATCAGTGGAAATCCTCGTTCACAGACACAGTGACTTTCTCCGGTGGAAATTTTGACAGTGATCATAGCCTCCTTATGTCATCAATTCGTCTAAGTTTAAAGGCTGTTTTCAAATCGAAGCAAAAAGTCCCAAGATTCAGTGTGGAAGGCCTGAAGGACCAGAAGACGAAACAAGAGTATAGAAAGCAGCTAAACGAAAGATTTTCAAAGATCATGCAAGAAACAACTGTCCTATTGAGCCCAGCCGACATTTATCAGCTTGTATTGCAAAGTAGCAGGGCTATATGTGAGACAGCCGAGATCATTCTCGGCCGTAAATCTGCTAGAGATAAGCCATGGATTACACAGGACATTGTTGACATGAGCAACGAAAAATGAACTCTCAGAAACAAACAAGATCAAGAAAGCAAGGATAGGTTCAAGCAATTGAAACGCCTAATCGAGAAGAGAACTCGCCAAGCACTTAAGGACATGATAACCAAAAAGTGTCAGCAGTGCGAAGACGACTTCCAAAGAAATAACTCACACCTTATGTTCAAACGTGCTAAAGAGCTAGCAAATCATAAAGATACAAAACGCCTGGAACTCTTGGATGAAAATGGGGATAAAATTACCTCTCGCGCTGAAATCTGAAATCGTTGGAAAGAGCATTTCCAGGAAAAGCTAAATCTCACAGTAAGTCCAAATTCTGAAGTCATTCAGATGTTTCCAGCACCAATAAATGAGGAACCACCCCTACCACCCTTAAGGTCAGAGGTAGAAGCCGCTGTGGAATCCCTCAAACCCAATAAAGCCCCCGGGATAGACGGTATACAAGCAGAATTGCTCAAAACAGAATTTGACACTATCATCGATCTGTACCATCGAAAAGTAACAGCTGCTTGGGAAACAAAATACTACCCCAATTTCTGGTCAACATCTTTCATAGATCCCCTGCACAAGAAAGGATTCAAAAGACATTGCAACAACTACAGAACCATATGACTTACTTGCCAACCTGCTAAAATCCTCACAAAAATACTCTTAGACCGCATAAAAAACATGACAAGACAAGCTACACCTGAGTATCAAGCTGGATTCCGTCAGAATAGATCCACTATAGACCAATTATTTGTCATTAAACAAATCTTGGCAAGATATTTGGAATTTGGTAAAGAGTTATACCAACTGTTCATCGACTTTAAGCAAGCCTTTGACCTAATCTGGCGAGATTGTCTCTGGCATATCTTGGCTCACTACAGAATTCCTTCTGATATTATCCATATTATAAGGAGTATGTACGAAAAGGCGAGAAGCATGGTTTGGACTAGTGAGGGACTCACTGAGGAGTTTTCTACCTCTATAGGTGTTCTCCAAGGATGCTTCCTCTCACCCACTCTTTTCTGCCTATTCCTAAACAGTGTGCTGGTACTTGTTCCTGATAAAATGGAAATAGTCTTGGGAGAATACCTTTTTGACCTACTTGCATATACTGATGACATTAATCGTCTGAACGAAAAAATAGAGGAAATTCAAGCCAGCGCAAACGCTATCGACGAAGCAGCTATTTGCTTTGGAATTAAGCTAAACGCCTGCACGACCAAGGTCATGAGGGTAACACGGCTTGCAGATACTAGTCCCCCCCCCTCACCAAAGTCACTATTCGGGGCGAGGAAATCGAATGGATCGACCAGTTTCTTTATTTAAGAAGTTTGCTGACATCCATAAACGACTTCTCAAAAGACATCAAACGACACCTGGCTCTTGCCTCCGCATGCTTCAAGTCACTGCCCTCTATTTGGAAAAATAAATAATTCCCCTTAAAACTGAAGATCCAACTCTTCCGTGCCTTAGTGATTCTAGTTGCAACGTATATCACTTACCTTGACCGAGTATCAAATGAACAACTGCTGTCCTCCTTAGATTACCCTCAAACCATCATGCAGACCACCAAACTTCAACAGCTTCGATGGTTAGGACACGTTCAGTGTAGGTCCCCAGCCCAACTGTCTAAAATAGCCTTTGAAGGAAGAATAAGTGCCTCTCAACCCAGGGGAAGACCTCCCAAGCGTTGGTGGGAAAATTTCTCTGACCACCCCACTCAAGAACTGCTGAGGACTGCAACAAACAGGGAGGATACCGAAAATACTGTTATGATGCCATTAGAGGAGAAGCCCCGAATCGGCCAACCCGGCCGGATGGAAGTTAAGTAAGGAAAGTAAGTAAGGTGAATCTACTCCTGTTTATGGTAATTCCTGTTCGTTTAAGTCTGTCCTGATTGTTCATTTTAATTTCTGTTTGTGTTAAGTCTGTTTGCTCATTGATAACGTTTCTTTTTTGTAAGTTTGCTTAGTTTTCCATTTGATTCCTATTATTCATTTACAGTTATGCTATACTTTTTAAGTTAAACTTATCATACGTTCATACTGATTTTGGGGGTTTTAATGTTTTGCTTTTTAGTTTTTTTGTGGGACTTTCTGGAAAATATTTTTTAAATAGTATCGAAGAAAAAGACTTTCTTATTGATTCCTCATAAAATACTGAAAAAAGACACATCATCAGAAGTTACTAAACAGGAATTAATACTTCCTATAATATGCAATGCAATAATAGCAGCATGATAGTAACAATATACCAATAATAGCGAAATGTTGAGAAAAAGCATTACATACTCTGAATCCGTTGAATCCGTTGTCAATGTCAAACTTTTTATGATCTTCCATGTTTTCGTAAAATAACCGATTGCTTCTTTTAGTTTATTTTCACTATGTCTGACACTTCACAGTTCTCAGAAGTTTGTTCAGATTATTATAATTTTTTAATTCATAAACAAAATGGACCTTTATTATTATTATAAATTTTTTTATGAGCCTGATCCCTCTTACTAACGCACTTCAACAAAGTACCGATATCCCCAGATTCTTAGGTTCAGTTTTTTATGACTACATACGATTCATCATACAATTCTTAGTGATTAACGAAAGAATCTACAATAAAATTGTTTCTGTAAAACCTATTATAAAAACTAAGCAAATTTCACATTCTAGATCCATTCCTAAGAATTTGATTCATTCCACAAGAAATTATACTACAAAACACAATAGTGTAGCAGCAGGTACTAATATTTTACAAGGTTTGGAGGCCGCTGATAGGAAATTTTCTTCAAATATACCATTTTCTTTTAATTATTTTCTAATCAAGCAAAAAGGAATGATCACTTGCGAAA
This sequence comes from Artemia sinica, assembly GCA_027921565.1. Taxonomy (NCBI): domain Eukaryota; kingdom Metazoa; phylum Arthropoda; class Branchiopoda; order Anostraca; family Artemiidae; genus Artemia; species Artemia sinica. The sequence continues at coordinate 50,696,652 of CM051256.1, read as the reverse complement.
ATTTGAAATAACGTAACTGCCGGATTTCTATTTATTTTATGTGGTATAGAAATATCATTGCTGACAAAAGCAACTTCGTTAAAATACGCGATCTCATGGAAGGTATTCCAGACCTTAGTATTCTAGTCACAATAATATTTTACTTGTGTAGGCTAAGCCGCCACAAAAGACACACAAAGAAGAAGAAGAAAATAAGAAGAAGAAGAAGAAAAAGATAAATCTCTTCAATGTTGTTAATTAATAAAGATATTTTAACCATCCAACTATGGATGGTGAACATGGGATTTGATCATCCAACTATAAAAAGACTCACCTAAAAACAGAAGTGTGGTTATGAAACTAACCTCTTGAAATGCTTCTAACTGGTAAAGATCTATTTTAAACATCCAACTATGGATGGTTAACATGGGTTTTAACCATCCAACTATGAAAAGACTCAACTGAAAATAGAAATGTGGTTATAAAACTAACCTCTTGAAATGTGTCTAACTGGGATACTGCTGCCTCTAAGCTTCGATTTTGTACAAGTATATCTTGATGAAGGATCTCTAAACCTCTTTTTAGTTCTTCACTAGTACTAATTACATCAGGCTCGCCTTGAACTCCAGATCGTAAATGAACCTAAAATAAGATAACATAAAAGTTGAAAGCATTATTTACCTTTAGCTGATTTCAAATATCCGAAAACTTCGCATTTGCTATGCTATAAACAAATATCTTTATCATTTAATCCTTGAAAATTGCAACTCTATTTTCTTTCCGAGTTCAGATCTTCACTGACAAATACTACTACAGCTAGGAACGAGAAATTCAGTTGTGTGGGCAAAAAGATCAATATGGGACTTATCGAGCAGATAAATAAACCTAAGAGGAAAAAAGGAACTATTGGACTTACCTGCAATTTTTCCACGGCCATTGTCATTTTGGTCTTCTGTATGGCAATATCACCCACGATTTTTTCTCGTAAGCCTAACTGATCCCTCAGGGGACGTTTTTTGCTCATTGGTGACTCCAGACTTTGGCGAGACTTTTCAACGAAACTACGAACATCCTTTAGTTTCCTTTCACATTGATCCCATTCTTCAGTCATCTCTTGGAGCAGTGCCATCTAAAATGGTTAAATAATAATGCGACATTTATTTTAGAATTCTAACAGGGATAATAATTTCAAATATTCAAAAAAAATTCATTAGGATATAAGTCTAAAATGCTAGAAAATTGTGTTAAAGTATTATGTTCTAATGAAACCACGACTTATAAGTGTGATAAAAAAAAGCAAAAAAGGAAAATGAAGCTGACTCACAAGTACAAACATCCACTTTTTGATGTCTCTAGCGTTCAATTCTAATTTGAATTCTCGATTGTAAGGGTGCGATGGAGAAAATTTTGAAGGCAACACTAGTCAATTCAAAATGTCCATTAATTAAAACACCACACAATTCAGAAGTGGAAAACAAATATTAAACATACTGTTAAATAACAGTTAAATATCGTTATAAAGGAGATTTGTTTTTAAATCCCACCTGAGGTAATTTCTCGAAATATAAGCTTAATGTTCTTTCGAAACATCACTAAAGTATTATGGGTTATTAGTTTTCGTTGCCTCTAGCGTTCTTTTCTAATTTGAATTCTCGATTGTAAGGGTGCGATGGAGAAAATTTTGAAGGCAACACTAGTCAATTCAAAATGTCCATTAATTAAAACACCATACAATTCAGAAGTGGAAAACAAATATTAAACATACTGTTAAATAACAGTTAAATATCGTTATAAAGGACATTTGTTTTTAAATCCCACCTGAGGTAATTTCTCGAAATATAAGCTTAATGTTCTTTCGAAACATCACTAAAGTATTATGGGTTATTAGTTTTCGTTGCCTCTAGCGTTCTTTTCTAATTTGAATTCTCGATTGTAAGGGTGCGATGGAGAAAATTTTGAAGGCAACACTAGTCAATTCAAAATGTCCATTAATTAAAACACCATACAATTCAGAAGTGGAAAACAAATATTAAACATACTGTTAAATAACAGTTAAATATCGTTATAAAGGACATTTGTTTTTAAATCCCACCTGAGGTAATTTCTCGAAATATAAGCTTAATGTTCTTTCGAAACATCACTAAAGTATTATGGGTTATTAGTTTTCGTTGCCTCTAGCGTTCTTTTCTAATTTGAATTCTCGATTGTAAGGGTGCGATGGAGAAAATTTTGAAGGCAACACTAGTCAATTCAAAATGTCCATTAATTAAAACACCACACAATTCAGAAGTGGAAAACAAATATGAAACACATCATTAAATAACAGTTAAATATCGTTGCAAAGGACATTTGTTTTTAAATCCCAACTGAGTTAATTTCTCGAATATAATCTTAATGTTCTTTCGAAACAGCACTAAAGTATTATGGGTAATTATAGCTCTCAGGTTTTTACGTAAACGTTAACGTGTATATTTTTTCTTCTTCAAAATAGTTTTAACTGTTGACTCATGCAAAGGCTGTAACGAAAATTCAGTCGGTAGGTAAGGGGTGAATTTTGGATAAGACCCAAGACATTGTAGCAGGGGGTTAAGGTTATTTATAAGGATGAAATATTTCTTTTAAAGTTGGAACAATTGCTTTAATATAGGTTTCCAGAAGCTAGTTTGCGATTTATGAGCACTGCTTTTTTAAAAAGCCAATATACATTTATAATTACCAGAAAAAAAAAAACAGTTTTCTCTAGTATTTATGCTATAGCTGTATACCACAACAGGGAAGAAGGTTGGGATTGGCTAGTCAATTTTGGTTTCAAACCGCCTTGGTCCCACGGAACAGGAGTATTATCTAAGAAGCAAGTATACGACAGCAATTATTACACTGTATGTAACATAATTATTAAGTTACAAATAAAAGATATTTATTTTTAAAATTTATTATTTATTATTATTTAGTACTTATATTAAAAGATATATTAGTATTATTATTATATATTATTGTTATTATTATTTATATTTAAAAATATATTATTTATTAAAAGATAGTATTTATTAGATAGCCATTTTTTATCTGTCTGTTTTAATATGATTACATGTGAGGTATTTGTTATAGTTTTCAAGAAAACAGTTGCTAAGGAGAGGGAGCCTTCACACTCACACTCTCTTCCTAAAATATCAATAATTTGACTATTGTACCATATTTTCCCGTTTGTTTCCAATAATTCTGCAGTTTCTGCCTGTTTTTCGAATTCATCCTCCTCCCAGAAATGAATTTCGGTGCAAAAGTAAAAGTGTTAAGTGAGATAAAAAAAAATAAGAGCAGGTGAAAACAGGATAACTGCAATTAAAAAATAAATAAACTTAAAAAATTTAGCATGTATATTTGCTGTCCTAGCCACTTTTACAGTGAGCTAAATTTCGTGCCCCTATCTTTTCAAGTAAAGTAAACATTAAAAATGATAGAGACGCGAAATGTTTCAAAATGCACTAGTTAATTTCTTAATAACATAATTTAAGAGTGAAAGAATCTGTTTTCTACGATATCAACATGTTCTTGGGGTTCAGTTTTCGTGATGAGTTTATTTATGGAATTATCGGTCGATTTAATTGCCGCAAAGCACGTATCTGTAGTTAAACAGATTGACAGAGGAATTTTTGAGCAAAAAAGAGTATTAGTGTTGATTTTTTTATAACTTTGGCATCATCGTCAAAGGGCAGCCTTATAAAACAAGCACAGGGGATCTTTAAATAATGACATGTGTTGTATTTGACTAATTTGTTACAAAATGCTCCAAAATTAAATCTGCTGAGCATTAATTGCTCATATTTAAGGATTTTTTTTTTAGCATGGTAAACTTTTAGAATTTGTCTGTTTGTGAACGTAGATGGTACGTGAATAATCTTGAATACTTGAATTATGGGATTTAGAGAGTAAAAAAGTTGGCACCAATGAGGGAATAGGAGAGCATCATCAACAGATTGTTATTATAAATAACAAGAAAAAGAGCGTACTTGTTTTCATATTTATCAAATACCAGTCAACTTTTATCCTCCCCCCCCCCCATATATATATCATTAGAAATTTCTGGCATTACCCTAAACCACGATAAAACCACACTAACATAGATAGTAAAAATATCTGAGAAAGTGATAATTTTAAAATATGGATTAACAGTACTTTAATCAATTATTATCAGTGTCAACAATCTAGTGCGCAAGTTTCGCGCATTCAATATGACGTAGATAATTTATCTACGTCAATAAATAAATAATTTATTTTGGGATTTATATCGTCAGCTAGTTAAAATGTGCAGTGTGCAACACGAAAACACGGAACAATTTTGTTAATAAATAAGGAAAACGTGCAAATTCCCAAACACAAAAATCAGACTAAAGAATTCCACGACAGAAAACTGAAGGAGAACTGAAACAGCTCACCTACACCTTGCCAACATAATTATATTGAAGTTCAAAACTTTTATATTTCCCAAACTTAGCGCTGTCATTTTTAGCCTATTATTTTCAAATTGGAACAGATTTATTATAAACCATTTACCTGATGTTTATCAGTTCAAGTTACTGTTGAGTCAAGTTGAGTTGTCAAGTTACTTCATTCCAATGATTATTCTAAATTTTTGACACTTGATGAGAAATTATGAATATACTGATTGTTTAAAACACACGAATATCCAACAGGGCACTGTAGAAACTCTGACCACGTCTTACAGTTTTTGATACAATTATAGTAGTACACCTAGACTATAAGTTCAAATTTTCTGAGTGTTGGGCCCCTGACCCTAATTATCAGATAAATACCCTTTTTTGCCTGAGAATAAATTTCTTTTACCGGACTTTAAAGACACTGGTATCTCTTTTAACCTATTATTTGAAAAAAACTACGTTTTCTAAAGAGTTAAAGAGGCTGAGTTACAAGGTCGAACCTTAAAACGTACAGGGATTAGGAGGCACAGTTGGGGGGCTGCCGCCCCCCAAACCCCCCGCTTTCGCAGCCTGTAAATAAATAAAAAAAGTTTTTTAAACTGAAAGTAAGGAGCGACATTAAATCTTAAAACGAACAGAAATTATTCCGTATATGAAAGAGGCTGTGCCCTCCTCAACGCCTCGCTCTTTACGCTAAAGTTTGACTTTCTCACAACTCTTTTTTTAAACAATAAAAACTTTAGCGTAAAGAGCGAGGCGTTGAGGAGGGCACAGCCTCTTTCATATACGGAATAATTTCTGTTCGTTTTAAGATTTAATGTCGCTCCTTACTTTCAGTTTAAAAAACTTTTTTATTTATTTACAGGCTGCGAAAGCGGGGGGTTTGGGGGGCGGCAGCCCCCCAACTGTGCCTCCTAATCCCTGTACGTTTTAAGGTTCGACCTTGTAACTCAGCCTCTTTAACTCTTTAGAAAACGTAGTTTTTTTCAAATAATTTCTGCACGTTTTTGTACAGTTTATTACTTATTATTGCTTGACTAACTGTTAGATGATTGTGTATTATTCTTTTCTTTCTCGACAGGGTGTTTTAAGGGTCGACCTTGTAACTCAGCCTCTTTAACTCTTTAGAAAACATAATTTTTTTCAAATAATTTAAAAAAGAAACTGAATTTTTTTTTTTAATTTAAATTCAGTATATAAAAAATTTGATCTAAAGGTGAATCGAACTCGGGTTTTCCGCCTGACAGCCAGAATTCTCACCGCTACACTAAAGAGACATAATTGAAATTGTTTTTAGTGAGGTGATGAATCTTTTTGACGCAAGCAAAACTTGATATTTGGTTTTTGGACCAAAGGAGTGATCAGATTGAGCTGAAATTTCGAGGATAAGCTCCCAGGCCCCAGGAAAGCTTATCCTCTAAATTTCATCCCGATCAGACAGCGTTAAAGGGGGGTTGTGGTGGGAAAAATTAACATGGGCTAATATAGGAAAACAAGGTTTTTCGTAAATGTAAATTCGGGGGATAATTTTTTCGGTCTGAAAATATCAAAAGGCCCTAACAGGTCGAATTCTGCTTCGAATGAGTCCTCATTCAACCGGATCCGTTGCCAACTGTGGCCTGTAGGCGTGGCTAAGAAAAAAAAAGAAATGATGAATTTTAAGTGGCTATATTTGTTTTTTTGAAAACAGGGAAGGAGTGATCGGATTGAGCTGAAATTTCGAGGATAAGCTCCCGGGCCCTAGGAAAACTTAACCTCTAAATTTCAGCCCAATCGGACAACGTTAAAGGGGGGCTGTGGTGGGAGGGTCCAAACTTCCGGCCCAGTTTACCCCATGAAGATAAAGTCGGAGGAGGATGAAATTTTGCAAGTTTCTTAGTTTGAGCTTGGGCTACAAAATGCGATTACCGCCGTCTCTCTGCGACCTCTAGGACCTGAAATCGCTTAACATTGTGGTGGGTCGCCTCTTTATAGAGGCACAAGTGTGCCTCCTTGAAAGGTAAAAATAACTCGGCTTTTCATTAATTAGAATATAAGATTATTTTTGATACGACAAATTGGCGAGAAGTTTTCCGTGAGTTTGTATAGAAGGTGAGGTAGACACGTGCTTTTTTTATGCAATCAGTGTGGAGGTTGCATTGCAACAAAATATAAGAATTTGCCGTGTCGAGTAGTCAATATCTTGATTAGACATTAGGGCTGTTACGCAGGGTAGTTTCTCTATGTGATTTTTAGTCCAGCGAATCCATAAGTATCAAATTCATGTGTTTTGCTAAGTTTGCTTTGGTGTTTTACTCCATAACCCTGGTGATTTCATGATTCGGAGAATTGTTTTAAGCGAATTGAATCAGTGACAGATCCAGGGGGCGGGGAGGGGGGCCCCCTAACGTCATCTAAAGTAGTGTAATTTACTTAATTAACGCAAGTTTGAGTTAATTAAACTTGCTCCTAACGCAAGTTTATCGGATCAACCTATTTAGCCCCCCCCCATGAAAAAAGTCCTAGATCCGCCCCTAAATTGAATTGGTATTAGATAAGATAAGATAACGTGTATTTCAAGCCAAAATGTGGCCATGTACACAAATAACATATAAGATTAACAAATTACAGCACTCGTCACAATAATAAAGAAAAAATAAAAATAAAATAAAAACTACTCTCTTCTTTTTGCGAAAAAAAACTGATCAAGATATCTTCCCACTAGACAAATAAACTGTGGCAACGTACTCTTCAAGGCATCAGGAAGCAGGACTCCATCATTCCCAAGTAAATTTTCCCTTACCCCCAAAAGACCTCGACAATGACTCAGACAATGCTCCAAATTCTCTTCCTCTTCTTGGCAAAGAGGGCAAGCAAACCTGCCGTCCGGGACACTTTTCTTCCTCTCAAAAACTTTCAATCTCGAACGAATCGGAAGGCAATTAGATCGTAGCTGCATCCAATATGTAAGGTATCTAGACGGTAAATTTAACTTAAAGTAAAATTCCTGACCATATATTATCTTAACCTCTTTATAATACCTTAAAGTTTCCGAATTCTTAATCTCCTCACCCCATTTCTGTATCGTCTGGTCCTCCAGCACCCGCTTGATTTCCTTGTCCAACTGTAATTGTTGACTAGTTGGTCCAAGGCCATCATTCCATGCGAAAGAAAAACCTGTCTTATCCAGTACATCTTTAACTTTAAAAGGCCAAGATCTTTTCCTATGTAGCTGAAGTAACTGATCATATGCAGCCTTCAGTAGCCTATCACTGGGTAATTGTACAACCCTTAGCCAAAATTTTATCATTTGGACTGTCCTATAACTTTTAAGAGACCACAGTCCAAGGTCTCCTTTATGAAACTGGGTATGGGCCATTCTATGCAACCCGTACCACCTCTTAAAATAACCTAGCTGAACGCTTTCTAAGTGGGCAGCGTTCTCATGTCCCCAGATCTCTGCCCCGTAATGGAGAATCGGCATAATCTTAGATAAAAAAAAACCCTCTTATGCAAAGACAAATTCTTTATTCCACTAATTTTATTCCTGAAAAGTGAAAATGTTGCAGCTCTTCCCCTATTTAACACTTCTTTAATATGAAAACTCCATCCACCATTACTTTGGAAGATATAACCAAGATACTTTATTTTTTCGACTACTTCTAATTGTTGTCCTCCAAATACAAATATATTATCTATTTTTTCATTCCTTTTACAGAAAACAACCACTTTAGATTTCATAACGTTAAGCAGTAACTTTTTCATTTGTAAATATTCCTCAATTAAATCAAGTAATATCTGAAGCTCCCTTGCCGACTTCGCCACCAATGCAGTGTCATCCGCAAATAATAACACCGAAAAATTAATTTTTCCAAGACACAGGTTTGGAGCCCATTTTTTCTCCAGAAATTCCACCATATCATTAAAAAACAAACCGAACAGTCTCGGGGACATGGCACTGCCCTGCTATTTGCTACTTTAATGTTGATATTCCTGGAAATTCAAGATATTATTTAAATATCTTATTGCGCATCGCTGATTTAGCGTATCGTCATTTTTGTTGTTTGGCAATTGTTGCATTGGCCAAATTAACTGATAAGGCTGCCATACGAACAAACATATTACATTTTTTTGCATTTGTTTGAGAAGTTTTGATTATATTTTTAACTTAGATAATGCCATTTGAGCATGCAGATATCAAATTTTCGAATTCACAGAGACGAACTAGCTGTAAGAGTGGTAGTTCAGGCCGTAGTTCCCGCAAGTCTAGCTTAGAAAAGTTTTACCTGGAACTGTCGGAAAACATGAACAAATATAGGGTGGCTGACGACAGGCCAAGAGAGGCACGTAGAGGCAGGCGATAGGGCAAGAGAGGCCCGTAAAGGGGCAGACAAGATGGAAAGAGAGGCATGTAGGGAGGCTGATGAAAAATATCACCAAGATTTTATAAAAACCATGGAAGTACTAGTAAAAGCACGTGGGGAATTTCGGTGAGTGATTTGTCTTCACAGGCAACTTATAGGCCGTTGGATCACGAGGATAATTTTCTTAGGGATTGATTTCGAAAGGTTGAGATGCATTAAACTTCGAATCCTAAAAATGGTAAGAATTTGGTGACAACAAGGGTGGGCGCGGCGTTCAGTAGGAATGTTGGGGATACGGAAGTCGCCTCCATTCTCTTAACGAAAAAAAGGAGATGACTGGGAAGTAGAATTAGATGGACTGCAATGAGTTTTGGAGAAGTCCGGTTGCATTGAAGATGAGGTTGGAATGGGAGAAACTGGGAAAAGGCGTGAGATCTGTCCTATCAACTTTCTGAGGCATTTGACCCTGATTTACAGGGGAAGAAGAATCCCTCCGAGAGGTCAGGAATGATAGTCTTTTCTCTCAATTCACAGCTGTTGGGCCAGTTCTGATTACCTTACAGAGGCCTTGCCTTTAAAAACTATGGTACCTGGCAGATACTCTCTCCCATTACCCGTCATTATTTATTCCCCCCTAATCATTACCCAGTAGCCCCATTCCCCATCCTTAGCCTGTGCTGATATCAACATTTATTCCCTCCATAACTGTCTCATGAAGTGAAACCCAAAAGAAGTTACTTCAAGTTTCCTGAGGTTCATTCCCAATTCCTCTGTACTCTAATGTTTCCTCCGACATTTCGTGTCTTTTACCACAAGTAAATTAAAATGATGCCATTTGGCAAATTGTGTTTTGATTCATTAATAGCTGTGTTTTCACCGTTGAGGGTAAAGCTGCTAGTTGAGCCATTCCCTCGGGAAGCCTGATATTGTCCCATATACCAAGGCCCCATTCTTTGTTTCCCTCAAATGCGAATTCAAAGGACGAGAAAGTTTCTTGTTCAACTGTGCTACAAATCCCTGAAAAGTGATGACCCAGAACCCATAAGTTGTCTGTCCCTTTTTTTTTGATGGTGGGTTGGTGGGTATATAAATTCCGCTCCCAGGCTAAGCCCCATAAATGCATGACTATATTAGCACATTTATTTTCTACTATTCTGGGAGATTCCCTTGTTCAAAATCCTAAACCTAGCTGCGATGGCTATACAACCCGTTATCCCCAATGCTTTAGATTGGAGACGTGTTGGATCGTAGTAGACCTGTAGCCAAGCTTTTCTGTTGCTGTAGCATCAACATCGACCAGAGATGGAAAACTAGAAAGCTTTATTTGAGATTTGGAAGCTGGTGTCTTGTGTTTTCTTTTTATCCTTGGAGACTCTGAGCAGCGGGGCGTTGTGAAGGCCTTTTATCTTAGAGGGGAATTGTTGGGCCTCTGGCCCTAATCATCAGATAAATGTCCTTTTCCTCCTGTATATTAATTACATTCACCCGACTTTAAGAACATTGATATCTCTTTGAATCTAACAGGAAAAAAAAACCTGGCTTTGAATTCATAAGTTCACAAGGCCAGAGCATGATTTTCAGAGCTAGTGAATTGAAAATGAGGGACCGGTGTCCTACTGGCCAACGAATGAGGCGACATTAATTATTTTGAGTTTAGATGTTTTACAGTTAGTTCAAGTTCGAGTTGATAATGTGTTGATGATAAGTTAATGCCCCTGTTTATATTATCTTAGTCCACAATTTGAATGGTGGGAAGCCTCACGCAATTGCTCCGCTCAAAACCTTTCATAGGTCCAACCTATGACGGGGCACCCCCTCCAACGCTGAGGATGGGGAAAAGGTATTTTGGCTCCATTCCCCATCCAAGAAATGCACTGGTCTTTGGATCTCTTTGCCTTTGTTGGGCTAACCATCCGACAAGGTGTCTTTTACATGGGTTACAATTCATCAAAATAAGCCTCGGACCAAACTGACCTCTCATTGACGACCTTTCGTACGCCCACGGTCAATCTATTCGGACTTATTTATGGTACTCCACTGCAATATATGAGGTCTCATAACTAAATTTGTCAAATCATCTATTATGTGCATTACTGAGACCAATCTCAACCATGAGATACCGAGCAGTGAGGTTACCGTACAGGGGTACACGCTCCTTAGGCGAGACTGAGTGCGCACTGATGGTGCGAAGTATGGAGGAGTAAGTATATTCGTTTTTAACAGAGCCATATACCATACTCAAGTCTTATTCTCCCAAACTCAGAAGGTGAAGAAGATCTGTGGGTTAGGATGGCCCTCCCAAATGTTTGTGAATATTGGGACTACACATAACCTTCCAACCTGTCAGATCACTTAGCTACATTGAAACTTCCCTTGATTAAATTCGGGATAAATACGCCAAGTCTGCCATCATTCTCAATGAAGATTTCAACGTCCATCATAGCGTATGGCTCCGTAGCAAAACACAGATAAGGAGGGGTCAGATTTGTGTGATCTTTCTCTTTCGCATGGGATTGAGTAACTGATTTAATTCATTACCAACCATGGCCCAAACGGATCATCTTGTCTTCATCTATTTCTTACGGATCACCCGGATTACTTCAAGGTTAATGCTCATGCCTTCACAAGTGACCACGTTGCCGTTATTGCACAAGGAAATCTTCGTATTCCTCCCCCTATAAAGCACGAGCGACCAATACAATGCAAAAGAGGAAATTGGGATGGCTTAAGAAACGCACTTGCTTCTTAGCAATGGAGAGCCTTTCTCCATGAAGGGTATGAGAAAGCTGCAGAAAGATATCACCGGGTCATAGTTAACTATATCGCAAGTTAAATCCCATCCAAGCGGAAGAACCGTTGAATTAAAGACGAACCATAACTCAACGTTGACTACGAAAAAGCCATCCGAGCAAAACAAAAGGCACGCAAGTGGTGGCTACTCTAAAAGAGTGAAAAGGACAGACTTTATTTCATTAAAGCGACTTCCCTAAAAATTGGGATTGGGCTCCCTTCAATTAGTTTCCTAGAAATCAGCGACGGGACTATTGTCCAAGACCCGCAGGCAAAGAGCAAAGCTTTTGTCAAAGCGTTTGCCAAATTCTCAAACCTGGAAGACGACGGTAAAGAAGTTCCCGATTTCCCTGATCGAACTGATGCTGTTTTTCATCGTGTGAACTATTTCACTCCTAAGGTCCTTCGCATTCTTCAGAGTCTTGACGTGACCAAATCCATGAATCCTGACATTGTCAGGGAGACCTGCAATGCCAAATTGGCTGGACCTCTGTCATCGCTTTTTGGGCTGTGTTTCTGTTCTGGAGCCTTTGGTTACATTAAATAAAAAAAAAAACTAGTTTTTTTTTACTGAAAGTAAGGAGCAACATTAAGACTTAAAACGAACAGAAATTATTACGGGGGGGTTACCCCCTCCTCAGTACATCACTCTTTACGCTAAAGTTTGACTTTTTGTTCCGATTATTTAAGAATAACTCCTGATACACGAGGACCGTATAATTAGAATATTAAGCTTTCTACAAATTCAAAAACACTTTAGCGTAAAGAGTACTGAGGAGGCGCAACCCCCTCATGTATATAATAATTTCTGTTCTTTTTAAGTTTTAATGTTGCTCCTTACTTTCAATTGAAAAAACTTGTTTTTTTCAACTGTTTTCTTGTTTTTTTCTGGTGAATTCTGATAGTTTTTTTTAATTAAGCTGGGAAATCCAGCTCCCCCTCCCATGCAAAATTCCTTTCCCCCACGAGAACTCCTCCATGGAAATATCCTCCCACGCAAGAGCCCCCACCAGAAATCCCCCCCCCTGAAAATATCTTTATACTTCCCAATAGCCAATACTATATGTAACTTATGTAAGCAATGGGCAAAGTTCATAACATACAGCCCTTCCCCAGGTGGCCGCGGGGGGGGGAGGGTCAAGTCATCCTGAAAGACATAGTTGTTAGATATTTCGACCATGCTGAAGAAAATGGCAATCTCAAAATTTTGATCGGACAATTTTGGGTAAAAAAGGGGGGTGGGAGGGGAGATAGCTTCCCTCCAATATTTTTAGTCACTTTAAAAGGGTACTAGAACTTTTGTTTTCCGATCAAATGAGCCCTCTCCCGATCTTCTAGGATCACTGGTTCGATACGATCACCCTGGGAAAAACAAACAAAAAGACAAACAAATAAACACGCATCCGTGATCTTGCTTCTGGCAAAAAACTCAAAATTACACATTTTTGTATATAGGTATATCAGCCTCCTCTTCTACATTGGGAAAGTTTGCGAAAAAGTTTCAAATCATTCACTTTATCAGTACCTGGAGTCTTATGAACTTTCAGGAGAACACTAACATGAAATACCCCGGAAGCGTTCAACGCTTGACTGCACAGTGGTCCATCACCAGGAGTGGATTGAACTTCTGGGAAAAGGATACGACATCAGGTTATTGTCATTCGAAATTGCTAAATCTTTCGACAAAGTATGGCATCGCGGCCTACAGGAGAAATTTTACGCTTAAGGTGTCAGAAGACGTCTGTTAAAGGTGATTCAAAGCTTTGTTTCTGATCATTTACTGCGGGTTTTTATTGAAAGGTTCACATCCCTCGAATATCCAATAAAGGCAGGCGTACCCCAGGATAGTTTACAGGGACCTATGCTTTTCATTCTTTACATAAATGACATGAAAGATAACCTTGCAAGCTCTCTGCATCACCTTGCCGATGACACCATCAGATTTAGTTATCTCAAAACTTGATGACCCAATCAAAGCCCTCCTGCCACTACAGACATTTAGGAAATTATAAAGTGGTATGATGCCTTAATGGTCAGATTCAATGCATCGAAAACAAAAGACCTGATGATCTCCCGATCAAAGTACGCATACACCCCAGCTTCATCTTCTTGAACGAAGCTATAAAGAAAGTCGACGAGCTTCGTTTCCTTGGAATCCACTTCTCCATAGATCTCTCTTGGAACAACCATCTTCATCGGATGAAAACCTCCTGTGCAAAAAAGCTGGGGATAAGCCCTCACTGCAAAAACCATCTGCCGCTCAGCTCGATCATCCCACTTTACAAATCTTGCACCAGACCCACTGCTGTATGCTGGTGCTCCAAAAACGTTGCTGGCACCACTCCAAAAGATCCAAAATAGGGCTAATTGGAGGTTTAGTCGTTCCCACGACTTTCTTCAGTCTGTTTGTGAGAGGTTTGATGTAGTACCGATGGCTGTTTTCTACAAGTACTTAAATTCACCTCCTTTTCTAGAGATTTCTCGTATTGGGCCTGCAATTGTTCAACCAACAAGACAGACGCGACGGTACACAGCTCGGTCTAATTGTCTTGAGGCAGACAAGCCAAGAGCAGAGTAGTTGAAGAACAGCTTCATCCGAAGTTGTACTTCAATATGGAATGATCTTCCTGAGAAAGCTATCCCTAAAAGTGTGTCTGTTGACTCGTTCAAAAGAAGATTCAATAGTCATCTAAAAACCTCCATAAAAGACTAGCGGCGAATCACATATTTAATTATACCTGGCACCACAAATTTATGAATAAAAAACAAATGATATGTTTAAGTTTAAGTCAAGTTTGAGTTATTGGCCTTGACAATCTGGCGAATAACAATGAGTTACATTTTATAAGCCCGCAATTTGTAATCCCCTATCCTGTTTTGGTTAGGGAAAGGAGTTTTAGGCGAGTTCTTAGTAAATGTTGAGGTGTGACACGTACATTTACCAATATCGTTTATATCCTCCCATTTCCCTGTGTATCTGGCAACACTGGGCTCTCGTAACCTGTATTCAGAGATTGGTGAGAATCTACCTCCTCCCCCCTCCAGACACACACATCCCTCAATACACAGTTATAAAATAGTTGAGGACCGTATTGAATTGCATTTCTCTCAATTATTATATTATAAATAGGTAAAAAAGCCTAATCCTGAAAAAAACAACTATGAAGCCACAAAATCTTGAACCCGACAACACTCCATATGATTGGAGAGATAAGACAATTTTGAACTTACAAACTTGCAGGAGGAATTAAAAGAATTTTTTTGAAAAATTCAATTCAAACCATTTATGTTATTAGAATTTCCTAAGCTTCTTGGGCTTAGATAAGCTTCATGGGCTTAGTAATTACTTTACGTTTTGTAATTTTTTTTATTTTTTTTTAGTATTAATAAATTGATTGATTGATAACCGATTATAGGTCAAGGTCTCACCCTTTCCCAAATAAATTTATTGCTGGAGTATGTCGAAAATTCTCAGTTTTAAAGCCAAATTCATAGATTTTTTTTTAGTCAGGCGCCAAGTTACGATTCGAGGCAAGTGAATTAAGATTCGTTTTTGGTTTTTCCTTGGATGCTAAATTAAATCACACAATTTTTTTTTTGTCTTGTCATCGTAAAGTTTTTGCGTAAGAATTCTTAGGGCTGGATTTTCTGACAAATTTCAGATTTTCTGAATTTAAAAAAGAGGTATAAATGTTTTAAAAGTTGTTATAGGCTTCAAATATCCATAATTATAAACTGTAGTTAGACTTATTTCACTGCGCATCCATAAACCTCGGCGATATTTTTAATTTTTATTTTATCTATGTTTTAGTCTTTTCTGTCTTCTAGTCTTCTTTTTAGTCTTTTTTTCAATGTGTTAAGATGTTTTTTCATTAAATTAAATAAAAAAAACAAGTTTTTTAAACTGAAAGTAAGGAGCGACATTAAAACTTAAAACGAACAGAAATTATTCCGTATATGAAAGGGACTGTCCCCTCCTCAACGCCTCGCTCTTTACGCTAAAGTTTTTTATTGTTTTAAAAAATAAAGTTGTGAGACAGAGTCAAACTTTAGCGTAAAGAGCGAGGCGTTGAGGAGGGGACAGTCCCTTTCATATACGGAATAATTTCTGTTCGTTTTAAGTTTTAATGTCGCTCCTTACTTTCAGTTTAAAAAACCTGTTTTTTTTATTTAATTTTTGAACGTTTTTGAATAAATGTAGGTTTTGATTTTGGCTCACCGTGCATGAATAATTAAAAAAAAAATTCATACTAATTTACTTTTATTTTGTTAAATGGCTTTCTCGAAACTTGTTTAATTTTATTTACGGACGTTTTTATTAGTAATAAATATACGTAACTTATGAATTAACTTACGTAACGAACTTCTATATTCATATATTTTTAATACGTTTATTAGGGGGTTTCGCCCCCTAGTCAATACCTTGCTCTTTAAGCGAAAGTTCGAATTTTGTTCCAATTCTTTAAAAATGACCGCTTAATAACAAAGGTCGTTAATTAGAATAAATAGCTCTTATGAAAGTACTAAAAAATCTTTGGCTTAAACAGCAAGGTATTAACTACGGGGTGAACCCAATCATATATGTAATATTTTCTGTTCGTTTAAAGTTTTGATGTTGCTGCTGTTGCAGTTGAAATACTTGTTTTTTTTATATTAAATTTCTGATCTTTTTTTAAATAATGCTGGGAAGTCCGGCGTCCCCTTCATAGCAATGTCCTTCCTTCATGAAAAGATCCTCCCACATAACCCCCGACCCACCCACCCACCCTCCCCACACTACCAGGAAAAATCTCCCCTGAAAATTCTGTATACTTCCAAATAACCAATACTATATGTTAACATTGGGTAAAGTTCATAACTTTCAGCCCTCCCCCGGGAGCTTCGGGGGATTAAGTCATCCTAAAAGACATACTTATAATATTTTCAAACATGCTGAACAAAATGGCTATCTCAAAATTTTGATCAGGTGACATTGGGAAAAAAATGAGCGTGGGAGGGGGCCTAGTTGCCCTCCATTTTTTTGGTCACTTAAAAAGGGCACTAGAACTTTTAATTTCCATTCCAATGAGCCCTCCCACGATATTCTAGGACAACTGGGTCGATACGATCACCCCTGGGAAAAAAAACAAAAAAAACAAACAAACAAACAAACAAACAAACAAACAAATAAACACGCACCCGTGATCTTTCTTCTGGCAAAAAATACAAAATTCCAGATTTTTGTAGATGGGAGCTTGAAACCTCTACAGTAGGGTTCCCTGATACGCGGAATATGATGGTGTGATTTTCATTAAGGTTCTATAACTTTTAGGCGGTCTTTCCCCCTTTTTTGAAATTCAGCCAAATTTTCTCAGACGCCTAACTTTTGATGGGTAGGATTAAACTTGATGAAACTTATATATTTGAAATCATCATTAAATTCTGATTCTTTTGATGTATCTATTTGTATCAAAATACCGTTTTCTAGAGTTTCGGTTACCATTGAGCCGGGTTGCTCCTTACTTACAGTTCGTTACCACGAACTGTTTGATATAACCTGATATACAATTTTACGTAATAATAACAAACCGTTTGCAGCATCATTAAGTAAAACTCCAAATGAATCCAGAAAATTATTTAAAAATAAAAGCAGGTTAACAATTATTTCAATGGCTGAAAGGAAATAGGTCCTGGACTTGATGGAAAGAGGATTTGTTTCTCAATTTTATTAAAAAGGTTGAATGCATAAGTAAAAACCCAATTCAGTAGCTATTGAAATTAAAGTGAATATTTTTTCATTGTTTATCTGCAGATGAATTCCTTTGCTACAAAAAAGAAATATATTTATATTCAAAGTGTGATTTCACACAAAATATTAAATACGATTCTTTTCCCTATTCTATCGAATGGTTAGAATACATATTTGATCATATATATACATATATGAAATGGTTTTAGGACTTTGCATTATTAAAAAAAATCTTTTATATTGTGGACAAGGGCTGGATTAACCCCTAAGCACGGCAAGCACGCGACGCCAAGATGTTGAGACAGTAGGAATCAGCAGTAGGCCTAATATTTGTAAAATCAAACAAAGGTAAAGGATAAAAGTTCTTTACTGTAAAGGAAGTATAATTGTAGGAAAATATATTAATTCCCTCCTAGTAATCTTGACTAAATCTTTCAGAATGAAGATACATTCTGAAAGTCAGGATTGTTTAGATCTTGAATTAAATTTATTGTAGATTTGTCGGTGAATACCAGAATTATTTAAATGCTTAAGGCCTGTTAAGGCCTCTGGTTTGTAGGTATGCAATGCTTCGGAATAATTTAATAATCTTTCTAAATTTGATCAACCACAGGAAACGATTTTTTTATCATAATGTATGATGTATATTAGGGGACATTCTGAGTTTCTGTAGGAAGTGATTCAGCTATAGTAAAATATAATAATCAATCAACATTCTATTTTCTAAATACAGTGACTAGCAATTGGAAAAACAGCAAAACAGCAAAAAGCAAGTCAATAACTAAAACTAATGATTTGATAATGCAAGTTATCACTGAAGAGGAAGTGTAAGAAACTATTGCTAATCAAGAAATAAGACTTCAGTCGCGGACAGTTAACATAATTTCAGCTATAGACATTACTCATGATGTGACATTTTTTTTTTTTTTTTTGAATACTGCATTAAGTAGATTTAGGTAATCCAAGCATCGAGCCAAAACCTTTTTAACTGCACCTATTGAGGTATCTTCCACTTGACACTGTCATATTATTTATTGAAAAAAAAAAAAATCAAAATATCTGCAATACCCTCCTCCTTCTTGTTCAAGCAACTTTTTGGGCAAGCTCCTCGAATTTATGTTTGAATCATAGATAACATTTTTGATATAGGAAGCACTTACCCTTTCCAGGATAAGAGACTCGACTTCGCTTTTGTTTTGCTCAATTTCTGTCATCTGATCGGAGAGCGGACCAACGCTTGATATCTGAGCTATGCGCGTCAGCTCTTTGGCCATGTCTTGCACATGACGATTTGCAGTTTTGCAGCTTTTAAAGGCCGTCTGGAAGCGAAGGACTTACATCAGTTTCCTCAAGCATTATAAACAACTAAAGGTAAAATTAAGACAAAAAAAAGACAAAAATCTTAACATTCTTGACAAGATTATCCTTAACGCTCAAATTGAAAAAGACATTTATTGTTCAATGACCTTTCAAATAAACGAAATAGCAAACAAAGTTTACCTAAAATGTAATTACACAGTTAGAAATAGACATTTCGAAAAATAAACAAAAATAAAGAAAATGCTCTGAAAACCGAAATCCAACGATTAAAAACAAAATTATGCGAAGTTTTGAATTGTCTAAAAGATAAGATCCAAAAAAGAACTAATTATTGAAATAATTTGATTTCAAACACAGCACGTTTTCGTATAATTTAATTGTTTAAAATCATCAAACGCAAAGAATGAGCAAGAAATAAAGTAAAATTTGTTCCGACAAATGTAACACGCATGCATACATTTCTAAGTAATTAGTAAAAATCCTGTTTGCTAACTTGGAACAAAATTAACTTTATATTTTTTTCTACCAAATAATATCCTTTTTTGCAAGGAGTCTTTCTTTTGATGAACTATAAAGTATCCTAGCAACAAAATTGTTTTTGCCAAAGATATGATATGCGATATTTTTTATGAGATATAAATTAAATTCTTGTCACTATCTTTGCCCTCAGAAGTTCTATGGCTAAAGATGGCTTACTGAAGATGCCTAATTCAAAAAACGGTGCTGTTGATTTCAGAGGGGATAGGGAAGTGTGAAACCTTCTTGATATATTAAATCTTGCTTTACGATCGTAAAGAGATTCAATGAAAAGAATAAAAACAGGCTGCCTAGGAACAACTTTGGTCCAAATGGCAGGGCTGAAAACCTATCAAACCGACTGGCGTTAAACTATTGGACAGTAGACAAAAGTCGGGACTCGAATAGTATTCCATTAATATTTCTGGGACTGATTTGCTCAGATCGGTAACCTCTGCGGTAGCTTCTCGGGAAAGAGACCAAGAAGGCAAAAAGGGCGAGATTCACCTCAAAGATAGAATGACAGATACCTACCCACTTAGAGACTTTTCCCAGTAAACGCTATAAGACTGACGTTTACAGTTCAGACACTAGATGCTTCACAGTTTCATAGTTCGAGGAATTCCCACCTTTTGAAAGGAGGAAGCCTACTAAACGCATCAATCAAAAATAGCCAACTGTTTAAAATTCTTTTGGTGTAGTCTGCTTAAGTACAGACGCAAAGGTTCTTACCCCATAAGTTTGCCCTTAACACATCAGAGTATTTTTATGCGATGCACACACAAGAGATTTACGCCATTCTAAATCATCTTTCTCATCTCCTATTTGCTTATGCTTGCTCCAATATTTGAAGAAGATCGGAGGGAAAATCCCGCCTACCTTCTACTGAAAAGTTGGCAGTGGGGATGATGGAGAAGGAGCCAGAAGCTGAGTGTGAGCCTCCCATCTTGTAGATCGAAAATTCTTGTATGACTTCGGTTCAAAAATATTGCAACATGCATAAATCTCTGCTAATAAATCATGCATAAATGTCAGGTCCGGAGGGACCGGAGGGTCTAACCCTGATTGGAATGTTTTTACCCCGATTCAGTACTCCACATTGCTGGAATTCCAAAGCTTTCATCAAATCCCAACATAAGTTACTTTAATGCGATGTCAGGACTAAGTTAGTCTTTAAATTTAGACTGAGAATCCTTGCATTATTCTTATCTAAAAAAAGTACAATATCTACCTTTTTTGTTAAAATTTGAGCAAAGGAGAGGGGGAAGGGGATTAGTTTGAAGGCTCCATGAGCCCAAGTTTTGCCTCCAATAACACCAGTTTAAATCATATGCATAATCGCAGTTTTAACATGATGTAACATGTCCAATTCTAACTAAAATTTATCTACGAGCAATGATCAATTACATAATTTGAGGCCCTTGCCTTAGGAAATCCTTGAATTACCCCCCCTCTCAATTCATTATTTTGGCCTTTCAATAATCCTGAGGGAAATGGCTACTTCAAAATTTTTATTCGATGTCATAGAGGGTTATGGGGGCACAGGGGGCGTAAAAGGACATGGGAGGAGCGGTGGTTGATATTCAATCACTTCTGAGCCTTAATAAAGGCAATTAAAGTTTTAATTTCTAAAAGAAAGAGCCCCTGCCTAGTTTCTATGACCATCCTCTCCTATATGACGTGGCCAAAAGAATTAAGCATGGGAGACTGATCACTTTTTGCTATGTAAACACTACTGCGTTGTCTCTGACTGCAACTGTTTATGAACTACTTGTAATATACTGGAAGCGTGGAACTAAAATGGAAAATATATTGAACAGCACCAATCTCGGGACATTAGAAAGGGGGACTGAGGGGTTTCAAAATAGCAATGATTTATGGAGATATATTTTTAGGGTGTGTTCTATATTGTTTATTGGTACGTATTGAATCTTGTTTTATTGGAGGTTACTGTAACGCACAAACAACTCTTTGTTTGTGTCGTGTTTTCTTTTTATATGCTTTTAAATCACATCACGAAAGTGGAAGAGAAACAGCGTATTTTGAAATTGTCTTTCAGGAATATGTCATCATTTCTCATGAAGAAAAAGATCTTTGGAATTACTATTTTGAGAGTTTCAAGTTTCTGACATTTACAACTTTTAATCCACGGCGAAAGAGAATAAACAAGGTATGGACCCGTAGCACCTTTATTGGCGAAACCAACCGAAGGCTACTTTAACGTTTTATGCTGCCTAAGCAAAATAAGTCCAGCTTTTGTTGTGTAAAGGCAGTTGAATTTTCGAGCGATGGCTCACTGGCCCTTTGTCTATGAAAATTAATCTAATGGATAAAAAGAAGGGAGATGGTCTTTAATTTTTCTGGCAAATGAATATTTTCGAGCACTCAGAAATTTAGTCTAAAAGTATGTGAGTTTCACCAATTTAAGGTACTTTCATCTCTTACTCAATTGATAAAAAGATAATGGATGTAAATGAAAATTTTCTGGGTGAGTAGAATCGGCAATAGGTTCTTTTTCGGTTTCCTTTACTACGCCAGGTACCAGGCACCACGGACGCTTGACTTTCCTTTTTTTTTTCTTTTTTTTATAGATCTAAGTATGAACAAATACAGGGGGATAGGTAGGAGGCAAGGAAAAGGATATTTTAAACCTATTGTTAAAACTAAAAAGTTTAAAGGGAAACATTATTTTAACAAGGAATACTTCAAAATTTATAGAGTATATTTAAAAATACTCATTAGTGGAGAAAACTGTGTTGAAATGACCTTCTTCCTGAATTTAACTCTCGTATTTATTACCGGAAATTTCTGTCCCATTAAATTAAAAATAGAGAAAAAAAGGATCCAGAACATAATCTCCCAATTAGGTTACTATTATTGATTGGGATGTAACTGGATGATTTAAAAAAGAAAGTCAATACTGAACCAAAAAACACTCACAGTGTAGTTGTGGAGCTTATCACGAGCTTGCTGAAGGGTTGTTATACACAACATGTCAGAGAGAAAACCCTTCTTTTCGTGGATCCAGGCTCGAACCTGTTGGTAAAGAGCCTGGAATCGATTCCATGATTCCAGTGACTCGCCGACCTAAAATAAAGCATTTGGAAATATAAGAGGTCAAAATAAACGACTAATCAATGACAAGTTTTACAAAGCACACACGTCCAACAATGATTCAATTATTGGTGTAAAATTTTGAATCATTTACTTATACCAAAGGTCCATTAAGCAACTTGCTATTAATCATTAGCACTACTTGGTATATTTTTCACCATCGCTAGTACATCTAAAACTAAATACCTAAATTATGGTGTAAACACAATAAATTCCTCTCAGAATAGTTGCCACCTTTTAAGGGTTATCCCTACTTACTTCCTACCTTGACCTTATCGTATATTAAATAAAAAAAAACAAGTTTTTTAAACTGAAAGTAAGGAGCGACATTAAAATTTAAAACGAACAGAAATTATTCCGTATATGAAAGGGGCTACCCCTCCTCAACGCCTCGCTCTTTACGCTAAAGTTTTTTATTGTTTTAAAAAATAAAGTTGTGATACAGAGTCAAACTTTAGCGTAAAGAGCGAGGCGTTGAGGAGGGGACAGCCCCTTTCATATACGGAATAATTTCTGTTCGTTTTAAGTTTTAATGTCGCTCCTTACTTTCAGTTTAAAAAACTTGTTTTTTTTATTGAATTTCTGATCGTTTTTAAGTTAATGCAGCTTTTATTTGCATAAAAATTTTACTTTTCTTTTGCTAAATGGATGTCTTTACAAATTAACTTACGTAACTAACTTCTATATTCGTATATTTTTCTTCTGGCAAAAAATACAAAGTTGCAGATTTTTGCAGATATGAGCTTGAAACCTATGTAATAAGGTTTTCTGATACGCTGAATCTGACGGTGTGATTTTCATTAAAATTCTTTCACTGTAGGGGATGTTTCCCCCCTCTTTAAAAAATCA
This sequence comes from Artemia sinica, assembly GCA_027921565.1. NCBI lineage: Eukaryota > Metazoa > Arthropoda > Branchiopoda > Anostraca > Artemiidae > Artemia > Artemia sinica. The sequence continues at coordinate 50,673,577 of CM051256.1, read as the reverse complement.
GGTGAATTTTCTCAGGCTCGTAGCCTTTGATGAGTAATACTAAACTTAATAAAATTTATATATTTAGAATCAGCATTATAAGCCCATTCTTTTGATACATTTATTGACATCAAAATTCCGTTTTTAAAAGTTTCGATTACTATTGAGCCGTATTGCTTGTTTTTTTATTGTTTTTTTTTTATTACGTATATGTTATTACGTATATGAGGGGGTTCTCCCCTTAGTCAATACCACGCTCTTTACGTTAAAAGTTAAAAAAAATTTTGATTCACAAACCCCTGAATCACAAAGGCCGTTTAATTAGAATAGATAGCTCTTTTGAAAGCACTAAAAAAAAAACTGTAGCGTAAAGAGCGAGGTATTGACTTGGGGGAGAACCCCCTCACATACATTATAATTTCTGTTCGTTTTAAGTTCTAATATTCCTTCTTACATTTCAGTTGAAAAAACTTGTTTTTTTTTTTAATTTCTGATCGTTTTTTAAATAATGCTTGGAAATCCGGCACCCCCTTCATAGAAATGTCCCTTACCCCAAAGAAACATTCTCCACGGAAATATTCTCCAGAATAACCCCCTCTTCTAGCCCCCCCCTCCAGAAAAAATCCTTCCTGAAAATGGTTGTATACTTCCCAATAACCAATAAATAATGCTGGCAAGTCCGGCGCCCCCTTCATGGCAATTTCCCTTCCCCCATGAAAACTTCCTTCATGAACAGATCCTCCAACATAACCACCGACCCACCCTTCCCTCCCACTACCAGAAAAAAAACCTCCTGAAAACTTCTGTATACTTCCCAATAACCAATACTATATGTTAACATTGGGTAAAGTTCATAACTTTTAGCCCTCTCTCTGGGAACTTCGGGGGATTAAGTCATCCTAAAAGACATATTTATCATATTTTCGACCATGCTGAACAAAATGGCTATCTCAAAATTTTGATCGGGTGACTTTGGGGAAAAAATAAGCGTGGGAGGGGGCCTAGTTGCCCTCCATTTTTTTGGTCACTTAAAAAGGGCACTAGAACTTTTAATTTCCGTTCCAATGAGCCCTCCCACGATATTCTAGGACTACTGGGTCGATACGATCACCCCTGGGGAAAAAAACAAAAAAAAAACAAACAAACAAACAAATAAACACGCATCCGTGATCTTTCTTCTGGCAAAAAATGTAAAATTCCACATTTTTGTAGATAGGAGCTTGAAACCTCTACAGTAGGGTTCTCTGATACGCTGAATATGATGGTGTGATTTTCATTAAGGTTCTATAGCTCTTAGGGGGTCTTTCCCCCTTTTTTGAAAATCAGCCAAATTTTCTCAGGCGCGTAACTTTTGATCGGTAGCACTAAACTTGATGAAAGTTATATATTTGAAATCAGCATTGAAATCTGATTCTTTTGATATATCTATTAGTATCAAAAACCCGTTTTCTAGAGTTTCGGTTACCATTGAGCCGGGTCGCTCCTTGCTTACAGTTCGTTACCACGAACTGTTTGATTCAGATTTTTCCATCTTTTTCCCGCTTAGTTTTCTTTAAACCTGAATCCAAGGTGCCATAATCTAACATTAGATATGCAAAAACATTAAGAATTCTTATAGTACACTTAGGTCTTTCGTTCAGCTTTTTTCCCTCTTTATATAATAGGATACTGTGCTTGACTTGCGTTAGATTCGCGCGTTTGTTTATGAATGAATTTTTAAGTCTCCTTCCACCACATGCCACTTGAAGGAATGACTTTACTCAGTAACTAAACCCATAAAGAGCATTTCACTATCTAAACTACAAAACAGAGGAGTAAAATATCAAAAGCTGAAGAAAATACCAGCTAGCACAAAAAAAACAAAGATAAACAGCGAATAGCAAAGTTTACTAATAGCAAGTAAATTTAGGAGGAAAAAAACACGTTTATACAATATCCAGTCTCTTTGTTTGATTCAAGTATCCTAAGACTGCATGCCAAACCTCTTAAATAAACCAAATAACATTTTCATTAAAGATATCAGAGTCAGAAAACTCTTAAACTCAAAAAGAAAAAATTTAAACTAAAAAAGATAATGATATAGAGTCTCCCCATCACCGCAGTCACAAGAGGAACAATTAATTGAATTTTGAATTATTATACATTCAATGCGATTTGCATTTTCATTTTAAGAGAAACTACTAAATATAGCCCGTAAACTAGAATACAAATAAATCGGAAAAATTTTAAAATATAATGAATCATAAAAGAGAAAAGAAACTAGGCATCAAAACTTATAAGCAAAATTCAAAATGTGAAACAGTAGCTATGTAAACATTACATAAAACTCAAAATTAATACATGGACTGAAATAAATTCTGTTCATTCCACTATTAATCACATTTTCTATACCATAAAAAAGCTCACCTGTAACTTCTTTTCTTCAAGCCACGATCTTATATTGTTTATTTGATCAGTCAAGGAAGTCATTGTCACCGATATATTTTCTAAATCTTCTTCGTTTGTGGACTTCTGCATTATGACTTGTCCACATTTACGGACTTTCTCTAGTTGTTCTGTCACACCCACAAGGTCAAATTGCAATTCCTAGAAAAAATATAAAAGAAATTAGAGTTTAAAATCAAGGTAACAATTAGGACATTCATTGCCAGATTCGTCACAAAAAGTAGATTTATATAAATGTAAAATCAGTAGCATCAAATTCCAATCACTCTTAGTACCAGAAGAAGAAGAAGAAAAATAACTGCATTTTTATGATTCAACAAACAACGAAGAAATATAATCCCAGAAGCAATAGTAATTATTTTGTCAACGCTAAATACCTAAAAAAACAGACAAACGGGGAATATAAAGTGGGTATTTCATTGGGCTTTAAGAAACGGTCCAAATAATGAGCCAGAGAGGACCCCGAACCTACTTCAAAGCAGGGTCGGATCCAGGATTTTTTTAGGTGGGGGGGGGGGCGCAAAATAGGTTGATCCGATAAACTTGCATTAGGAGCAAGTTTAATTAACGTAAACTTGCGTTAATTAAGTAAATTACACTACTTTAAACTACGTTAGGGGGCAAGCGCCCCTCGCCCCCTGGATCCGCCAATGCTTCAAAGAGGCACTGTCCTACCTCTGAAGGTTAGAATGGCTTCTATATAATGTTATGAATACCTATGCTCAACATCAATAATAACTTGTCCGTTCTCCATGTTTTTTTTAAATTAATTAAAAAAAAAAATTACTACCAAATAAGTTTTTCGAAAAAAAGTAAAGAACTCCATTAAACCAAAAATGAACAAAAATATAATCAAATAATCTACCAAGCATACAACTATCACAAATCAGTACCAATAAATAAATAAAAACCCAAAACAAACAGAAATTAAAATAAATTACAGAGTAAAACTCAAAACGAGCAGAAGTTAATATGAGCAGGATTCTAAACCCCATGTTTTCTAAAAGCCAGAATGTAATTTGTACTCTATTCAAAAAATTCAAATGAATTTACTGAAAAAAAATCTGCATTGTCAGTTTAATATACATATGCTGATATTTATTCCTTAAAATCTTAATTAATTTTTGATTTCTTAAAGTTGTAAAAGTGAATACATTTAAAAGAATTTTTTTCAGTAAAGTACAAATTATTTTCTGGCTTTTAGAAAGCATGGGGTTTAGAACCCTACTCATATTAATTTTTGCTCGTTTTGAGTTTGACTCTGTTATTTATTTTAATTTCTGTTTGTTTTGGGTTTCGTTTATTTATTGATACTGATTTGTGGTAGTTGTACGCTTGGTAGATTGTGTGATTCCATTTTTGTTCATTTTTGGTTTAATGGAGTTCTTTACTTTTTTTGAAAAAACTTACTTTGTGGAAAAAGTTTTTATAATTAATTTCTGTTGGTTTTATATTGACATAAACTTTATCAGGGAGAAAGAATGAGCCTCTTCTAAAGTCAAACAAACATCCCTTCCATAAAAACCTTAAATACCCCCTGAGCCTAACTTACAACCCTTGTCCCAAATCTCTGGGGCTTGTTTCTACCCGAAAAGCCTTGTTATATGATATTTAGACTATTTTGAATAAAATGGCTATCTCAAAATTTCTACTAGGGACATTTCGGGACAATACGACGTGTGGGGTCGGGGAGGGAGTAGCTGCCCTCAGATCACTTTGGCTCTTAAAAATAGCACTAGAGTGTCTGATTACCAATCCAATGAGCCCCTCCGAGGTTTATATGACCAAGCTTTCTATAACAACCTTATATGTCCCCAGGGTATAACTTACAACTCTTGCCCTAAGGGCTGGGAGGATTTTTTATCCTTAAAAACATATTTCCCAGACCTTTCTGATACGCTGTACAAAATGGCTATCTCAAAATTTTGATTGTAAGTGTTTGGGGAAATGATGGGCATGGGGGGAGGGCATTTGCCTTCTGATCACTTTCGACTAATAAAAAAGCCACTAGTCCTCTCAATTTACAATCGAATGAGCCCTTTTTGAAGCTTCTACGACAAAACTTTCCATACAAACCTTATTTGCACCAAAGGCATAACTTAGGACCCTTGTCCTGAGGGCTATGGGGGGAGGGTTGTCATCCTCAAAGACATAACTTTCAGACCTTTCAACTACGTTGAACAAAATGGCCATATCAAAATGTTGATCGGAAATGGAAAATGATGGGCATGGAGCGGGGAATTTATGCCCCCCAGGGAATAACTTACAACCCTTGCCCTGAGGTTTGTGGGAGGGGGGTTGTCATCCTTAAAGACCTAATTTCTTAAACCCTCAACTACGTTGAAAGAAATGGCTATCTCAAAATTTTGATTGGATGTATTTGGGGAAACGGTGGGCGTGAGAGGGGGATTAGTTGCCCTTCAATCACTTTCTACTATTAAAAAGGACACTAGCCCTTTCAATTTCTAATCGAATGATTCCTTTTTGAAGTTTCTATGGCAACGCTTTCTATAAAAATCTTATATGCCGCAAGGGCGAAACTTACAATCCTTGCCCTGAGGGGTTTGGGGGGGGAGTTATCATCCTCAAAGATCTAATCTCCAAAACTTTCAACCACGTTGAACAAAATGGATACCTCAAAATTTTGATTGCATGATTTTGGGGAAATGGTGGGCGTGAGAGGGGGGTTAGTTGCCCTCCAATCACTCTAGCCCTTTCAATTTCCAATTGAATAAGCCCTTTTTGAAGTTTCTACGACAATCTTTCTATAAAACCTTATATACCCCAAGGGCAAAACTTACAACCCTTGTCCTGAGAGGTGTGGGGGGTTTGTCATCCTCAAAGACATAATTTCCAGAACTGTCAACTACGTTGAACAAAATGACTAAATCAAAATTGTGATAGGACGTGTTTGGGAAAATGGTAGGCGTGAAAGGGGGGTTAGCTGCTGTCCAATTACTTTCAACTATTAAAAAGAGCACTAGCCCTTTCAATTTCCGATCAAATGAGCCCTTTTTGAAGTTTCTACGACAACGCTTTCTATAAAAACCTTATACGACCCCAGGGTATAACTTACGACCTCTGCCCTGAGGGCTCTGAACTTTCAACTGCGTGGAATAAAATGTATATCTCAAAATTTTGATTGCATGTGTTTGGGGAAATGGTGGGCGTGAGAGGGGGGTTAGTTACCCTCCAATCACTTTCAACTATTAAAAAGGGCACTAGCCATTTCAATTTCCAACTGAATGAGCCTTTTTTGAAGTTTTTACGACAACACTTTCTATAAAAACCTTATATGCCCCCAGGGCATAATTTGCAACCCTTGCCCCGAGGGCTGTGGGGGGGGGTTGTCATTTTTAAAGACCTAATTTTTTTTAAATCTCAACTACGTTGAAAAAAAATTGCTATCTCAAAATTTTGATTCGATGTGTTTGGGGAAATGGTGGGCGTGAGAAGGGGGGTTAGTTGCCCTCCAATCACTTCCTACTACTGAAAAGGGCACTAACCCTTTCAATATCCAATCAAATGAGCCCTTTTTGAATTTTCTACGACAAAGCTTTCTATAAAAACCTTACATGCCCCAAGGGCACAACTTACAATCTTTGCCCTGAGAGGTAAGAGGGGGGGGGTATCATCCTCAAAGACCTAATTTACTATACTTTTAACTGCGTTGAACAAAATGGATATCTCAAAATTTTCATTGCATGTGTTTGGGGAAATGGTGGGCGTGAAAGGGAGGTTAGTTGCCCTCCAAGCACTTTCGACTATTAAAAAGGGCACTAGCCCTTTCAATTTCCAACTGAATGAGCCCTTTTTGAAGTTTTTACGGCAAATCTTTCTATAAAAAACCTTATATGCCCCAAGGGCATAACTTACAACCCTTTCAATAACGTTGAACAAAATGGCTATTTCAAAATTATGATTGGGTGTGTTTGGGAAAAAGGGAGGCTTGAGAGGGGGGTAAGCTGCCCTCCAATAATTTTCGAATATTAAAAAGAACACTAGCCCTTTCAATTTCCAATCAAATGAGCCCTTTTTGAAGTTTCTACAAGAACACTATCTATAAAAAACCTTATATACACCCAGGGCATAATATACAAACCTTGCCCTAAGGACTGTGGGAGGAGTGTTCTCCTCAAAGACATAATTTCTAAATCTTTCAACTACTTGAACAAAATGGCTATCTCAGAATTTTGATTGGATGTGTTTGGTGAAATGGTGGGCGTGGAAGGGCTGTTAGTTGCCTTTCAATCCCTTTCGACTATCAAAAAGGGTACAAGCCCTTCCAATTTCCAATCGAATGAGCCCTTTTCCAAGTTTCTACGGCAACTCCTTCTATACGAAGTTACCTGGTCTAAAACCAACAAAAAAAATTAATAAATAATACATTGTGCCAACATCGTTCTTTACTTAGCTAGCGCTATTGCGCTGCCTATGATATTCCAATAAAAAACTACAAGCATTAGAAATACGATAAAAATGAATACTATATAAAAACTAAATTTAAAACCATGTTTTATAAATGGACTAAAAAGGGGAAAATAAATTTTTCGGTTCTACACAATACTTTTGATATACATACTTTAAACACAATTTTAACGTTGTGCGCATTTTCAGTCAACTACCTATTGATATCAGGCTATTCACAGTTCTTTATTTAGGTCAAATGCGCACCACGTTCAAATTATGCTTAAAGTATGTATATCAAAAATATTCTTTAGAACCGAAAAATTCATTTTCCTCTTTTTAGTCTAGTCGTAAAACGTGGTTTTTTTTAATAGTTTTTTTTATAATGTATTTTTATATCTCTTTTTGTTCTTAAATTGTGTAAATTGTGACTACTTAGTTCTTCAGTACATACTATATTTAGTATGCATTGAATATTCGGACACACAGCTCCTACGTGAAATTAAATAAAAAAAACAAGTTTTTTTTAACGGAAAGTAAGGAGAGACATTAAAACTTAAAGAACAGAAATTATTCCGTATACGAAAGGGGCTGTCTCTTCCTCAACGCCTTGCTCTTTACGCTAAAGTTTTTTACTGTTTTAGAATTAAAGTTATGAGACAGAATCAAGCTTTAGCGTACAGAGCGAGGCGTTGAGGAGGAGACAGCCCATTTCATATACGGAATAATTTCTGTTCGTTTTAAGTTTTAATGCCGCTCCTTACTTTCCGTTAAAAAAACTTGTTTTTTTATTTAATTCCTGAACGTTTTTGAATTAATGCAGCTTTGATTTTGGCTCACCGTCCATAAATAATTAAAACGAAATTTACATATTAATTTTGCTTTTTTTTTTTGCTAAATGGCTTTCTCAAAATTTTATTTTGACGTAACTTACGAATTAACTTACGTAACGAACTTCTATATTCGTATATCTTTATTGCGTATATTAGGGAGTTCGCCCCCTTGTCAATACCTCGCTCTTTACGCTATAGTTCACATTTTGTTCCAATTTTTTAAGAATTACCCCTAAATCACAAAGGCCGTTAATTAGAATAAATAGCTCTGATGAAAGTACAAAAAAACTTTAGCGTAAATAGCGAGTTAATGACTAGGGGGCGAACCGTAATAATTTCTGTTCGTTTTAAGTTTTCATGTTGTTCCTTACTTTCAGTTGAAAAAATTGTTTTTTTTTTTTTTAATTTAATTTCTGATCGTTTTTTTTTTAAATAACGATGGGAAATCCGGCGCCCCTTCATAGCAATGTCCCTTCCCCCATGAAAACTTCCTTCATCAAGAGATCTTTCCATGTAACACCCCCCCGACACCCCCCCCCAACTACCTGAAAAAATACCCCCTGAAAACTTCTGTATACTTCCCAATAACCAATACTATATGTAAACATTGGGCAAAGTGCATATCTCGCAGACTTTCTCCCGGGGACTGTGGGGGATTAAATCATCCTCAAAGACATAGTTATTGTATTTTTCGACCATGCTGAACAAAATGGCTATCTTAAAATTTTGATTCCCAAAGTCAAAATAAAATTTTGACTTTGGGAAGAAAATGAGCTCGGGAGGGGGCCTAGTTGCCCTCCATTTTTTTGTCACTTAAAAAGGGCACTAGAACTTTTAATTTCCGTTCAAATAAGCCCTTCTGCGATATTCTAATACCAATGGGTTTATACGATCACCCCTGGAAAAAAAAAACAACAAATAAACACGCATCCGTGATCTTTCTTCTGGCAAAAAATACAAAATTCCACATTTTTGCAGATAGGAGCTTGAAACTTCTATAGTAGGGTTCTCTGACACGCTGAATCTAATGGTGAACTTTTGATGGATTAGACTAAATTTGATGAAACTTATATATTTGAACTGAGCATCAAAATCCAATTCTTTTGATGTATCTACTGGTATCAAAATTCTGTTTTTTTAGAGTTTTGGTTACTATTGAGCCGGGTCGCTCCTTACTTACAGTTCGTTGCTACGAACTGTTTGAACAGCTTAAAGGCACGAATGCTTGTCCAATGAATGGTTGAATGCATGTGTTTTCTATTAGAAACGCCCGCATCAGCGGTGGCGAAGATACGATTGGGCTAAAATTTTCATACACTTTTTTAATTTTTCTGACTAAATACTAGGTTTATTATTAAGTATTTTTGAGATTCAAATATGTCAGAATAATAAAATATTACGTAAAGCAAAGCTGTATACAAATTTTGAACCAAATCGGATAAGAGGAAGGGGTCACAATAAGCATCTAAAATTTTGAAAAACAGTCAGCAAGTTAAGTAAAACGTGGTAATAAGCTTGGTTCATACAGAACAAGCTTACACATACTTATAAATTTGACTAGAAAATAATTCGATTCTTTCTAAATCAAGTAATATTTTAGTTTCGTCTACTGTCTAACAAACACTACAATATTTTACACACTCTATCCTCAATAGATCTTAAGTCTTTAAATACAAAAAGAAAAAATAAAAAGTTTTAAACAATTACACCAAGGGGTTAATAGGCTTAATTAGAATTGATGTGTCACTTATTAGTGAAAAAGCGCGTTTGCTACCCTCATGTTTCTCACACCAGTCCCATGTCCATCGTGACTCTGCATGTTCAAGTAAGTTTATGTAAAAGATTAACTTTTACTCTAAATGTCATGAGTCTGGTCATTCACCAAATTGCACTATTGCTAGTCTCTTTTGATACTGTTGATTTTAAAACTTCACTACGTCGTTTACAGTGTTTAGGTATTAGGGGATCTTTTTTGAATTGGTTTGATAGTTTTTTATTTGCAAGATCTGTTAGAATTGTTTTAAATGATGTTTTTTCTAGTCAGTTCCCTGTTAAATGTGGTGTTCCACAGGTTTCAGTCATGGGCCCGCTTCTTTATCTATTATATGTTGATAGCAAGAGGTTTAACCTACCGGATTCAGGTCTCATGTTTTTTGCCTGTGATACTGCTATTAGTTTCTCTAATCATTGTAAGTAGGTTCTATTGGAAAAAGTAAACAGTGTTTTGAACCAACTTTTTATTTTTATAAGCCTTAGACTTTTATATGTTAATGTAAATAAAACGAATTTTATAGCGTATAGTAGAACAGGAACACCACCCTATTTTGCTAGAAAATTTCTCCTTGCACAAAAACCGCACAGCAAGATGAATCTGCGCCATATCTTGGATTTTACTTGGATTGTTATTTGTGATGGAAACAACACAGTGATTTGATTGCTTCAAAAGTGGCCAGAGCAGTTAGATTTATTAGAAGGCTAAAATATTTTCTGCCTAGTAATTCTGGCTAATAATTTTTATTCAGATTTTATAAAACAAGGCAGCAAGACTAATCGGAAGATATATGAAAGAGGATAATGACACGTGTTCATGTTTTAAGAAGCTGAAGATTATAAAAGTATGCCAGATAAGAGATTATCAGGCCACTATTTTCACTTGCAAATGTTGAAATGATATATGTCCTGAAGTACTTTGCTCACTGTATATGAGTAATGTGAATGTACACGGTTATAGTACGAGAAATGCCAAGTATTTGGTCATAGAGCATTGTAGTAGTATGCGGGATGTTTTTACGATCCGACATTAAGGACCGAGTATATGGAATTCTCTTCCGCCAAGCATTAGGGCGGTTGAACACCAACGCCTTCTTAAAAGTAAAATCATAAGGTAAATTTTGGGTGGGCAGGTTCAGGCACCACATTTCTCATTTTTTTTCTGTGTGGCTTTTCCATTTTTTTTCTTTTTTGACGACAGAGTTTGTTCTCTGGCTCTCTTTTTTATTTTTGTTGTTGTCATTGTTGTTAGCATTTTGCTTTCGTAATTATTTAATTGTTTAGTAGCCGCTTGATCCCAGTGCGTTCATCGTGTCTTCTTTAGAGCGGCTACTGCTATTATTTATTTTTTGAAATATTTTAGCTGTGAATAAAAATATTAATCTATTCATCTACTATTATAGTATGTTGCTGAATTGTATTTCTTTTTTCTGACATATACTGCGTCTTTAATATTTAGCATGATGGGTAATGAGCTAATGATTACAATCACAAAAGGTAAAAGTATAATAAAGTTCTACAAAACGCTATAACAAATTCTCTTTAACTGTTGAGTTATTGTAGACTATAAAGTTCCTGGTCAATCAAACTACATGTCAAAGACACTTACGTTCAAAAATTCTTTCAGTGAAAATGGTTCCAAGCCTTTTTCTCTCATGTTCTTTTCTGTTGTCTGCACCCAATTTTGGATTGAGCCAACACCCAGCAAATATTCAGAACGAACAGTGCGTGCCTGGCGTGCCTCTGATTCCTTTTCTTCTATTTTCACACGTATCTTCTCAGATAACAATTCCAGATCCCCAATCTATAGAAAGATAAGACAAATAAATCTAAAACAGATGAAAGAAGTGGGGTTTGTACTTAGCAGTTGAATTATTTGGTTATGTTAAATCGTTACTAATTACATCCACGTCACACTAACTCAGAATTCAGACTATCTAATTGACTATGACAATTTAGAAAGCACAATGCAATACTTTTTATCAAACAGGGTTTCACCCCTCCCAACTTCCCAATGAACACACTGGGTCAATTTATCTACTGAATATCACAGTAGCTCAACTGATTCTCAATATATTGAGAAGTTTATGGATTTTCTCAAACAAGATGAGTCTTGTTTTCTCGCTTCAAATAATAATGTAAGAAATTAGCGCGTCCGAAACTAAATCGTTTCCACTGGTTTTGTAGGCATAAAATGAACATACATAGCCAAACAACCACAAATTCGTTTTTGCTTTCGTATATTCACAATTTGTAATGAAACTATGTACATGTTTTGGATCATTTTGTTTCTAACTAGTTTTAGTCATAGCGTCGTCTAATTTTGCAATACAAATATTAGATGGTGCCACCAAGTCTATGAATTCATTAAGACTCTTTTTATATGTTCTATTTAGGTTGAAATTAGTACCCAGCATACCCCAAAAAAAAGTTAAACTTCTATTTCTCCTAAAACAAGGAAATTGTTTTGTTAATATTATCATCCTTGTTTTTTTATTCGCTTAAAAGATTGGTACCGACTGGCCTTCTCAAAATATTATCGTTTTTGTCTTCACCACTTTAGCTCTAATTTGAATCCAGCACAGTGGCTCACCACCACTTTATTTGTGGTTTAATGGGGTTTTAAAACACGCATGAGAAGCAAATTAGATGCAATGCATTGCTTCTTGATAACATATTGTAATTTTGAACTGTCAAACACTAGTTTAGGAATTTCAAACGGCTAGTTTTTTTCTAGTTGGTGACTTGACAAAACCTGAATTTACTTCTTCCCAACTTAGAAAATGTGGCTTAGGGGGGGGGGATCCTATAAAATATCAAAAATTAACAGGAAGATTCTCTCTGTTGTTCCATATTAATTTGATAAGGGCCTGTTACTTCAAGCTGTGCTCCTTGAATTTCCGGTAAATATACTTGCGGCAGGTTTTGGTTGTCCTGAGTACTAATGAACTGCTTTCGTTTCACTAATTAATTAAAATAATTAATGACCTCCTATAAATTGTACCTGAAATGACCCTCAAACATAACTGGCAGAGTGGTACTCCACCAGTACACAAATCTAAACTACTCATACTAAATAAATACTAGAGAAGAAACTTGATTACCTTCCGAAAAACTTCTGAAGGCATGCTTTGCTCAAAACAGAAGTATTTTTGAGTCGTTTGGTCGGCTAGTCCTCGAACTGATTCCATAACTTGCGCCAACTTTCCTTTGAATGCCTAGGCGATAAAAATAAAGCTTAAAAATTCGGGCAATCAAAACAAATAAAGCAAATCAAAGCTATGGCATGATTGGTAGCTAATTACACATTGACTCAACTATATACAGATGGAAACACTACATGAAGACATAGCTTAACAATTAAATCCCCCAAGAATTTACTATTTTAACCTATAAATTATGAAAGTGAAAATTTACCAAGGAATTAACATTGACTAGATTTTTTTCTCGTTTTGAACGTCTTTTAATTTCATTAGTAAAAAGAAAACACGTGACAATCTTCTACTGGTGGTAACATGATTTTGTTCAGGAATAAAGATTGTTGACTCAAAAGATTTATAACATTTAGGAACAATAAAAATATTACAGTCTTTTTCACTAAGCATAGAAATACGGCTTAATACAGATATCTAATCTATACAATATAGACAATGAGGGTCTATTCATTTGTTATTTCGTTTCTTGTGTGCAAAACGGAGTGAAGTGCAACATTGTATAAGCACCGGCGAAGGTAACTTGTTTCACAGAGAGATCACCCTATTTTGGTGTCAAAATTTACCCTCATTAGGTATAAATTAACATATTTATAGCTGGGTATAATAGATTATTTCATTTTCTAAATAGGACTGGAAAAGTCAACTCTTGTTTATGTTTACTTACTGGAATTGAAATCGATTATCCCCTGTAAACCTGGCCCCTCAGTCATCGCAGTCCCATATATATGGGTACTAATCAATACATTTCAAGCAGCTTTGAGGTATTTTGTACAAAGGTCAAAGGGAAGGAGCATAAGCTCGGGAAAAAAACGATGTAAGCATTGAATCGGTGCAAAAACAGGCTAAGTCTTAGCCAATGAATTCCACGGTACTGCTGCAGACAGGATCGGTAGGCCAACAAGCTAGGTATAAACTGTGGAGATTTGTGCCATTCCTGCAGACTGACGCGTTGCAATGATGAGCCAAGTCTCGATTCAATTCAAAACGAGCTAAGACCTTGCTCGAAGCTACAACGAACCAGGCTTGGACTCGGGCTTTAATCGATTTAAATTGAAATCTTTTTTAACTAATTTAAGAGCTTATTTTTCTCAGCAACCATTTTATTTCAATTTCGTTTCATTCAAAAGTATAGAAAATCATAAATTAACTAAAAATACCCAAACACTGATTAGCGGCTCCTGAATTAATATGTCTGTTTTTCAGTAAAGCTCAAATGACGCACGTTTCTTCAGTATAGTTTGACTAAATCCTGTTTGAGATAGGGTCTGCTCGTTCAAAGTTTAGCGTTCAAAGATCCTTTTTATTTCTCCTCCTTTTAGGTTTCATTTAGTCATTTCCAGGCAAATTATCTTCTTTAAAGTTTGGCTCATTAGATGAAATTACTTGTGTCCGTTTTTGTTTTACTATAGCTCATTATTTCTCTTTAAAAAACTATTCTAAGGGATCTTCTAAATTATTAGTAAGCATTAGAGAAGCATGTCTGATCACCCATGCTTTGCGTAATTTTCACGAACTCACCGGCTCCCCCAGGAGAGAAACATCAAATCCACAAGAATTCAAATGAACAAATGCTGGTCTAGCTCAGAGACACAGTGAGTAAAAGCTCATCAAAGATGTCCCCCCCCCTTCCACTGAAAAGTCAAAAAATAAGAATGGGAAGTAAACGACAGGTATTCCTTCCTATGGATGACCAAAAGATTGACATTTCCGTTGCAACGTTAATAGTTTATTTATAAAAAAAATATCTTCTCTTGTTAAAAATAGGTTTCTATGCGAAAAATATTACCTCTATTTGATTATCTGCATTAGATGGCTCTGCATCGAAAGCGTTAAAACTGCAGACTTCAAGTAATAACGATTCCATGTCCGTGAGTATCTTTGCCAAACTTCCTTCAAAGTTTTCCAAAGCCTCAATCTCATTTTCAAACTTGTATTTCTTAGCTTCTAATAGCTGGTTAAGTCTATAAAAAGAGGAAATAACACTTCCTATATAAAATGCTATTTAACATTCTTGAAATTTTAAAACCTGCTAAAGGCCATTAGGTTATGCATTTCTAGTCCATTTACGAACTTGTTGGTTTTAGTAGAGCTTAATTACACTCCTTTTAAAGGGATTCATTTAAACTTAGTTTTATAAAAATTTAGTTGTTTTTTTTTAAGTGAAGAGCCATGATAAACTCTAAGACGATCAGAAACAAATTCATACAATAATAACCCAAATTTAAGATGCATAGAAATTACTTCAATAAATAAATGTTCAATGGTACACAAAAAAGTGCATGACAAAAAAGTCATGCATAGAAATTACTTCAATAAATAAATGTTTAATGGTACACAAAAAATTTATATTTGACATTTTTAAACTTCTCAAATAATTGCCAAAAAACGTTTGCCAACCTGCTCTCAGAGGGAGGATCAGAAGGGCGATGTATGTTTCACCACACTTTCATCCTCATAATCCAATGAATCCTCCTGATTCTCCCTTTGAGAACAGCTTATCAAATGATTTTAGTAATTACCTCAAAATGTGAAAATAGAAGATATGGCTAACAGCGACACAATGAGCCCAAAAATTAACAGAAATTCGCAATTTAGTACAAAATTTGAATGGTGAACTATAATCAAGAAGATCAGATGAGTTTGCTGAGACACCATATTTTCCTTTTCAAAATTATAATTGTTGTAAAATGTTGCTGAGGAAAGCGTTGTTAAGCGAGGAAAGTAGGAGAATCAGATCAATTTTTCAGGAGGAGGCATTCCATTGGAATGGGAAACTAAAATAAAAATGTAATTACTTAGAAATGCTTTTTTTAGAACATTCACATATTCTGAAGAAGAGGTTGCTTTTCCAATAATTTATAAACAAATCCTGAAGAATCTAATTCGGTTTTATACAGGTACAATATACTTTTGGGCATAAAATGAAAGCCAACGGAAAAGAAAATACTTAAAGACGAATAAACCAATTTCAACTTTACATAAATTCTTTGGGGAAAAGACGAAAGATAATTTGATGACAGCTTACAAAATAAAAACACATAACGAATAAAAACGAAAGCAAAGAAATTATTTTACCACTCTTTATGGTAAACTCAAATCAAAAGGATATAAAATAAGCTCGTCCTTTGGACAGATTAAACTAAAAAAACAAGTTTTTTCAACTAAAAACAAGGAGCAACATTAAAACTTAAAACGAACATATCTCTGTCTTTACACTAAAGTTAGAATTTTGTCCTAATTCTTTAAGAATGACTCCTGAATCACAAAGGCCGTTTAATTAGAATAAAAAGATCATTTAAAAGCACTAAAAAACTTTAGTGTAAGAGCGAGTCCCCCTCATATGCGTTATAATTTCTGTTCGTTTCAGTTTTGATGTTGGTCCTCACTTTTAGTTGAAAAATCTTGTTTTCTCCTTTTTTAATTTCTGACCGTTTTTTAAATAATGCTTGGAAATCCGTCTCCCCTTCCATGAAAAATTCCCTACCCCCGTGAAAACTTCCTCCATGAAAAAGTCCTCCCACGCAATCCCCCCTTCACCAGAAAAACCCCCCTTGAAAACGTCTGTGTACTTCCTAATAACCAATACTGTATGTAAACAATGGGCAAAGTTCATAACTTGCAGCCCTTCCCCCGGGGACTGTGGAGGTTAAGTCTTCCTCAAAGACATAGTTATTGGATTTTCAACTATGCTGAAAAAATGGCTATCTATAAATTTATATCGGGTGCCTTAGGGGAAAAATGAGCGTGGGAGAGGGGCTTAGCTGCCCTCCAATATTTTTGGCCACTTAAAAAGGGCACTAGAACTTTTGATTTCCTATCAAATAAACCCTCTCCCGATCCTCTACAATATCTAGTTTGATAGGATCACCCCCAGGGAAAACAAACAAACAAAAAAACAAAAACAAATAAACACGCATCCGTAATTATTTTTGTAAATAGGAGCTTGAAATGTCTAAAACAGGGTTCTCTGGTATTCTGAATCTGATGGTGTGATTCCCCCCTTTTTGAAAAATCGGGCAAATTTTTTTCAGGCTCGTAATTTTCGATGGGTACCATTAAATTTGATGAACTTTGCATATTTTGAATAAGCATCAAAATTCAAATCTTTTGATGTATCTATTGTTATCAAGACTCTGGTTTTTAGAGTTTTGGTTACTTTTGAGCCATATCGCTCCTTACTTCCAGTTCCTTACCCCTAACTGTTTGATATCACACATCGTACTTTACCTTGAACCTTGAACTTTACCTTGAACCTTGGGACTCATAAGTTGTAGTTAAATGGCATTGTAAATAGGTTCCATGAACACCAGCAAAAAAATCAATTAATAAATAACCAATATTCACCTACTCCAAAAATATATATTCATAGTTTGTTTTTCATTGAAACAAACTAAAAAAAAAATATTAAAAAAATTGCTCATTCGATTAACTTTTTTTTTAAATTGATTAATAGAAAATTTGCTCTGAACATCGCCTGTTACAAAGTTAAAAATCATTTCAATATATTTATTGTAAACTACCAGATTCAAAGACAAAAACTACCTAAGATTATAAATTTTTAGCTGCGAGTAGTTGGCCTTAAATTGACAGAGAAAACAACAGAAAAACAGTATGACATCAAAATTGACTGTAAAACTTGTTTGGCAATTGCCAAACAAAACTTACTTCTTGTGTCGATCATTTAAACCGTCTAAATCTCCTTTTAAAGATAATAACGCCACTTCAGACGAGGATTGAAGATGGTCAAATATGGGTTGTGACATAAGCTGGAGGTCCTTTTGATACAACACCAATGCAAATACCTCATGTGATAGCTCCTGGGCACAGAAATTAAATCATTAAGACATATGAAGTGTTTAATGCAAAGACACACAAGATTATTTTAGAATTTTGAACTAAAATGGATAATATTATCTGGGTCATTATGGAATAAGAGAAATTGTATTTTACTTTTCCATGCTTGGAAATGCCATTAGCTGATGAGATTACCTATAAAAGGTCAAATACTTTATTCTTAAATTTGAAAATATTTTTAACTGTATACTAAGTGACAAAAAAGTGATTATTAAGACCAAAAAAATCAAAAATGATTTTATATAAAATGGAAGTGCAGAGCTTATAAATTTTTCATTACTAGCAACAAATTTTCCAAAATTTGTCTTTTCTTCTCTCCCTACTCCTGGAAATTCGATAATTATTTCAGTGTAAGGTTTTGAAGGTAGAGATGGCGACAATGTTACGACCAGGGCTATTCAACTGTTCCTAGGAGGGTGAAAACGAAAACAAGAGAGTTGAATAAATATGAAGGTCATGTGATGAATTGCTGTTATGGAAAAAGATATGTAGCTATTCTACCTTATTAATAGAGATTGTAATGGTATATCGGTATTTTTGAACACTACTATTTTATAAGTAGCTATTTTTTATTTAAGATTTACCAAAAATATTGTCTTTTAATTGATTACAGCTTTCTGAAGCTTTGAAATTAGTCAAAACAGCACATTTTTAGTAGAGATCAGGAAAAGCATTCCTATTACTATATTACCTTAACGTTATTAACTGCCTCCATTAGTTGTAATCGTGACCTTGATGATGGTTCCAAATTATGGGATTTTTCTTCTAACATGGCATATTTCTTAGACAATGCTTTGCTTTTTTCAATAAGAACGTCCCATTGTTCAGCGAGTGCTAAGAAATCTTCAATTTTTCTGCTTAGATTATCTTTAATGGTCATCCATTCAGTTTCCAGATCAGATTTGGTCTTCTCAAAGTACTGGCGACTAGTGAAATCACCAAATTGCTCAATAGCTTTGATTTTGGAAATTATATCGTTCAGAGTGAATTCAGAGTCCTGTAAAAAAAAGTGGGGGGGTTAGGAGTGCTATAGTGATTTTTTTTTAAGTTTTCAAACTATTTCAAATACTCCAAAAATGTCAAAATGAATTTTGTGTTTTGACATTTCATTCTCGTCATAGTGTAGATATTTTACCATGGTTTTTATTTCTGTAACTAGGAGTTTTCCATACCCCACACTGGGTTTCTTTGATAATTTATTTGAGTTTTATTTTTTTACTAAAAATTGTGATTGAGATAGTATTTTTTTTTTACATAAGTTTAAGTTTCCATACTATTTCAAATACTTCAAAAATGTGGAAATGAATTTTGTGTTTTGACATTTCATTCTCGTCATAATGTAGATATTTTATCATGGTTTTTATTTTTGTAACTAGGAGTTTTCGATACCTCACACTGGGTTTCTTTGATAATCTATTTGTGTTTTTTTTTTTTACATAAGTTTAAGTTTTCAAACTATTTCAAATACTTCAAAAATGTCGAAATGAATTTTGTGTTTTGACATTTCATTCTCGTCATAATGTAGATATTTTATCATGGTTTTTATTTTTGTAACTAGAAGTTTTCCATACCCCACACTGGGTTTCATTGACAATTTATTTGAGTTTTATTTTTTTACTAAAAATTGTGATTGAGATACAATTTTTTTTTTTTTTACATAAGTTTAAGTTTCCATACTATTTCAAATACTTCAAAAATGTGGAAATGAATTTTGTGTTTTGACATTTCATTCTCGTCATAATGTAGATATTTTATCATGGTTTTTATTTTTGTAACTATGAATTTTCCATACTCCAAACTGGGTTTCTTTGACAATTTATTTGAGATTTATTTTTTTACTAAAAATTGTGATTGAGATACGATTTTTTTTTTTTTTACATGAGTACAGAAAATGGGATCCTGAAGTAGCTTGTCAAGCTGAAGTTAAAATGTTTTTAGATTTATTTTAAAGTGGGCGTTTCTGTTAATTTTTTTTTGTAGAATAGTTGGTTTTTATTTTTTTATAATAGAACGTCCTCCTAATTCCATGTTTTCCTTTAATAGCACAATAGATTTTTTGTGGCGTATTTTAAGGTCCATTCAGCATTAAATTTCATTAATAATTAGCAATTAAGAATCATTCATCATTATAAATGCATGGATTTCTGGAAAAGCAGACAGCGTTAGCATTCTTTAATAAACTTTTCAAACATTGTTGTAAAAAAAATCCGAAATTCCTTTTCTCTTACCAAAATAACTACAATCATTTTCTTTGAGATAATGTACAACCTTCTCTGACTCAGAAAACCCTTGCATTAGTGCGTAAATACAATTAAAATACTTTTTTTTTAAGTTGCTAAACTTTTTTTTGTAACTAAATTCCTTTCGTAGCTCAATATTTTTACGTGCACTCTTATGAGCATTTGTAAGCTATTCAGACAAAGTAGGCATTTTGATACTATCCAATTTGGGTTATTTTTAGAGTGAATAAATTGCAAATTTTATTGCCAATTTCAGAAAATATGGTTGCCTGAAACTTCCTGGAATTACTGAAACTTAATAGTAGTTGATATATTTGGTTTTAATCACTAAAAGATAAAATTTAAAAGTCTGGAAATAGATGTAGAGCCTCTAATTTAAACTTTAACGGGAAATCCAAAATCATTCTTTGAAATAAAAAAGTTATTCTTGAATAGCTGAGAGGTAAAGGTTTCAGATTCATGTACAGTTTTCCCGTAGTTGTTCATCATGATAAACATTTCTCGAGAATCAAAGTCTAACAGGTCGAAAAGAGGAGGAATTCGCCAATTAGGATATAGCCGTAGCAAAACCGTAGATAGGGTAAGCAATACTGAGTCTTTTTGATGCCAAGTAGGTCGTTCGCATCTCGTCCCGCGACAATTAACAAGTAAGTAAGTAATAAGTATGTAAGTAAGTCATTACATTACAGAAGCCCTTAGACTTTCAAAAGTAGTTACACTTGCCTTGAGATTATCAAGTGCAGCCTTTAGTTTGGCAGACAATGCTCGCATCGCTGATGGATTGGTGGGGCTTTCTTCTTTAAATGCGTCCAAACTAGCCTCTGTAGTTATCTTAAATTTTCTAATGAGCTCTTTTAAGCCATTCCATTGGGCAGAATTCTTCTCAAGTTGAGATAATGTTGATCTAATGGAAACTAATGACAAACGAGCATCCTTAAGCAATTCTTCGTGCTGATCTTGGAAATTGGTCTGAAGAGATTCATTTAAACTGGGAAGAATTGTTTCGTAGGTCTTTTGTGCATTAACAATACCCTCTTCAATTTCATGCTCACGGGTGAAACAGTCCTACAAAAATAGAAGCATTTATTACTCAATAGTTTCGTCTCTTTCTCTCTTACTCGAGTGGGGGAAGTAAAATCACGTCTAGAAAAATTTTACGCTTAGAATAAAATTTGCACAGATATTCAAAATACTGCTGCAATTTTATATTTTAATTTCGTTAAATAGTTAATGCAGTCACCAAAGGGGATGTTCTGTAACTCTTGCCGGCCGGTATTTAAAAAAATACCAAACTGATTCAAAAATTTACAAAACAAATTAGGAACTATATTGCATAACCAGTCTTAGGAGACCCTTGAGTGGGGGAAAGGGTCCATTCATATTTCTACACTTAGTATCCAACAAAAACGGACTTATTTTTATTTTCTTTATAGAGCACAACAGCTTGTCTTTTCTGTACTCTTACTAAGAACATTAACCTGGGCAACGTCCACATAAGCGAGATTAAAACTACCGAAAAAACTAAAAGTAGAAATTAAACATATTTAACCCGATACAAAAACAACATATACAAAACATCATGCAAGGTATAGAACACAACTAAAAGCACGGCTCTTATTCATATTAAATAAAAAAAAACAAGTTCTTTAAACTGAAAGTAAGGAGCGACATTAAAACTTAAAAGAACAGAAATTAGCCAGAAAGGGGCTGTCCCCTCCTCAACGCCTCGCTCTTTACGCTAAAGTTTTTTATTGTTTTAAAAAATAAAGTTGTGAGACAGAGTCAAACTTAGCGTAAAGAGCGAGGCGTTGAGGAGGGGACAGCCCCTTTCATATACGGAATAATTTCTGTTCGTTTTAAGTTTTAATGTCGCTCCTTACTTTCAGTTTAAAAAACTTGTTTTTTTTTATTTAATTTCTGATCGTTTTTTAGTTAATGCAGCTTTTATTTTGGCTAACCCTCATTGAATAAGTAAACAAAATTTGCATAAAAATTTTACTTTTCTTTTGCTAAATGGATGTCTTTACAAATTAACTTACATAACTAATTTTTCTTCTGGCAAAAAATACAAAGCTGCAGATTTTTGCAGATATGAGCTTTAAACCTATGTAATAGGGTTTTCTGATACGTTGAATCTGACGGCGTGATTTTCATTAAAATTCTTTCACTTGTAGGGGATGTTTCCCCCCTCTTTAAAAAATCGGGTAAATTTTCTCAGGCTCGTAGCCTTTGATGAGTAATACTACACTTAATAAAATTTATATATTTAGAATCAGCATTATAAACACATTCTTTTGATACATTTATTGACGTCAAAATTTTTAAAAGCTTTTAAAAGTTTCGATTACTATTGAGCCGTATCGCTTGTTTTTTATTGTTTTTTTTTATTACGTATATGTTATTACGTATATGAGGGGGTTCTCCCCTTAGTCAATACCACGCTCTTTACGTTAAAAGTTAAAAAAAAATTTGATTCACAAACCCCTGAATCACAAAGGCCGTTTAATTAGAATAGATAGCTCTTTTGAAAGCACTAAAAAAAACTGTAGCGTAAAGAGCGAGGTATTGACTTGGGGGAGAAAACCCTCGCACATACGTTATAATTTCTGTTCGTTTTAAGTTCTAATGTTGCTTCTTACTTTCAGTTGAAAAAACATGTTTTTTTTTATTTAATTTCTGATCGTTTTTTAAATAATGCTTGGAAATCCGGTGCCCCCTTCATAGAAATGTCCCTTACCCCAAAGAAACATCCTCCACGGAAAGATTCTCCAGAGTAACCCCCTCCTCTAGCCCCCCCCTCCAGAAAAAAATCCTTCCTGAAAATGTCTGTATACTTCCCAATAACCAATAAATAATGCTGGCAAGTCCGGCGCCCCCTTCATGGCAATTTTCCTTCCCCCATGAAAACTTCCTTCATGGACAGATCCTCCAACATAACCCCCGACCCACCCTTCCCTCCCACTACCAGAAAAAAACCCTCCTGAAAACTTCTGTATACTTCCCAATAACCAATACTATATGTTAACATTGGGTAAAGTTCATAACTTTTAGCCCTCCCCCTGGGGACTTTGGGGGATTAAGTCATCCTAAAAGACATATTTATCATATTTTCGACCATGCTGAACAAAATGGCTATCTCAAAATTTTGATCGGGTGACTTTGGGAAAAAAAAGCGTGGGAGGGGGCCTAGTTGCCCTCCATTTTTTTTGGTCACTTAAAAAGGGCACTAGAACTTTTAATTTCCGTGCCAAGGAGCCCTCCTAAGATATTCTAGGACCACTGGGTCGATACGATCACCCCTGGGAAAAAAAAAACAAACAAAAAAACAAATAAACACGCATCCGTGATCTTTCTTCTGGCAAAAAATGCAAAATTCCACATTTTTGTAGATAGGAGCTTGAAACCTCTACAGTAGGGTTCTCTGATACGCTGAATATGATGGTGTGATTTTCATTAAGGTTCTATAACTTTTAGGGGGTCTTTTCCCCTTTTTTGAAAATCAGCCAAATTTTCTCAGGCGCGTAACTTTTGATGGGTAGCACTAAACTTGATAAAAGTTATATATTTGAAATCAGCATTAAAATCTGATTCTTTTGATGTATCTATTGGTATCAAAAACCCGTTTTGTAGAGTTTCGGTTACCATTGAGCCGGGTCGCTCCTTACTTACAGTTCGTTACCAAGAACTGTTTGATAATATTTCAACATAATCAGGTAAGTGCTTCAAGACACCTACTTACTTATTATCCTGAAATTGATTCTGATTTACATGTTTGCCTTCCATTTCTTGAAATTTCTGCTTTTTTTTACCGAATAGGAGACTACGATCAATTATCAACCGTTCAAATACCAAATTCATCAAGTCTAGGAAACAGTCAGTGGAAGAAAATAAAAAAGAAGAGACATTCGCTACCGGTGGTTATTTTACTGTGAAGCACAATATGGAATTGGAAATGGGCCTATTCATTTTAGTATACATCTTTTCAAATTAGGTTTTATCAAAAATAATTTACCGTCACTAAAAACCGCAACTCAGAAACACTATATTCAATCGATATTATAAAAAAAAAATTTAGCGCTTGATCATTTTGGCTTATGAAGGGCTCATAACCGGAAGTACTAGACCAGGAAAGAGTAATTTTTAACATATTATACATTTAAAGAATACCCACTTTTATACAATTTAGCAATTTTAAGGGAGGACCTAAGCCCAATAGCACACCCAGTGGCTATAATAGAACAGCCCCATTCAAGTTGCATAATCCGTCACTGTCGTAATTTTTGGAATTTCAGCAGAAACTTTATAACCATGACAGCTCAATTATGGAAACTACAACAGCTGTAATTTTTGGAGAGATAAAGCAAATTACTCGAGTTATACATGAAACTTTATTACACAAAACTAAATTCATATCATTTATTTAATAAAAAGAGATATAGTTCAGAAAATTAAGTACACTCAAATTTTTCCGAGATGGCATAGCACGGAAATACCCCCAAAAAGACAGAAAAACACGAAGCATAAAAAGGAGGAAGTTTTCAATAGAAGCTTCAAGCTTCCTTGCAACAGAAGGGGGGATAGAAACTGATATCTAATCCTTCTTGATTCCCGGGAATACTTTTCGTTTACGCCTTGATTATTAGCACTGAAAAGGGAGAAGGGAGGCAATATTACCCCTTTCATTACAATGATCTGTTTCCATGTAGCATTAAATATTAAATTCACGTGCCTACCGGCACAGAGGTGGACAAGGCGAGGCGGGGAATCGTGATCTTTGTCAGGAGAATTCTTGGGGGCTGGAGAGGGGGGCAAGTCCTACCAGGAGCTTTGTTCTCAGATATTTTAAGTGGTAACATTTGTGTTTTCCAATTTATATAATGTTTTAAAACATACGCATACTATCTAAACAATTTAAATATATATTTAATCACCAGAAAACTCTATAGTAGGGTTTTCAAGCTCCTATTTACAAAAATTTTCGAAAAGCTAGATCAAGGATTCGTTTTTATTTGTTTTTTTTGTGTGTTTTCTGTGATAGAATCGAAAAAATAGCCCTGGAGAATCACGAGCCGGCTCATTCCATTGAAAAAAAAATTCTAGTGCTATTTTTAAGTAATAAGCTCTTGATCATATCTCTGTGTTCTTTGTAAAAAAAAAAAAAAAAAAAAAACTTTGAAAAATGTTTTCTAATATGCAATTCTATGGTCGACTTTTTTTTAAATAGATGTTTGAGAATTTACAGTCAAAAATTATAGAAACGATTTGAAAATGAATGTGATATATATTATAAAGATTCTTACGAGATTTTTGAAATTGAACTTTGAACCTCCATTCGATTCAACGATTAATGTTTGAAAAGCTTTAAAGCCTTGTATGAAGATTTCTAAGACTTTTAATTGCTAAAAATGAATATTACTGTTTTGCTATTTATAGATATATATCGCACACAGGAAAAAACCTTGTAGAAATCCTAACAGGGCCATGGTTGCCACTCCAGTAAAACAAATCTCGCTATTTTACCGGAAAAAATGACCGGACTACGGTATCAAATGATGAAAACCACCATTTTCATGGAAAAATAACTACATTCCAAAACTTTAATCGAACGTTTGACAGAAGGTAAGGAGACAGGAGACCCCCATTCCCCATGATGCTGGTCAATTGCTGAGGGTTCATTTTAATTCTTTTCCAAAGAGTGGAGGACAAATATTTCCACAGATATTCTTTAGGAATTAAACAGTTTCTATTTTTATATTGACTTGTGGGGACATTTTCCCATTTTTAGTTAATATTTCGTGAACCTTTTAACTACTGAATGGTGGGGACACGGATACCAGCACTCTTCCAATAGCCCCCTCCTCCAGCGCCACTACAGGAAGCTGGATCCCAAATATATTTTGGACAAAGAAAAATTATTTTCGGTTTCTAATTTCTTCCCCTTAAAAAAATCATTTCACCTCCCACCTTCCTTAAATTTCAAATCTGAGTGCAACCATGAAAAAATTGGTAATTTGATGGTTAAACATGGGCAAACAGTAACAAGATCAACTAATAAAAGATGGAAATTTATTAACAACAACTATTATTCCACGGGAATCTAATTTAATACACATAAAAAGCCAAATTTAAATATAAGTTCCTTTAATTTTTGCAGGGCATTTAAAAAGACAATTGATGTTACTTTAAAAGGTGGTTTTCTTTTCATTAAATCAGTGAGAATGGCACCTGAGAATACTCATAATTACTAATAAGGGCACCAATTCCTAAACACAGTCTATTAAAACATCTTCAGTACAAATTATTCATTGACGAAATATACCCTTGAAATTTAAAACAATAATTCATAATGGACTTAAATCAATACATCGTTGAAAGCATTAAAGTAGGAGACAAAGTGAGCACAATACTCAGTATCTGCGCTAAACACTGAAAATAGAAGCTTTTTGAAAGGGTATATTAATTAAAAAGGAAAAAACGTCCTATACCATTTTCATATCAACTTACCTTTATCTCCTTTAGCTCATTCTCAACGTTCAAAAAGTCAATTCCATCCCCTGAATCTGAAGTTCTATACTTCACTGAATCCAACCATGTCGAAAGCAGACACACGCAGCTTTCATATTTAAGTCTAGCTTCGTATTGATTATCAAGGTAGTTTCCCCTTTCTTCCATTTCTGTCTGTAATGTTGTACACAGAACCGCAGCCTCACTTACACGTCCTAAGAGTGTTGGGGGTAACAACTCTTCTTTTTTAGCAGCATCCCTAATTGTGTTACAGATCACTTCCAGTTTACGAATCTCTTCTAAGGCCTCAATGGCAAGTTTCTGAAAATAAATACGTCCATTTTCTTATGGTCTAGTCAAAAATCAAGAAATCCCACAGAAACATTATGTGATGGGGAATGATAATACTTTCCAATACAAATTATTTTTCGAAATGATAGTCATTTTAAACTGCTGCATCATCGGACGACTCGTTAAGCCAGAATCATAATTTCTAATAACTAGGTTTCCAGACCCCTTAACAGGTTTGTCACGGCAGTATAAATACAGTTAATACATATAAGAAGCATAAATTTTTAAGAGGACATACCGAGGAGGGAGCTTCAAAAGGTTATCAGAGGTCCCAAAGAGTTATAGTTTCACCTTGACTTCCACTGGGCCATCACTTAGGAGTTTTAGCCAACAAAGAAAGCTAAAAATATCAAATTACTACAAATAAATTTTCAGAGATAAAAATGTAGATCAATAGAGTAATAGATGATAAATAGAGCTATTTAGGCCAACGATGTAGTAAACAAAATAAGAAATAACTACCAAGTCTCAAAATAAGCAAAAATCTACCCGAAATTGCAATTTGCCTCTAAAACCTCTTTACAAAAACAAAATTATCTGGTCAGTTCTAACAGGATATTTCCCACACATAATGGAAGAAAACAGTGGGTTAACTTTTATTTACCATGTAAAAATAAAGAAAAACCAAAATAAAGCTTTATTTAGTCAAAGCAAGGGAAAATAAAAAAATTCACTCAAATTACCTTGTTTTAATCTGATTTAGTTTTATTGCTTCATCAACTTCATCGTCAATTTTATTCTACGTTTTCTTATTTTAACTTCATTCCTTTCGAATGTACAATTTTAACTAAACATCGGTAATTTCTGTTTGTTTTAAGTTCGGTATTTCATATAAGCTAATTATACTCTTTTAAGAATTAAATTCGCTCTTTACTCTCTGCACAAAATCCTGTGATTGTTTTATTAATAAACAGAAAGTAAGAACAAACAAAGACGGATTTGCTAGATAATGAGAGTGAAAATGAGAGAATAATTATTATGATGAGAAAATAATGATAAAAAATGAGAGAATAATAATAATAATTATTATGAGATTCATTTATTAGATGGTCTACCTGGTGAACTTTCCTTTCTGCTTCCACACTTTCAGGCAAAAGCTGGAGGAGAGGTCTAGACTTCAGAATTATTTCAATGCCATGCAATGTGTCAAGAGAGCTTTCAATGCCACTGAAAAGCCGTTGATGCTCTACCATTGTTGTTTCGTGTTCAGCTCGCTTCCTTTCGACAGTCCTACAATTATTGGATCGCTAAAGTAAGTATTGAAGCAACTCCAAGTTTAATTTGAGTTTTAGTTTACTTTTAGCTTTTGAAGCAATCACAAGTTTATATTTTGAAAAGCTTCTTTTAAGTTATTGAAGAATATCTTGAATTCTAAAAACAAATTACTAGTTTCGTTAATTTCATTTAGGTGAAATGTAGTTTTTCCTGTTGTCATTGTTCCTGGTTTTTGTCGATTTTCCTTAGCCACGTCAATATAATAGAAGTTTTGAATATGATAATTGCTGATGTTTTGTTTTTGGATAGGCAAACAACTAATGCTAATGTTGTAGATATTAATTTCACTGCATCAAATTATTTGTACCAGGCATCAAAATTGGAGGACACATACAAATTCCCAACTAATTACAAAATTGTCAGTTCATTTTATTTTTTCTCTTAGCCATGGCAGTGATCGTAAAATAAAACAAAAGAGTAGCATAGACTTTTAGCGTGCGCTACCACAGTGGAACTAATGTCAATAATGCCTACCTGGCAAATTCTAAATTGTTCAACCCTCTTTTAACTTTAGTCGCTGTGAATAAAAATATTTCAGAAAGTGCTGACTGAATATTTTCCATTAATTAGTAAATGTTTGAAGAAAAAATGTTTTAAGACAAAACATTAGAGGATTTTAGGTTCAATAGGACTGAAAGTAATTTGTTCCACATGCCCATTGAGTGCTAGAGATCTAGGACGTCAAGCGCGTGCTGGTCTAAAGTGGAATTCGTTCCTGAAAGTCTTAATAATTTTTTATTGAATAAAGTTACAAAAAAGAAAACGTTAAAATATATTTGGTTTTCAGTAAAATACATATATTTTTTTTCTGGTCTTTAGAAAGCATAGGGGGCGTTACCTCAACTTCTTTCCATGGTAGTTTCTACTCGTTTTGAGTTTGACTTAGTTATTTAATGTAATTTCAGTTGGTTTTGGGTTTCATTTAATTATTGATAGTGATATATTGCTTTTCTTTCAGAGACTGCTTTTGTTGATTTTTTTTATTATTATTTTCTGTTCGTTTAAGACTGACATAGTCTTTTTCATTGGTTAAGGAACAAACATTTTACATCTTTTAGGCTTTTCAAAATAAGAATACCGTTTTTGTCTTGCTTTTTATATGTTGGAAAATTTTTAATAATAGTTGTACTACATTTTTTTGGATTGGTGGGTACGGGGAATCTGCATTATCTTTGGAGTTCTATAGGGCTGACGGAATTCTAACCTCTATCAAGTTACAACCTTGAGTATAGACAATATTAATCAACTAACCCCCCCCCCACATGCCCTAAAATTTTTAACTTAATTCTCTTATTCTTTCCCGAGATATAAAAATGCACCCATTTGACAAAATTGGCTGCGTATTGGGCATTTTGATTTATTTGAATTTTCAATCAATAAGCACTGATTATTTTAACTTAATACCCTTAGCCGCTCCAGAGATTCTGCAGATATGCCCTTCGGACCAAATTGGATGAATATAGTGTCTTTTGATTTAGTTTAATAACCCCAAAACATAACCTGAAGTTATAATACCCTGATTTATTCCTGGTATATTGCACAGACACATTTTTGAATATCTGGATACACATGGTTTATTATTATTTAGTTTTACATTCCCTTCAACTTTCCCTTATTACATTCCCTTACATTCCCACTCAGCGCGTCCCCAGGTGGCGGATAGGGGAACGTCCTGTAGATATGCAGGGCACCTCCCGGTAGGGAGGCGCGGACCAAGGGAGGACCCGGTCTCTGGGGGTCTTGAAATATAGCTGGAGCACCCACGTCTGGGGGCCATAAGTTCAGGCGGAGGAGTTGGAAGGACCCTCTGATGTGCACTGGGCAGGGCCCATCGGCGTAAGGATACGTCCCGCCAGTCACAAACCTTCTCCCAGCAATGGGAAAATTGCAGGTGATGCAGGACGCCAGAAGGGCGCATTATCGGTAGTAGATATAGCCGGCCCCTGCTAGGGATGGAGAGGAGTGGCTTACCGCCGTCCTGAAATTAGCCAAGAAAGCTTCTTTCCTATAAAATATACGAAGTTACCGCGTCCGGGGCAACCGACGAAGTTACCGCGTCCAGGGCAACCGACGAAGTTACCGCGTCCGGGACAACCGACGAACTGACGACCCAGAATCTCTCTTAAACAATGTTGACAACTCCAAACCCGGAGGCTATGCTTTCTCCTAAATTGATTTTATCTGTTGGAACCCTGAACGTTAGGACGCTTGCTAAACAAGGCAAAATAGATCTTGTCCTAAATGAACTAAACCAATATAAATGGGATATTGTGGGACTTTCAGAAACACATCTCCCTAGCACCGGCGAAGAAAGGATCGGTAGCACTAGTCTGATAGTGTCTGGGAGAACCGATGGCGTCCATCGCCAAGGTGTTGGCTTTTTTATGTCGACTAAGGCACGAAGATCCCTGATTTCCGTAACACCTGTGTCAGAACGGTTGATTATGATACGAATGAAAGGATCACCGATCAACATCACGATCATACAAGTCTACGCTCCTGACTGCAGCAAACCAGACGAAGAGTCTGACAATTTCTACCTTCAACTGCAAAGCCTAATTGACGCAGTTCCTAAAAAAGACCTTATTGTTGTCATTGGCGACTTCAATGCTATTGTTGGTAACGATTCTGCTTGAAATGAAGATGTTATGGGTAAATTTGGCCTTGGACGACTTAACAAGAGGGGCGAACGCCTCATCGAATTTTGCAGAGACAGTGATCTAGCCATTACCAATACTCTCTTCAAACATAGAGGACGTCGTAAGGCGACATGGACTTCGCCGGATGGAAAAACCCGTAATCTTATTGATTACGTGCTTGTCTCTAGGCGTTGGAAATCATCTGTGCTAGATACTGTCACCCTCGCAGGTGGCGATTTCGACAGCGACCATTCCCTGGTCATGTCTGCACTAAAGATACGCCTGAAATCTTCCGCAAAGCTGAATAATAGACCCACTCGTTTCAACACACATCTTCTCAAAGACCCTCAAACTCGCCAAACCTACATCGATGAACTGTCTACTCAAATATCGGACTTTCTTTCTAATATTCCTGTAACTCTATCTAAAGAGGATATTGATAAACTGGTCACAGACTCCTCTAAGATCATCAGCAAAGTAGCGATGCCCGCCCTAGGAACCAAAAAGGGTGACAAAAAGCCTTGGATAACGAACGAAATCATTTTATTATGTGCTGAGAAACGAAAACACAATAACAGGTCAGACAGAGAGAGCAGGGACAGATATAAGTAGTTGAAGCGTGCTGTAGAAAAAGCCACCGGTAGAGCCCATCGCACCTACATTAAAGACAAATGTGAACAGTGTGAGGTTGATTTTAAGAGAGGCGATTCATACTTCATGTATAAGAGAGTTCGTGAGCTAACAAGCAAGAAAAGCCTCCTTTATTGTGCACTGCTAGATAAAAATGGCTCTCAGATACAAAGCACAGAAGGTATCCAATCGAGATGGATGGAGCATTTCAAAGAAAAGCTTAATCCTGATATCTTTCCAAACCCTGCTGTCCTGGACCTCTTTCCCGTTACTGTCTCAGACCCCAGCCCACCTCCTCTCCGTTCTGAGGTCGAGGATGCCATCCAAGCGCTGAAGACTAACAAGGCCCCTGGTCCGGACGGGATACAGGCAGAACTGCTGAAAGTCCGGTGTGAACCACTTATAGATCTTTTCCACAAGATTGTATCCGGTGCCTGGCAAAAGAGTCATTTCCCCACTTCTTGGTGCGAAGCCACAATTGTTCCACTACACAAAAAGGGGCCAAAGGCAGTATGTGATAATTACCGTCCTATTAGCCTAACAAGTCAAACTGCCAAGATCTTCACCCGAATTATACTCCAACGGATCAGAGCCGTGTCATCCTTAGTCATCCAAGAATACCAAGTCGGGTTTCGCCCTGGGAGATCGACCGTTGATCAAATTTTCACTGTTCGCCAAATTTTAGAGAAATATCTGGAATTCGGTCGCGGCCTGTATCAGCTCTTCATCGACTTTAGGCAAGCATTTGACCTTATTTGGAGAAATGGCCTATGGCATATCCTCCTCCATTACGGAATCCCACGAAACCTAGTAGATCTTATCCAGGATATGTACTCAAATTTGGGAGTCGCGTCATGACTAGTGAAGGTCTCACTGACAGTTTCCAGACTTCCGCAGGTGTCCTTCAAGGATGCCTTTTGTCTCCAGAGCTGTTCAACCTTTTCCTCACAGCAGTCTTATCCCTGGTGGAGACAACTTGTGGCGCACATATAGGGGGTGTTCAGATAGATAAGCTAGCCTACGCCGACGATATCGACGAAATGGCTGAAACACCCGAGGATCTACAAGCCGTTGCTAACGACGTCTTCGAAGCCACTAGATCTTTTGGAATGATCATAAATGTATCAAAAACAAAGGCTATGTGCTGCTCACGAAAGCCACAGGATACAGTTAAGCCAGACCTGAAAATTAATGGAGAGAGTATCTAGTGGGTTGACGAGTTCCCTTACCTCGGTAGTCTGATCACCAGCGACAACAGTCTATCAAAAGACATTAAAAGACGTCTCGCCCTCGCGAGTTCCAGTTTCAAGGCCCTTATGCCCATTTTTTGATACCCTGATCATCCCCATCGCAATCTACTCATGTGAAACATGGACACTGAAGGTAAATGACAACCGTCGACTTGCAGCATTTGAAACTAAGTGCCTCCGCCGCATCGGTGGAATCACTTACCTTGATAGAATCTCAAATGTCGAACTTCTCGAGCGCCTTAAAGTACAACAAACAATTCTCATGAAGATCCAGCTCCAGCAACTTCGATGGCTCGGTCACGTACAACGGATGAGTCGGTCCCGTCTCTCAAAAATCACCTTCGAAGGCCAAATTCACGGTTCTCGTCCTCGTGGTCGTCCCCCAAAAAGGTGGAAGGAAAACTTTGCACCCCACCGCCTCTCGGACCTTCTTCGCCTAGCAGAAGACCGTGAAGCATACAAAAGGCACATCCACGCCGTTACGAAGAAAGACGACCTTCAAGGACGGATGGGACTTAAGTCAAGTAAGTCAAATTAACTTGTCCTGAAAGTTTCAACTTAATACCTCATTCCATTCTCGAGATATTGCAGCCGTGCCATTTTAACAACCAGGATGAACTTAAACTCTTTTGATTCAATTCAATAGCAATAGAAGTAGCAGTAGCAACAGTAGTAGTAGTAGTAGTTGCAGCAATAGTAGGGCTAGCAGTAGTAGCGGTAGTAGTAGCAGTAGTGACTGTCACGAGTAATCATAATTGCAGTTACAAGTAGTGATAGTCACATGCGGCCATAGTCGCAGTTTTTCCCGTTTAAGTTTTATATTTGGTCTTTACTTTCCATGGAAAAACTTTTTTTTTGATTTGATACACGGAAACAAGGTGTTATTTATCTTCCGATTAAAGCTCCTTCGCCGGTATCCCGACTGCAGCTTTGTAAAAGAGGTCACTAACTGAGCCAATAAACTTCACTTCTGGGAAATATAGCTCTCAGCTGATCTTGCTTCGAGCACCCACCATAATCAATTCTATTACTTATGTACTAGAAGACAAGGAGTAGTTCTTCGTTCTGAAATCCTTTTTCCATCCGACTGAAAAATCTGCCAAATATATAAGTTCTGCCTAAGATTTTGACGAATGCGGCTCTCCAGTTTTCTGTTCACTTGGCATCACTTCAGAGTGCCCAAAATAGGGGTGGTAAGACATGCTGTAGTACCGTCAAAGATCAATTGTTACCTTTAAAGACAGGGTTTGATATGATGTCTATGACTGTTATACTAAAAGACCATCCACTTGCCTCCTTCAAAGTCTTCCTTATTTGTGAAACCTTTGTCAGGGCGACAAAACAAGCACGTTGGCTAAGCACAATGATTACCCAAGGGAGGAAAAGAATGCTGGAGAAACAGCTTTGTACGGCCCTTCCTTTCAGTGAAGATTTATTAGACAAATAAAACATAGTCATTGACTAAGTAAAAGAAATGTGGCATATCAGGTAGTTTATGCGCACTGGGGAAAATAGAATATTCGAAACAAAAATAGTGTAGAGACCGGGCTAACTGCATTTTAGTAAGAAATGGGACAAATTGTCTTAAAATTACATCTCACTCTACATCCCAAGCAATCTACAGGAGCTAACATTACAAAACCATTGATGAACAGGGACATTGATAAGGATGGGACAGTCACACCTTATATGAGAATAAGAAAGAAATTATCAGCAAGACTTCCAACTCTGAAGGAACACCAAGAGACTAAGCTGGAAATCTAGTAGCAGACCTAGAAGCTGTCAAGGAAGTATGCGTACTGCACTTCAAAAAAGTTCTAAGCGGTTCACCCCAACTGAAGAACTTAGGATTTCGACGGAGCCACTGTTCTCACTTGACATTAGTTCTGATCCACCTATAGCCGAAGAAATCTTCGAAGCCTCCAACAAACTGAAGAACAGTAAAGCACCTGGTGAAGATAGAATCACAGCTGAAATGACAAAATGTTCTGTGTTATCTTTGAGGTCAAAAGGGATTGGACACGGAGTACGATGATTCTACTCTTCAAAAAAGGTGATGTATATATATGCAACAATTGGCACGGGATAATCTTGTTCTCTATATCTCGGAACCCACTTTTTCACATTATTCTCAAACGCATCCAATCGAAACTAAATGACAAACTCAGAGACGAGCAGCATGGCTTCAGACCAAACCGCTCCTGCGCAAACCTCATATTCACTGAGGAATTCTGTGAATGGCAATCTAAACTTTGCATGATATTCATCGACTTTGAGAAAGCATTTGTCTCTATCCCCAGAGAAATCCCCATCGATGATCATCACAATAATCTCCACTATGTGCCTGCAAACTGAGGCTCATGGCCATACATCTGAAGACCTAACATGACACTTCAAAATAATGTCAAGGAGTTAAACAAGGCTACGTCTTGTCACAGTTACTGCTCATTGTAGTAACTGACTATATATTGAGAAACACAACCACTCAAGGTATTAGCGCGAAAGCGGATATAAAATTTATGAGATCTTGACTTCACCGATGGAATTACTATCCCCGATAATTCTAAGGAACGCCTACAGTAGCTCCTTGATGAAATAAAAACGAAGGCGAAATGCATTGGGCTCAAAATCCACGCAAAAAAAACTAAATGCATGGAGAAATCGAACTCACCACTTCAGATGAAGCGCGGTAACAAGGAGTTAGAACAAGTGGTCAAATTTAAATACTTGGGAACCATGATTGATAATACTGGCTCCTTATAGAAGGAAGTAGTGTCCTGTATAAAATCAAGTGGAGCATTCAACAGAATGAAAAGAATATGGCGACCGAACGTATTTTCACTTTGCGTCAAAGGTAGATTCTTCAGTAGCTATGTTCTGTCAATTTTACGTGCGCAGTCGAATCATGGCATATTATTGGGGAGCAAGAACGTCAGATCTTGGCCTTTGAAAACGCTTTTCTCTGAAGAATCCTGAATATGCACTGGAAATATCGAGTCTCTAACGTTGAGATCCGAAAAATGACTAGCCAGCGTCTTAATACAAACATCATCCGTCAACGTCGATGGTAATATCTAGGCCATGTCTTGAGAATGGGGGGCCTTAAAAACTCCCAAGGCGATCTTCCAGTGGCAACCTGCATGATCGAGAGGAACGGGTCGTACCAAGAGCTCCCTACTCCACATTTTCCAGTCAGATCTCCGCTCTCTTAACACGTTCCTGCAAACCCAGTAAAATGATTGCTGGTGGCAGCAGGATATCGCGAAGACTGCAGACTCCTTGTCGATACTCTAGGCGCCTCAGAAGGCACAGAAGAGTGTAAGCTCTAATGTAACATCTTAAAAAACACGAAGTTAAAATTTAATCAAGTTCTTTAACATTAGTATTAAAAAACTTAAAAAAGTACATTAAATTTCATTTGCAAATAAACACTCAAAATGGCAAAAATGAGAACTACAAATGGCCTGTAAAACCAGAAATAAAACTGAAAATAAATAAAAAAACAAACCTTCTAAGAGATGTGAGTTGTTGTTTTAATGACGAAACTTGTGCTGTGACTGAATTTTTATCAGCGGCTGAGCCATCTGCTGCGATCATTTCCCCTTTGTCACCAGCTTGAATAAGAAGCGATTCACATTCCTGGATTTTGAAAATGACATCATCATAGCGCTTAATTTTGTCCTCATCCGACACCTTGGCTTCTTCAATGTCCTTTACAACCTCTGTGTACTTAGTAATGAATGAAAGAATCTCACCAATAAGAGTCATAAATTGCTGGCGTAGAAGTATAAGATGTCGCAGCCGTGCAATCTGAACAAAAAAAAGATGAATTAATAACTAAAGACACTATCATATTATCAAATAAAATTTATTTGCATCCAGTGTGACAGCATTAGAGAACGTAACTAAGATTCCATTTAGGAGGATGGGCATATAAAATTCAAGAAAAGGAAGGAATATACAAAAATGTATTATGTAGCCAAAGTGCTTGTCTATCTATCTGTGTATTTGCAACTGTTATTCAAGCTATAAACGTGAAATTTTTGTAGAATAAACTTGGATCCATGAAAATCTAATTAGAACATGAAATTGAGGCTAAATTTACCTGAGATTCAATCATGTTAATGTGATCATCTTGCTGTGAGATCAGTCCTTTCAGATCTTGATTGTTTCCCGAAGTTCTGTACTGCAAATCCTCAAGTTTAGTCTTATAATTTTTCAGTTCTGAAAGTAAATTTTGATATTTATCTAAAACTGCTTGTGCATCCTCAGGTTTTGAGCCAATTGGTTTATTTAGCAGCTTAACATCATGTTGAATCTTATTTAAAAACTGAAGACTTTCTTCTACTTTCCCGGCTAGTTCTCTTTGTTGACCCACGATACCGTTGAGATTCTTCTTCCGTTCTGAACAGGTTGCCGCAACTCGGGAAACTCTTTCACGTACTTTTTCAACACGGCCATTAATATCAATGCGATCAGGGTCACTGAGTGTGTTATCAATAAGTCCTAGTTGCAGATGAATGCTATCGATTAGGCCAGATATCGTTGCAGCCTCAGATTCCAAGCGATCGTACTATAAAAAAAAGAAAATGAATAGAAGTTCTTATAATACGTGTTTTTGAGACTACTTATGATTATTTA
This sequence comes from Artemia sinica, assembly GCA_027921565.1. Classification (NCBI taxonomy): domain Eukaryota; kingdom Metazoa; phylum Arthropoda; class Branchiopoda; order Anostraca; family Artemiidae; genus Artemia; species Artemia sinica. The sequence goes on along the minus strand of CM051256.1, from coordinate 50,636,544 downwards.
AAAAAGTATACTAAACATTCCTCATAAATAATTTTGACCTGAATAACATATAAAAAATAGTTAACCCAGTGCCCAACAATAGTCAAGAGTTTGATGTAGGTATAGTTATTTGATAATCAGTAGATCTGCTTATAGCTAGTTCAACAATCGGAAAAAAGGAAACCTTGATATAAATGAATTCCTCTCGATTACGATGATCCATATTTGGATCATCCGTATTTATCCATATATTTTTTTGTCTATGTTGGTCTTTTTATGGCAAAATGCCAAATACAAGGGTATAATTATTATGAATAAGTATATAAGAATGAAAGCAATATTACGTTTTTTTTTGTTGCAAGACTTGGATTAGACTTGTGAGTTTACGAAATGGAGGCTAACATATATATTCAACATAAAATGAAACTTGCAACTTAGATTTTGCCAGCAAATGAAAATGCTGATCTACCATGCAAGTTAAAAATACATTTAGTTTGCTGTGGAAAACGAAAGTTGAAGCTGATTTTTAAACTCACATGCAAAAGGAAAGAGGAAAAGATAATACTGTGGAAACTTGGAACATAAGCTTATCGTGTGATGTTGTGAGTAGTCTCCATAAGATATATGGCAAGTTTTTACACAAATAAAAAACAAGGCATTTATTTACAGTTTGTCTTTAGAGTTTAAAAGGCTAATTAGCAAAATATAACATATAACAGCAGCAAAATTTGATAAGGCAGTTGACCTCCATCATCACAACTATGGCAGTATTTGAGAAACCAACAAAATTCTTAAGCTTGTGGAATTCAGAAATCTATTTATAGTATATTTGAAATAATTTTTTTTGTGTTTTCACTTCCTCATTATAAAAGAATACCAGCTTTTCATTTCAAGTTATTCAAGCGAGTGGAGAGTGGGAGATACAGTCCAAGAGCCACCCTCAAATGAAAGTTTCAGCGACAGTGTAACAAAACGGGTTATCTAAGCAACAGTTATCTAAACGCTGATTGTTTAGTCACTTACCTTGGCTAATTGCTCAACCAGTACTTCAGGATTATTTGTCCCTCTTAGGTCAGCTGAAGTAGCAACGTCAGCCTCTTCAACCCATAATTGACATTTTTCTACTGTGTTTCCAATTTCTTCCCTCAATTTTAATTGACTGTCAAATTGTTTCATTTTCGATGAAATGTTTTGCTTCACTTTGTCAAAAAGCTGGTCTATATCATAAGTTTCTCTTTGAAGACGAGCTGCATCGTCATCTGTACAGGATTTCCGCAATTCTTCAGCTTTTTCTCGGAATGGAGACAATGCCTCTTGCTCGTAGAGTCTTATAGAATCCTCCAGACTCTATTCAGGAAGAATACAATAATATTAATAATTAATTTATGACTCACAACTAGAAAAAAACAAACAACAACTTATATAAACTATCAACTGTATAAGCGAATAACCAATATTCAAGTCAGCCGATGGAAATGTCCTAGTTTTTCAGTGACCCTTACTAACAGCTTATCATGAAGTGTTATAATCTTATTTTTAATATCTGATGATTTACACTTTCTGAAAAGTTTTCTTTTTCAAGTCAATGACTGTAGGTAAAGCAAAAACTTCAAATAGTGAAAATGATGCAACCTGAGGCGTCTAACCTCGCGAACAACACTGTTCACGAGAACAACACTGAATAATTGCAGAAGGTTGAAAAATTTCGCGCTGAGTCATCCGATTATATTTACTAAATTAGCAACTATATTTTCAAGACAAGATGAGACAAAATAATCTTTAAAAGAACAAAAAAAAAAAATAATGCCTCGTAAGTATCTTAACATCGGCTTTAGATAGAACAAAACTACAATGCGTTGTCTTGGATATACCTAAGAGCAGTCTACATGTGTGATAAAAAGAGAATAACCCTTACAAAATTTGTGATCTTCATAGCAGACGTGGTTCCATGCTTCTAAGATTGGTCACAATGACAATGCAACTAGTAAATAAAGCATATGTACTTCATTCAGCTGTTGAGGGTCTGAAGAGTTACTTGGACTGTTTTAAGCAAGAGGATTTGAAACTGACATTTATTTCAGAATTTGATGTAGAAACTACTCACAATCGAATAAGCCTACTATTCCATTGCACCGAAGTCATAGAACATTAATGAAAATCACACCATCAGATTCAGCATATTAGATAACCCTACTACAGAAGTTTTTAAGCTCCTATCTGCAAAAATGTGGAATTTTGTATTTTTTGCCAGAAGAAAGATCACGGATGCGTGTTTATTTGTTTGTTGTTTGTTATTTGGTCGTGTTTATTTGTTTGTTGTCCTATAATATCATGAGAAGGCTCATCTGAACGGAAATTAAAAGTTCTAGTGCCCTTTTTAAGTGACCAAAAAAATTTGAGGGCAACTTGGCCCCCTCCCACGCTCATGTTTTTCCCGAAGTCACCAAATCAAAATTTTAAGATAGCCATTTTGTTCAGCATTGTCGAAAATCTAATAAATATGTCTTTAAGGATGACTTAATACTCCACAGTTCCCGGGGGAAGGGCTGTAATTTATGAACTTTGCCCATTGTTTACACATAGTATTGGTAAATTGGAAGTATACAGACGTTTCAGGAGGGATTTTTTTCTGGTGGGAGGGGGGTCGGGGGAGGATCTTTCCATGGATGATGTTTCCGTGGGGGAAGGGACATTCTTATGAAGGGGGCACCGGATTTCCCAGAATTATTTAAAAAACGATCAGAAATTAAATAAAAAAAAAACAAGTTTTTTTCAACTGAAAGTAAGGAGCAACGTTAAAACTTAAAACAAACAGAAATTATTACGTAAAGAGCGAGAACTGAAAGTAAGGAGCGACATTAAAACTTAAAACGAACAGAAATTATTCCGTATATGAAAGGGGCTGTCCCCTCCTCAACGCGTCGCTCTTTACATTAAAGTTTTACTCTTTCTCACAACTCTATTTTTTTAAAACAATAAAAAACTTTAGCGTAAAGAGCGAGGCGTTGAGGAGGGGACAGCCGCTTTCATATACGGAATAATTTCTGTTCGTTTTAAGTTTTAATGTCGCTCCTTACTTTCAGTTAAAAAAAACTTCTTTTTTTTATTTAATTTTGTAGACAAGTTCGAAGTGAAACAATCGTGTCAAACAGTTCGTGATAATGAACTGTGAGTAAGGAGCGACCCAGCTCAATAGTAACCGAAACTCTAAAAAACGGATTTTGGTACCGATAGATACATCAAAAGAATCGTATTTCTATGCTGATTTTAAATATATAAGTTTCATCAAGTTTAGTGTTTTACCCATTAAAAGTTACGAGCCTGAGAAAATTCACCTCATTTTGGAAAAAGGCAGAAACACCCCCTAAAAGTAATAAAATCTTAATGAAAATCACAATATCAGATTCAGCGTATCAGAGAGCCCTACTGTAGAGGTTTCAAGCTCATACCCGCAAAAATGTGAATTTTATATTTTTTGCCAGAAGAAAGATCACGGATGCGTGTTTATTTTTTATTTATTTTTTTTCTTTTTCCCAGGGGTGATCGTATCGACCCAATCATCCTAGAATATCGCGTGAGGGCTCATTCGAACGGATATTAAAAGTTCTAGTGCCCTTTTTAAGTGACCAAAAAAATTGGAGGGCAACTAGGCCACATCCCACGCTCATTTTTTCCCAGTCACCCGATCAAAATTTTGAGCTAGCCATTTAGTCGAAAAATCTGTTTGGCATAGACTTAATCCCCCAGAGTCCGCGGAGGAAGGGCTGAAAGTTATGAACTTTGCCCATTGTTTACACATAGTATTGGTTATTGGGATATATACAGACGTTTTCAGGGAGGATTTTCTGGTGAGGGTTCGGGGGAGCGGGTTCCGTGGGAGGATCTTCCATGGAGGAATTTTCCATGAAGGCGGAGCCGTATTTCCCATTATTATTTAAAAAACGATCAGAAATTAAATTAAAAAAAAACAGTTTTTTTCAACTAAAAGTAAGGAGCAACATCAAAACTTAAAACGAACAGAAATTATTACTTATATGAGGGGGTTCACCCCCTTGTCAATATCTCTCTCTTTACGCTGAAGGTTTTTAGTACTTTCAATAGAGCTATTTATTCTAATTAACGGTACCCCTCTTGGCATCACCTCTTGTGATTCAGGGGTCATTCTTGAAGAATTGGAACAAAATTCGAACTTTAGCGTAAAAAGTGAGGCATTGACGAGGGGGCGAATCCCCTCATATACGTAATAGTTTCTGTTTGATTTAAGTTTTAATGTTGATCCTTACTTTCAGTCGAGTCGAAAAAAACATGTTTTTTTGAAAAAACAGACTCGCTTTTTTGAAGACTACAGACTCGCTTTAGAATTTGTATCACAACTTGAAATTTTCCGTTTTATAGAGAGAAGTAACTGGATTTCCAGAGTTCATATTACGGTTGATATGTTCTTCATTTCGAATAATACTAAGCGAGACCAAGATACCACCTGATAAATCAATCCATTATTTTGAATGCTACTTAATGATTTTAAACATATTATTTTTATGCCTAAGTTTTTAAGATAATTTTAATTGTATACTGAAAATGTCATATATCACAGCTCCTGTAAGACTATGAAAAGCGATATAGATTGGTCTGTTGTTTTGAGGCCACGCACTTACTTTTGACTCTTAAATTAATATTCTTATTTTTTATACTTGGTTTTTGTGTTTTCAGTAAAGTGCTACTTTTCTGTAATCCTACAAACATGGGAAATATCACCAGTTGATTTATTTGCACTAGTTTTATTGATATATGCTAGATAGGCTGTGAAATAATAATTTTTGTTTGATTTATGTTTCAACTTCACTTTTTATTTCCCTTGGAAAAACTTAGTTTTTTTTAAAATTAATCTTTGCTCGTTTTGATTAAAATTTTTTGTAGAAACAACACTGCCATGATCTTTTTTATTTATGCGGAATAATTTCTGTTCGTTTTAAGCTTTAATGTTGCTCCTTAGTTTCAGTTGAAAACTTATTTTTTATATAATTTCTGATCACCTCCAATCTAGGGAAGATAAGACATCTCAACCCTTATTAAGGCGCTGAACGAAGAAGTCGTAAAAGGAAAAAAATAAGTTTAGAGTGGGGAAAAAAATCAAAACATAGTGTCGTTTCTTTTTGTAATTTTTTTTTTTTAAAGAAGAAATAGATCTTTAATTCTTTGTTATAAAAAATTAAATTTAGTAGCACACAAGAAAGTAGCTCAAGGCGAGTAGCTTCGACACAAAAGCTTAACTAAGCGGAGAGGTTTGCATATCGACATGCTTGTGGAAAATTTAGCTTGGTCAGCAGAAATGTGCACTTAGACTTAGGGAGTTATTTAACCTGACCCTAAATAGAAAAGCAACTCATTAGAAATGAATTGAAATTTCAAAAAAAAGAGCATTTCTTGTGTAGGTACAATAAATGGTATAATAAATTAAGTTTGTTTTCATTTCAAAAAGTTTTGGGAAGAATTCTCCTACAGAACTGTTTTCATTTATCTTTCTTCCTCTTTGGATGCACAATCTTACGTATGGAGAAAATATTGCGGTGGAATTGTCAAGTAAATAATTTGAATAAATAAGTACAACAATAAGTACTCCTTCTTTTAATATACAACTTTGAGTGGTTCCAGAACCACATGCCTACACTTCTCCAACTACTAAGTGGCAAGGGGTTGAGGTCAGGGGCGTAATTTGCTATGAGGCAGAGGGGGCAACTGCCACTACCATACCTCATTTTTCACCTACCCCAGTTTCCCCCCAGCTGAAACTTAGTTCTCCAAAAATGTGGTCAAAACAAAGTCTAAATAATTCAAGCATCCATTGAAACAGGTCAGTTTTCTTTAGTACATCTTTACCTTTTTTATTAGTATATGACTGGTTTTTCACTTTTCTCTGTCGTTTTCATTTGATTTGGGAACATTTGCTCCAAATTCACCCCCTCCCACAGCATTTTGACAAAATTACGCCGTTCGTAGGGGTATGGATTTAATGATCTTCTAAGAATGTCGTTGCAAACCATGAACTGGATGACCTCTATTCCTTTTTGAATCAAAATGCTTGACAACAGGCACGCACCCACGGAGGGGGGGGGAGCTAAAAGGGCTGTATCCCCCATCAAATAAAATATTATATTCTGCTTTTAAATCTTATTTAATCTGCTCGGTTTTATCATTCATTCCTTAGTCCGTACTCAAAACTTGTATTCAAAGAGCTAAAACAAACTTAAATTAATGCCTTAAAATACTTTTTTTCTAAGGAATTTTTACCAACAAAATCTTGACAAGAATCATAACTTCTGCAGTGGCTTGCATAGAAAGTGTATAAGAAACAAGATCCGATACTCGCTTGAAATTTGGCAGACAGGTACCCAAATCAAAGAAGTGTTATAAGGCTGAACTGTCAGTCCTGACGCTGAAGGATTTCAAACTTTCAAAGCTTAGAAAATGCAATATTTTTGAAGCTTTGAAGCCTTCTAGCGCCTAGAGAAAAAAGAGCCAAAGATACATAATCTCTTAGGGAAAGTCTACTGTGCTTGCACACCATTTTACAGGTGTATCTGGTCATTTTTAGACGGAAAGTAATGGAGCTTGGAAGTGGCGTAGAAACACTGAGAGTCTGTCTCTCAGGTATCTTTGCCTATTGTATTTGCACCACAAGTTTCAAGCTAATTAGAAAAAAACAAACCTGCCAACCGTTCTGTTAAAAGTGGGCCATGAGGGGTTAATTTTTTTGTCTTCAATACTTCCCATTTAAAATATGCACATGATCCTAGCTTAAGCAACGTTGTGCATTACAAGCTAGCTCTGCTAAAAAGTTAACTAATACAAGTCTTCTATTTCAGCAAGGTGATTTTGAGTAGTAGAAACATAATTAAAATTAAACATAACAATTTGATCGGGGGGGGGGGTGGTAATCACTAAAATTTTGATTTTGAAAATAAATAGCTCAAAATCCTGAATTTTAATTAGACTCAGGAATTCTGAAATGCCCCTACAGTTAACGAAGTAATCAAGAAAAATTGGTCTGCATTATTATTATTCTTCTATCTGCCCACTTTTTTGTGAGAATGATGGCAGTGGGAGAGAACTAAGGGCAGCTTGGACTTCACTCCTTTTTAAGTAGAGTCAGGACTTTGTACACAAAACACGTTGTATTTAAATCTATATCGCTTTATTGAGCTACCTCTATTTTTGTCAATAGCTTCTCCACGACGTTTGTAGTCTTTTTGAAAAAAGATGAATATGTTTTTTCAAGATACACAAACTTTTCATCATTCTTTGAAGATGCACGAGTTTAAAATTTTAAACTGAACGCCCAATATCAACCAGCAGAATCTTCAAACAATGATTGGTTTTTTAATCAGTTTCACAGCTAGCAGTTTACCACAAAGAAACAATTGTTTATCAGCGAATTCACGCCTCTATAAACCACAAGAGACTTTATTTCATATTATCACATCAGTCCATTTTGTGTTGTTGGGAAATCAAAATAAAGTTGAATCAACTGCGTTTTAGGCAGTTAAGGTCGTTCGATGCCTTAAAGATTCACTCTATCTTATCCATTACAAGCATGTTTAGTTTGTGCGGCCAAAATATTCAGAATTGATAAACGAAATAAAACTAAAAGCCGACAGCTGCTGTCCCACAAATCTTAGAAAAAACCTTTAACTTCGCCAGTTTTGAGCCAGAGATGGAAATGTTCAGATTTAATGAATCTTGCATCATTAGGAAACGTAAATTTTGTTTTTGATTGAATCGATCAGAATTCTCTTTTAAAGTTCAGGAAAGACCAGTTCCTAAAAATACCCTAGTATATTTGCTTGGAAAACGTTGAATATCAGCTCAAAAGTAGTAGCATTGAATAATTTGACAGCTCTTGAAACTTTCTGTTGTGTGAACTGCCTTGACTGAAATCCTTGCGGATAGAGGATGCACATTATTTATGTTTTACGTACATTGATTAGAAATTGTTTTGCATAGCAATTAGTAAGAGATTATAGGTTTCCTTTGTTTTAAACTAGCATCTCGTTAGCTTTTTGAACTGCTGACTTATATAAGATCCCCTGTCAATTTACACCAAAATTGCCTAAAAACCTTCCTGTGTCCTGTGGTGCTGAGAAAATCTCCTAATGGACCCTTTGTCTTTGAGTTTACCAGCCGATACGGAGACTTATGCAATGAAATTTTTGGTATTGAGCGTCCTCAATAATTTTGATTTGAATCCGACAGAATTTCTCCCCTCTAGACGTCAAACTTTGCTATATAGGTCTATTCTATTACTTTGGTCTGTCCATAAATTTTCCCAAAAATCAAGTTAACAGAAATAATTAATCATACCTTGAATTTTTCAACACATCTAAGAGCCATGTCAGGGCTAAGAGGCAATAGAGCAAAATCTCTACACGTATCAAGATGCATTTCAAGCTCACGGGCAACATTGCGTCGGTTTTCTTCAAAGGAACATCTCTTTTCAATCTCATTACCAAGATTTTTTTCTTCAATATCAGCAAGCTCACATAGACCGTAGTAAGACTCGTTTACTTTTTTGTAGCCAGTGGATATTTCTTTTTGCTCATCTTGATCTATATCTGCCGATATTGTTGCGATTTTTCTTTGAAGAGCACCAAGGATCACCTTTTCTGATTCAAACTCCTTTTTCAATAGCTGAAACAGAACAAAAAGCGATTAATTATTTAAAGGCACTATTACAAGCAAACAATTTTAAGATACAAATTAAAGAGCCCTTACCTAACGCGCGGATCTTTGGTGCTACTTGTTTTGCGATCATTCACTTTGATTAATTTGAAAAAGCAAAGTTTTTCCGAGGAAACTAAAGAGCGAAGTTGAAACTTAAAACGAACAAAAATTATTACTTCACAGTCTAATTAGCATATATCAATAAAATTAGTGCAAATAAATCAGTTGGTCATATTTCCCTATGTCTGTAGGATTAGAGAAAACTAGTGCTTTACTAAAAACACAAAGCAATATAGGAGTTTTGGTACGGTAAAAGTAAACCATTTAAGGACACTTTTAAAAGTATAAAAATAAAGCATTTTTACATTATTGCTTTATTTTTTTTTTCCAGTTTAATTTGGCATCACCTCTGCAGAATGACCGCAGTTCAATGATTGACTGTTGTTTTGGATCTGAAAAGGATATTTCATCATTATCAAACAGTTCGTGATAACGAACTGTAAGTAAGGGGACCCGGCTCAATAGTAACCAAAACTCTAAAACTGTGTTTTGATATCAATAGATACATCAATAGAATTGGATTTTTATGCTGATTTCAAATATATAAGTTTCATTAATTTTAGTCTTACCCATCAAAAGTTACGCGCCTGAGAAAATTTGCTTTATTTTTGAAAAAAGGGGGGAACAGCCCCTAAAAGTCATAGAACTTTAATGAAAATCACCCCATCAGATTCAGCGTATTAGATAACCCTACTATAGAAGTTTTTAAGCTCCTATCTGCAAAAATGTGGAATTTTGTATTTTTGCCAGAAGAAAGATCACGGATGCGTGTTTATTTGTTTGTTGTTTTTTTCTTATTTTCCCAGGGGTGATCATATCGATCCAGTAGTCCTATAATATCATGAGAGGGCTCATCTGAACGGAAATTAAAAGTTCTAGTGCCCTTTTTAAGTGACCAAAAAAATTGGAGGGCAACTTGGCCCCCTCCCACGCTCATTTTTTTCCCGAAGTCACCCAATCAAAATTTTAAGATAGCCATTTTGTTCAGCATTGTCGAAAATCTAATAAATATGTCTTTAAGGATGACTTAATACTCCACAGTTCCCGGGGGAAGGGCTGTAATTTATGAACTTTGCCCATTGTTTACATATAGTATTGGTAAATTGGAAGTATACAGACGTTTCAGGAGGGATTTTTTTCTGGTGGGGGGGGGGGGGGGGGGGTCGGGGGAGGATCTTTCCATGGAGGATATTTCCGTGGGGGAAGGGACATTTTTATGAAGGGGGCACCGGATTTCCCAGAATTATTTAAAAAACGATCAGAAATTAAATAAAAAAAAACAAGTTTTTTTCAACTGGAAGTAAGGAGCAACATTAAAACTTAAAACAAACAGAAATTATTACTTAAAGAGCGAGAACTGAAAGTAGGGAGCGACATTAAAACTTAAAACGAACAGAAATTATTCCGTGTATGAAAGGGGCTGTCCCCTCCTCAACGCCTCGCTCTTTACGCTAAAGTTTGACTCTTTCTCACAACTTTATTTTTTTTAAACAATAAAAAACTTTAGCGTAAAGAGCGAGGCGTTGAGGAGGGGACAGCCGCTTTCATATACGGAATAATTTCTGTTCGTTTTAAGTTTTAATGTCGCTCCTTACTTTCAGTTAAAAAAAACTTCTTTTTTTTTATTTAATTTTGTAGACAAGTTCGAAGTGAAACAATCGTGTCAAACAGTTCGTGATAATGAACTGTAAGTAAGGAGCGACCCGGCTCAATAGTAACCGAAACTCTAAAAAACGGATTTTGGTACCGATAGATACATCAAAAGAATCGTATTTTTATGCTGATTTTAAATATATAAGTTTCATCAAGTTTAGTGTTTTACCCATTAAAAGTTACGAGCCTGAGAAAATTCGCCTCATTTTGGAAAAAGGGAGAGAAACACCCCCTTAAAGTAATAAAATATTAATGAAAATCACAATATCAGATTCAGCGTATCAGAGAGCCCTACTGTAGAGGTTTCAAGCTCATACCCGCAAAAATGTGAATTTTATATTTTTCGCCAGAAGAAAGATCACGGATGCGTGTTTATTTTTTATTTATTTTTTTTTTCTTTTTCCCAGGGGTGATCGTATCGACCCAATCATCCTAGAATATCGCGTGAGGGCTCATTCGAACGGAAATCAAAAGTTCTAGTGCCCTTTTTAAGTGACCAAAAAAATTGGAGGGCAACTAGGCCACATCCCACGCTCATTTTTTCCCAGTTACCCGATCAAAATTTTGAGCTAGCCATTTAGTCGAAAAATCTGTTTAGCATAGACTTAATCCCCCAGAGTCCGCGGAGGAAGGGCTGAAAGTTAGGAACTTTGCCCATTGTTTACACATAGTATTGGTTATTGGGATATATACAGACGTTTTCAGGGAGGATTTTCTGGTGAGGGTTCGGGGGAGCGGGTTATGTGGGAGTATCTTCCATGGAGGAATTTTCCATGAAGGCAGAGCCGTATTTCCCATTATTATTTAAAAAACGATAAGAAATTAAATTAAAAAAAAAAAACAGTTTTTTTTCAACTATAAGTAAGGAGCAACATCAAAACTTAAAACGAACAGAAATTATTACTTATATGAGGGGGTTCACCCCCTTGTCAATATCTCACTCTTTACGCTGAAGGTTTTTAGTACTTTCAATAGAGGTATTTATTCTAATTAAACGGTACCCCTCTTGGCATCACCTCTTGTGATTCAGGGGTCATTCTTGAAGAATTGGAACAAAATTCGAACTTTAGCGTAAAAAGTGAGGCATTGACGAGGGGGCGAATCCCCTCATATACGTAATAGTTTCTGTTTGCTTTAAGTTTTAATGTTGATCCTTACTTTCAGTCGAGTCGAAAAAACATGTTTTTTTGAAAAAACAGACTCGCTTTTTTGAAGACTACAGACTCGCTTTAGAATTTGTATCACAACTTGAAATTTTCCATTTTATAGAGAGAAGAAACTGGATTTCCAGAGTTCATATTACGGTTGATATGTTCTTCATTTCGAATAATACTAAGCGAGACCAAGACACCACCTGATAAATCAATCCATTATTTTGAATGCTACTTAATGACTTTAAACATATTATTTTTATGCCTAAGTTTTTAAGATAATTTTAATTGTATACTGAAAATGTCATATATCACAGCTCCTGTAAGACTATGAAAAGCGATATAGATTGGTCTGTTGTTTTGAGGCCACGCACTTACTTTTGAACTCCTAAATTAATATTCTTATTTTTATACTTGGTTTTTGTGTTTTCAGTAAAGTGCTACTTTTCTGTAATCCTACAAACATGGGAAATATACCAGTTGATTTATTTGCACTAGTTTTATTGATATATGCTAGATAGGCTGTGAAATAATAATTTTTGTTTGGTTTATGTTTCAACTTCACTTTTTATTTCCCTCGGAAAAACTTAGTTTTTTTTAAAATTAATCTTTGCTCGTTTTGATTAAAAATTTTTGTAGAAACAACACTGCCATGATCTTTTTTATTTATGCGGAATAATTTCTGTTCGTCTTAAGCTTTAATGTTGCTCCTTAGTTTCAGTTGAAAACTTATTTTTTATATAATTTCTGATCACCTCCAATCTAGGGAAGATAAGACATCTCAACCCTTATTAAGGCGCTGAACGAAGAAGTCGTAAAAGGAAAAAAATAAGTTTAGAGTGGGGAAAAAAAAATCCAAACATAGTGTCGTTTCTTTTTGTAATTTTTTTTTTTTTTTAAGAAGAAACAGATCTTTAATTCTTTGTTTTAAAAATTAAATTTAGTAGCACACAAGAAAGTAGCTCAAGGCGAGTAGCTTCGACACAAAAGCTTAACTAAGCGGAGAGGTTTGCATATCGACATGCTTGTGGAAAATTTTGCTAGGTCAGCAGAAATGTGCACTTAGGCTAAGGGAGTTATTTAACCTGACCCTAAATAGAAAAGCAACTCATTAGAAATGAATTGAAATTTCAAAAAAAAGAGCATTTCTTGTGTAGGTACAATAAATGGTATAATAAATTAAGTTTGTTTTCATTTCAAAAAGTTTTGGGAAGAATTGTCCCACAGAACTGTTTTCATTTATCTTTCTTCCTCTTTGGATGCACAATCTTACGTATGGAGAAAATATTGCGGTGGAATTGTCAAGTACATAATTTGAATAAATAAGTACAACAATAAGTACTCCTTCTTTTAATATACAACTTTGAGTGGTTCCAGAACCACATGCCTACACTTCTCCAACTACTAAGTGGCAAGGGGTTGAGGTCAGGGGCGTAATTTGCTATGAGGCAGAGGGGGCAACTGCCACTACCATACCTCATTTTTCACCTACCCCAGTTTCCCCCCAGCTGAAACTTAGTTCTCCAAAAATGTGGTCAAAACAAAGTCTAAATAATTCAAGCATCCATTGAAACAGGTCAGTTTTCTTTAGTACATCTTTACCTTTTTTATTAGTATATGACTGGTTTTTCACTTTTCTCTGTCGTTTTCATTTGATTTGGGAACATTTGCTCCAAATTCACCCCCTCCCACAGCATTTTGACAAAATTACGCCGTTCGTAGGGGTATGGATTTAATGATCTTCTAAGAATGTCGTTGCAAACCATGAACTGGATGACCTCTTGACTTGTATTGACCTCAAAACTTGTATTCAAAGAGCTAAAACTAACTTAAATTAATGCCTTAAAATACCTTTTTTCTAAGGAATTTTTAAACTTTTCCGTTGGTTGGCCCAGGGACCCCCGGTCAGTTCCCTACCCCCATTATTATTTTCTGATTGCGCCACTGCTTTACAAAATGCCTTCCCGGGACATGGTTTAAGTTTAGCGTTACATATCAAAAGTTACGCGCCTGAGAAAATTTGCCTTATTTTCAAAAAAAAGGGAAACTACCCCTAAAAGTCATAGAACTTTAATGAAAACCACACCATCAGTTTCAGCGTATTAGAGAACCATACTATAGAAGTTTCAAGCTCCTATCTGCAAAAAATGTGCAATTTTGGGAGGAAAAATAGGAGGGGGCCAAATTAAATACAAAAAAACAAGTTTTTTTTAACTGAAACTAAGGAGCGACATTAAAACTTAAAACGAACAGAAATTATTCCGTATATGAAAGGGGCTGTTTCTCCTCAACGCCTCGCTCTTTATGCTGAAGTTCGATTCTGTCACACAACTTTATTTTTTAAAACAATATAAAGCTACGCGCGTAGACATTGCATGTCGACTGTGTAAAGACAAAAAAAAAATTATGTCAGCTGACAGGTTGTATTTGATTAAACCGTGTGACAAGATAAAACAACAGAAAATGAGAATGAATAAGCAATAAAATGGTAATTAAATACAAAGAGTGAATAATATTATCATATAAATCAATTTGACTTTCTTTTTAACTGACGGTTGCTCATTATCAACTGTATTTCTACAGTGCATACTTATTTTATGCATCCTACGAGCGTACGTCATCAATAAAGTACGAAAATCCTTCACTCGCAAGTGCATTCTCGGTGCATTTCTCTAAGGCAAGCTATTTTTGCGATACAACGCACCAGCAAGGATCTAGGGCTAGCAGGTTAATGCGATTTTTAGAGCAAAGACATTTCAACTCTTGCACATTATTCGCTATCCCATTCGGCTTCATTCATTCCATTCGATTCACCTTTTTTTTTTAAAGCAAATAATTCCTAATTTAAGAAATATAGAGGCTAAATCGGGCAAATCAAACAGTTCGTGGTAACGAACTGTAAGTAAGGAGCGACCCGGCTCAATTGTAACCGAAACTCTAAAAAACGGAATTTTGATACCAATAGATACATCAAAAGAATCATATTTTAATTCTAATTTCAAATATATAAGTTGCATCAAGTTTAATCTTACCCATCAAAAGTTACGCGCCTGAGAAAATTTGGCTGATTTTCGAAAAAAGGGGGAAAGACCCCCTAAAAGTTATAGAACCTTAATGAAAATTACACCATCATATTCAACGTATCAGAGAACCCTATTGTAGAGGTTTCAAGCTCCTATCTAAAAAAAATGTGGAATTTTCCATTTTTTGCCAGAAGAAAGATCATGGATGCGTGTTTATTTGTTTTTTTTTTTTTTTTTTTTTTTTTTTTTCTTTTCCCCAGGGTAATCGTATTGACCTAGTGGTCCTAGAATATCGTAGGAGGGCTCACTGGAGCGGAAATTAAAAGTTCTAGTGCCCTTTTTAAGTGACCAAAAAAAATGGAGGACAACTAGGCTCCCTCCCACGCTCATTTTTTCTCAAAGTCACCCAATTAAAATTTTGAGATAGCCATTTTGTTCAGCATAGTCGAAAATCTAATAAATATGTCTTTTTGGATGAATTAATCCCCCACAGTTCCCAGGGGAAGGGCTGTAAGTTATGAACTTTGCCCATTGCTTACATGTTGTATTGGTTATTGGGAAGTATACAGACATTTTCAGGAAGGATTTTTTTTTCTGGGGGGGGGCTGGAGGAGGGGGTTACTCTTGAGAATCTTTCCGTGGAGGATGTTTCTTTGGGGTAAGGGACATTTCTATGAAGGGGGCGCCGGATTTCCAAGCATTCTTTAAAAACCGATCAGAAATTAAATTAAAAAAAAACAAGTTTTTTCAACTGAAAGTAAGAAGCAAAATTAGAACTTAAAACGAACAGAAATTATTACGTATATGAGGGGGTTCTCCCCCAAGTCAATACCTCGCTCTTTACGCTACAGTTTTTTTAGTGCTTTCAAAAGAGCTATCTATTCTAATTAAACGGCCTTTGTGATTCAGGGGTTTGAGAATTAAATTTTTTTTTAACTTTTAACGTAAAGAGCGTGGTATTCACTTAAGGGAGAACCCCCTCATATACGTAATAACATAAACGTAATGAAAAAAAACAATAAAAAAAAAGCGATACGGCTCAATAGTAATCGAAACTTTTAAAAACGGAATTTTGATGTCAATAAATGTATCAAAAGAATGGGCTTATAATGCTGATTCTAAATATATAAATTTTATTAAGTTTAGTATTACTCATCAAAGGCTACGAGCCTGAGAAAATTCACCTGATTTTTTAAAGAGGGGGGAAACATCCCCTACAGTGAAAGAATTTTAATGAAAATCACACCGTCAGAATTCAGCGTATCAGAAAACCCTATTACATAGGTTTCAAGCTCATATATGCAAAAATCTGCAACTTTGTATTTTTTACAGAAGAAAAATATACGAATATAGAAGTTCGTAACGTAAGTTAATTTGTAAATTACGTCAAAACCAAATTTAGAGACAGCCATTTAGCAAAAGCAGAGTAAAATTTTTATGCAAATTTTGTTTCTTATTCAATGACGGTAAGCCAAAATAAAAGCTGCATTAACTAAAAACGATCAGAAATTAAATAAAAAAACAAGTTTTTTAAACTGAAAGTAAGGAGCGACATTAACGAACAGAACAGTAAGGAACGAACAGAAGTTATACCGTAAATGAAAGGGGCTGTCCCCTCCTCAATGCCTCGCTCTTTACGCTAAAGTTTGACTCTGTCTCACAACTTTATTTTTTAAACCAATAAAAAACTTTAGTGTAAAGAGGGAGGCGTTGAGAAGGGGACAGCCCCTTTCATATACGGAATAACTTCTGTTCGTTTTAAGTTTTAATGTCGCTCCTTACTTTCAGTTTAAACAACTTGTTTTTTTTTATTTAATTCATAGAAGAGACAGCAGGGAAAAAATAAGAGAAGAAGATTGATGGTTTTTGTAGTAAATAAGCGAATCATCTGGTGGAGACAGGATCTAGGTTTTGTGTGTTTATCTATTAGCTGAGACACAGATGATGTTCTAGAGTGCATTATAGAATAGTTAATTAAACTGGCTTCTAAATTTGTTATTTAATGTGATGGCAAAACTTCTTTTGAGTAACCTTTTCTTTAGGGAATATTCTTATGTGTGTACACCATTGCCTTAACAGTGACATTTTCCAAAACATAAAAAAGTGGATATTTGATGCTTTTCAGTACTTAGGCGGGGCTCTCACGGCGTCAATACAGTTAATTAAGTTTTTCTTGAAAGTGCGAACCATAAAGTTTGTCCCACTCATACACGGATTTCACCTTATTGACTTTACAGCAATTTTTCATAGAAAGTAACTAAAATAGTCAGACATGGAGCCTTCTAAGAATTTTTTTTCAATAAATGAAAATAATCTTTGCGTAACCCTTATTCTTTTACCAAGCAAAATATTTCAACAAGTATACACTATTATATTTGTAGACATTAATTTGTATGTTGTATATTTGAAATTTTCCACACGTCTTCTGCTATTGGTTGAACTTTGCGACTTTCTTGAAAAAGTTAAATAAAGTTCAACTTTATTCCGACAGCAATAAAGTCAACAAAGCTATGGGAAGAAAACGGTTTATTAACTTTGTGGACAACTTTATTAACTTTATTGACGCCGTGGGAGCCCCGCATTAGGGGTCCTATACGCACTTTCACGGAGGAAGTAAATTCTTAAGACTTAAATAATTATTAAATATAAATTAATTATTTATGTTTATAAATAATTATATCACTTAAATAATTATATCATGTATGCATGTACCTAAATGAAATAGCTACATTAAACGAGCTATGGAAAAAAGAATGAGATATAAAAAAAAACTTTAAAAAAATTGTTCAGTTTAATCAGCAAATTTAATTTAGTAATCAGAAAGAAATCGCCAAAATTTGGCATTCCAAAGTTTTAAGCAAATCCACACATTAAATAATAATGGTTGATTAGAAAACAGAAAAAATATCCCATTAACGGGACTTAATTTTATGTTCCCAGTGAAGAATTCGATTTTACAACAATCTTACAACTGGAGCTTTTACCGCAATGACATTATACTTGATAACTGAATTCATTAGCTTCAGATAAATCCATTCGATTCAGATTTACAATATTACTTAGAATAGTCTTTAGAAAATAATCTAAATTTGCTTAAAAAGGGAAAATATTCCCACCTTCATATCCGTCAGACGTACTTTGAACTTATTTTTCAGTCTAAAAAATTTAAAGCAAATTTTAAAAAACATAAATGGATAGATGAGTAGGGTTGAATCTCAATTATCAAATGATACCAAAGTTATCGATTGCTTGAAATATTAAAACTTAGGACCACAGAAAAATAACAAACTAAAAATTTCTAGAAGGAACATAAGCCTTAAACTTTTGAATTTTCCGCAGATCCAGGCTCTGTACTTCAAGAATTTAAATTACATATTCATTGAAATAGACAGAGGGGTGGAATATAATTGAAGGACTTACTACGACCTGAATGATGTAACATACTATAGCCAAAGAGTTTAGTCATGACGCAGCTAAGGCTGAGTGATCAAGGCTTCGATATGGTTTTAAATGTTGTAGATTTGGATCACTTTTTCATGGCAAGTTTTTCTTTCGTTTGAAAAGTTGATTATACGTTATCTGTACTTATAATTAAATAAGGGCCCAGATGGAATACATTGTGCTCAATTATTTGTTCTAAATTGTTAAATATCGGTCTTAAATCACACTGTCTTAAAATTATGGTATAAAAATGGTGTACCCTCCTATTCCCTAGAACTATACTGGGGAAAATGGCTTTAGAAGAGTCTTTACAACCCAAAAATGAAACATTCTTATACGAGGGGTTCGTCGTTTCGCTCAAGTATTAAATAGTTGAACAGACTACCTTGACCTGATTCTGTCTTTCTTGCAGCGGCTTACTTTCAAAACCAAGTGGCTGTTTATTCTTTATGAGTTTTAATCGCTCATTAATCCATTCTTCAATTGAACTTATCTCAGAATTGACGTCATTGAGTCCTTGTTTAGTCATTTGGGCAAGATTCTCCTTACGTTGTATTCTTTTTTCCGTGTCAGAAAGTCTTCTTTCCGCAGTATGCAAATTTTCTTCTACTTGTTGTACGTCTAATGACCCTAACATCGGTAAAATTTGGCTTGCCTACAAAGTATAAATTTTATGATTTTGCTTTTCTTTTTGCTGATGAAAACGAATACTCATTAAAATTATCTTGTATTTAATCAAACGATGCTGCTGACGTAAGAAAAAATAGCAAAAAGACACTAGTTATTCTTGGATAGACCTGAGTGGCGAAGACAAAAAAGATCCAAAATAAAACAAGTCACCAACCGTTAAATGAAAAGGCACAGGTCAACTGCTTTCAAACTTCTATATCAGACTATAATTGAGTG